>CM073774.1:42268209-42743255 GCA_037158775.1 Hetaerina titia
CAAATTTTAAATTGTGTTGGGTTGTTGAAAAATATTTTTCCATGAGGCAATACCAAAAAAAAATCTGCGAATGAAAATAAGGAACGTTGCTTCCTTGGGGTAATTTATTCATCAAACCTCGCATATATTAAACCTCCCGAAGCGAAATTATTCCGTGAAGAGTAGCGTTACACTGAATTGTTACACCACCATTACAACTTAAGCTCTCCCTCAAAACATCCGGATATTTGGCACGCTTGAATAACTAGATTTTGCTACATTTTCTTGTATGGAAAACTCATTAAAAAATCGGTCCAAGCCTTATTAAAGGCACCGATTATAATTGCAAGTTGTGAATCAAACAGCACCGTTATAACGTGAGAAATCTGCGCTATGTTATTCTTCTTACTCTACCTGATTTCACGTGATCTTCTGATTTTATGACGGACAGGATAATCGATTAATATCTGCGCGAATCAAGCTGATGACTAACAAATAAATTCCGGTCGAGAGTGGGAAATGAAAAGTTATAATTTTGGCAACAATACGCTTCAACAGGGAAAATATTCGCCACAATGATTAAAACACACTCTTGATTTGTTGATGAAAGTTTATCAATTTCATTTCAAAGTTTGTTAGTACCAAGCTCTTTTTGGTCCATTTATGTGCATGCGAGATCTTACACAGTGGAAAAACTATTCATCTGATCCGGGATTTGAAAATTAACCCTTCAACATCCAGTCTACGCTTTAGCCAATTGAGCTACAGTAGCGTCCTCACACACAAACACACTGTGCACCCACAGAAGTTATGAAAGAAAAAAGTGTTCTGAAGAATTACCATCCATGCAATGTCATAAAGTACTCGTAGTTGTGTGAGTTACGTCACAATCCGCGAGTTTAAATCCAACGTTAAAATACGGTCTAAAGCTCCTCTCATGTCACTTATTCGGAATTTCCCGCGGATTCTCTGAACCTTTAATTTAAAGCCAGGTTTTATGAAGTCTTCTGAATAAAAAAGTTAAAAGGGACCTCCGCACTGGCATTCTGTAAAAAGATTAATAACAATGAAGACACATGGCTGATTGGGCCGAGTCCCGCAGTTGCTAGGACTCATACTGTGCCCATCATAGCAAACCTTAACCGGTAATTTACCTTGTAATAATACTAACAGTGGAGAGTAAAAGTATAATGAACACACATGAAGTTTTTCTCCAGCCAAGGATGAAAAGATTTTCATGGTCAGACTTGAAGTAAGGGAGCTGGTCAAGACTCGTCGTGTTGCCTGTAATGTTCACTTGAATTTGCGATTTTTTTATTCCGGACGATTTTATGTGTTTTGCAAATAAGGGGTTGAGTCAACAGAAATTATTCAACATTTCCAAGAAATTTCACAACACACTGAAATTTCCAACGTGTTAACTAGAGGAATCACCTCAGGATCCTTGGGCGTTGCATTAAGACACATTTCTGATTCTTTTTGATGGTGGTTTTGGAAAATTTGTTTCATTATGGTTTTTAAATGGCAATGCTGTTAGAATTAGAATATTTTCTATGAACAGGTATCATATCCATGAGTGAAAAATGTAGATCTAGGACTTGAAATAGCTCATAAGCTCAATAGGTCATACCCACGTAGATAAAACCCCAGCTCTTTCTAAAGCTCACTACTGTAACATTTTAACTTCGATTTGAGCCAAAACAATTGGGGAAAAAATCTAAATGTGCTGCATCATATCATCCTTTCAGATTTGACCGCAGTATGAAAGGTTAGGTAAGATTGAGGCATTGATTATGATAGTAAAGTTCTGGTCATAATATCAGGGTCAGATCCCGAGGAAAAAATAATCAAAGAGTCACGAAAGGACTCTCAGTCAATCGAGCCAGTGACTCTAAAAACATTGGAAAGATTAAAATATGGCAAAAACACTACAGGTCAATACTTCAATGAAGGATTAATAGATTAGAAAAGAACTGATTTTTAATTTACGATGTCTAGTCAATTAAAACAGCCTTTAGTTAGCACAGCCAGTATATTAAAAAAAAATACAATTTTTTCAACTCTTATAGGAAGAAACTAACCACTACAGAGCCCCGTGTGTTGTCCCGTAGAGACAGTGACCTGGAAAGTGTTACCATATTTCTTACCCCTCCGCCTATTCAGTCAGATGTCGGAACGGAGTGAAAGGATGTTTCGCGAATGCGGGGCAGGGAATGAAAAAAAATAAATAGGAAGCAGAAAAGTGGAATGACGAAATAATAAATTGACGCAAAATGGGAGGAATTGGCTCGATGAGAAATTTTTTGGGCGGTCAAGGAGGCCAGAGTGAAGCAAACGGCGTAATCTGTGAGCGACGATGCGGGAAATGAACGACAGGCTAAATGAATCATCGGTGTGTCAACATGCACGCGCATTACAAACGGGTGCTTCATGCAACGTTTTTCGGGGCACACAAAAGAAAGTGACACACAAAATTTTGATGGAATACTGTATACGCACAACTTCATATATTATTTTTTTTATAAGCTTTAAGTTTTTTAAATGATTTTAAACTGTAATACTTTTATTTCGAGCAAATATTGAAAACTTAATATTTATACGCATTAGTTATGCGCTTGATTATCATAACATTGACGCACTAAATCATATAACTTCGTGAGCTTTTTGTAATAAATAGTATTTGCCTTTTGTGGGCTCAGAAGGACAGTAAAGCTCAATCCTTTAGCTCATCCTTAGTCCTTTACCTTAGCGGTAGACTTGTTAAAAAACATCAAAATCAGAAACCAGTAGTAGTTTCTGGGACATAGATTTTTTATTATAAATGCAATTTGTACTCGTTCGATATTAGCGAATGAGCAACTGACATTTAGCCAAAGAAATAAACAAACCTAGATTACATCTCTAAATACGTAATTATATTTAAAAATATTGATCATTAAATTTAATTTGTAAATAAATTGATTGATTTTCTTGGGGTTAATTAAGGTTATTTATACGACTGATCAATGGCATGATTGCATATGGGCAAATAATTATATATTGAAATGAATCAGCGAAGATTAGTTATATATAAAGCGTGGTGGAAATCCTACTGTTGCATGTTTCTCGTACTCTATAATAATACGTTAATGATGAATGAAGTGAATGAGCGTATACTTTTCTTTCTTTAACATTCTACTCTATAAGGACGTATGGATATCTTAAAGTTATGTGTGGTTTTAGATGCAGGAAAAAAATGTAAAACTCTCACCGAGTGCAAATTCACGTAATTAATGCCATAATTCTTATAATGATAATTTCTGATAGCTGAAATGTCCGTATCGAATTCGATGAGGAATTTCGTTTTTCGTAGCGAATTTCTGAATTTCGACTGTCTACTTACAGTCATCGGAAACTTTATTTGGCTTAATTCGGGAGAAAATTTAATAAGAACATCGAGATAGTCGTCAGAAATGCGAGGATTGCGCATCTCAAAAAACACGTTTCCGACTCATTTCTTCGTAACCCGCCGTTATGCGATGCAAAAAGCCTCCCGTGAAGCCTAAAACTCTCTTCCTTCCTCCACCTCGCTTACCTAATGCTTTCCCATCTACACTTATCGGTCTTTAAAATCCCACTTCCTTTCAATATTTCCTCCCACCCACTCTCTCTCTACCTTTTTCGGATTTCCCGCATCAACTTCCTCGCTTTGCATACTAAATTAAAAACCTCGTCTCCTTCTCTGTTCAACTTATTTTCTCCGTTCTCCGACATTGGAGCATCTCAAAAGTCTAAAATCTATGCCTATACTCTGGCCTCAAATATCAAATTTCACATCCAACTCCATTCCATTCCACATTAAAGTTTTTACTGATATTATCGTAAGGCCTTCGCATAGTATACCTACCTTTCTATCCCTATAGACAAGAGGAAGGGAGCTGGTGATAGGAAAACTAGTATTATGTTCTAAAAGCCAATGAGTATTTTTCCCCTTCCATGTTCAGTTCAACTTTACATTTATTTGATTGGCAATGGGATGTTGAAGACTGAGATAGAGGTGAGAACACAGAAAAGAAGGGGAAGGGGTAGAAATAGGATAGAAATTTTGGACGGGAGAAATATACGGAAATGAAGAGGGGCTTGTTTTAGAGTGGGATGTTGGGTAATGTTTTTTTGGGTTATGTTTTTTTGGGAGAGAAGATATTTATTGGGTAGTTGTGTCCATTCAATCGGTAGTTTACCTATTATAATAATGACGAGTCATCCATTAGTCTCGTTATCATATTCGATGATTGAAAGTACTTTTCTCCATCGAAGGATGCAAGTTTTTCGCTATTCTTAGTTGTGTGGTTGGGCATTCGCCTGTGGGGCTGGGGGAGGGAGAGCCACTCTTTCACCCGTCTCCGCTAATACGCTTTCTTATCGAGCCGCGCGCGGCTTTCCGACCCGCGGCAGATCCCGCTCGTGCCCGGGCGGCGTACGGTTCTTGACGAACGTCCGACGCGGACGGCGTGGCCGCTTAAAGAGGCGGGGCGAGGCGGAGAAGGAAAAACTCATCCCCTTCTCCTCTCCCCCGAGACACATCACCTACATTTTCGGATGCTCTCCTCCTCCGGGCACGCTCTAGAAATCGCAGTCCGCCGCGTCACGCTCGTCGAACCGGCAGAATCAATCTCCACTTCCTTATTCTGCGTGCGCTGCTCCCGACACGGCCGTTGCGACGAGCACGGGTTCGGAGAGGGTGGTTGGGGAGGAGCGGGAAGTGGTGGGATGTGATTACTGGGATGGGGAGAGGGGAGGAGAGGTTTCAGCGTGCCGCCCTTAGTTCACCCCTCTTCTGTTACTGTCTCTCCCTGAACGATCGTTAATTTCCTTCAAGTTCCTCGCGAGTCTTTTTTCTCTGTAACCAAAGGAAAGGACTCTTTAACGAGTTTCTTTTAAAAAAATTCACCACCTCTTCAAAAAAATAATTCGTGATCATGTTCTGATGTAATCAGTCAAACTGATTAAATCAATTTTAACATGGGCAAAATCGATTGCCCGTATTGAAAATTGCAATAACATAGTTGCTCTTGTAAGGAATTATACATGCCAATAACTGATTATGAATCAGAACGAAGATTGACGAAATACAGTCGCACCAACAAAGTACAGTCGTAAATTACTATGCCAACACGTGAAAAATTTACTATCAATTTCTTCAATACAATAAAGAAAATGTACAACTTTGATGAAAAAACAAACTGCGTTATCTATAGTGTTTATATGTTACATGTGTTACATTTTATTTTTAAAAATTAGAGTTGCGAAAAACCTGAGAATTACAGTGTGATGAATGAGCACAAAGTTTGTGCTCTCAAATGTTACTCTTGCCAGTTAAAAGGTTTTCACTACTTCAAGACTGAATAACGTACACAATTATCACAAAGAAATTGGTTTAAGGAGATGATATTTCACTGGATATGTTTTTCGATGAAACTATTTAGAGTGAACACGATGGCTAGTTACATATGAGATATCACAATCCAACAATATTTCTTTGTCTAAGACCATTTTTCAGCAAAAAAAAAGAGAGTAAACAACGGCCTACAGAATTTTATATTTGGGATGTGAAACATTTTTGTCATTCCAAAATACAGGTAATCTTAAGTACCGTTCGTTGCATGTATTCTTAAGGACCGATATAATTGATGGTATTCGGCGTAAATTTGTGAAACCGATTCATGTTGGAAATGAAAAGATGATAACTTTGTAATTTCACAGAAATTTATTACGATACCATCCCGGTTTCGACGTCCAAAGTTATATTCAGGTGAAAATGCCGATCCTGAAGATGACGTTGGACGTCGAAACCCTGGTCGTATCGTAATAAATTTCTGTGAAATTACAAAGTTTATCATATTTTCATTTCCAATTAAGGACCGATATTAAGGATCATTAATTTTCGATATTCCCAGATCGAAACTCATATCAATCTAAGCTATAATTTGAATCATTATTCTGCTCACAAAATGATTTTCACCGCTAGCGGAAACTGAGTATGATTTGTTGCTTCACCTAAATTTGGAGAAAACTGTCCGTGGAGGAGGCATACGTAATTGAGGCATAACATAAGAGTATCATTGAGCATAACACACTTTCGGATCGACCGCTCTTCCTCCATTCTCTGCCATACTTCTCCAGCGCACTTGAAGCATGTGACAATCGTGCTTTCCGTATTGTTACTAGTAGATGCAACTAATGCAATTCTTACACGAAAAATGAATCCGCCCCCACACATAGTCTTTTAAATTAAACCATTCATAGGCTAGCCCTTCGATGGCGCCATTTTGAAATTCATGCGTGACGGCTCTGTAACGCGTTGCCTTGCAGCCTGCCGGGGCATCATAAACAAACATGTCTTCAAAGATGCTAGTGCCCTTTAAAGGCGCTGGAAGCGATGGACGGCGGCGGAAATATTGGAAAACTTCATCGGTAAAAAGATTTGTGCTTAGTTGAATAATTCTCTTTCCAAGTAAGGACCATAATTTCGGGGAAATTCTGGGAATTCAGAGTAGGTTCTTGGAGTGAAACAGTTGCGGCAGATTGTCTACGAGAAAAATATCTCACGGGTCATTGTTCAGCTTCACAGAGAGTACTTAAAGAGGGGCCGGGTCTTTCTTCTGTATCCAGCTCTGGACGACCTGTTTCCAGTTTCTCAAAACCGGAATTCAATTTATCATTCCTATATCTGCAATCGAAAATGTTACTTGGGACATCGTAAACCAGACGTGAAAAGTATAAGAATCGGCACAAATATATTTTTGTAAGGAGGAAAATAGGATAAAGTATTGTAAGTTTGGTTTTGACTCTGAGACACAGGCCCCTGATATCTAGAAAATCACACGGATTGGCAAAAGTTGGTGGTGTCCAAATACATCGGGTAATTTGAAGGCGAGAATCTTCAGCAACAGGAAGATCTGCCCATTTAAATACCATACCTTTTCATGTATTTCAACATTTTACATCCGAAATTACTGCTCGGGAAACTTGAAGAATAGACACTCCTTTGAGTCACAAAATTAATACTGTTGTAGTCTGAAAATCCGTTGGTATATTATTTTCAAATATTGACACTGTGGAACAGGTATTACTGGAGAGCACAGAGGGTGACGCGATTTACATTGGTGAATCGCAGGGATAGATATTTGCTTGTTTCATCATCATTTTATCAAGAACGTTGCTCTGAAATGTACAAGATTATAGCCAAGTTGTTAAGATTATGAAAAAGTGATTCCTTCCGGGAAATCTTAGTTTCTACTGAACGATGTATACTCTTATACGATGTAACTGGAGCTAAAGCGGACGTGTATAAATCTGTATTATTTCTACTTAACTTAATCAAGAATAATCGACGAAAGCCAAAACACTGGCGTATTGGCACGTTTGAACTCTGGGTCAGCGACGCATAACAGTTGAGTAGCGGCATAGCCTGTGAAAGAAGCAGGCTTTTCATTTCCGTTTGGATGGAATTTTCAGGTATTATGTGGCATAAGAAACTCGGCCAAGTTTTCAGAATTCACAACCACCGATTTTTCCAATTTTGAATGACAATGGCAACGGCAATGACTGAAAGTATGCAAACCACCAACCGATTTTCAATTTAAAGAAAAACTTCTCAATAATTAATAAATTGAACGCAATGTAAAATCTGGTACGAATTGCAATCACTAGGTGATCGTCTTGGTAGGATAAAAAAATTGAGTCAACGAATAAGAAACCTGTGCAGAAATCGCTGCCATTGAGGTTTTTTTATTAGGATTTATTCTTGTAGTTGAACTGGAGGAAACTTATAGACCTGAAACAAATTTGTTTTTCTAGAGAAAGTACCTGATATTAGTGTTATCGATAATTTTTCTTTGATTTCCTTTCTAGTCGCGTAATTGATATTGACTATACTCATACTAAACGTATTAGAATAATTTTCGTAGGGATATGTATTTTTTTCTTTTTTGGCCCCATCCCCCTGCTAATGGTGATGGCCAATTTCTCCACGAATGGAAACGGCTAATTTTTTCTACCGCTCAACATAACACGTTTTGGTGAATGCTGGTATTTCATGCATGACGCGTAATCACAGCAATTTACGCACGTACGTACTGTACATGCATGACTTGAATACATCCCTTGCCACACACCATTCAGGCGACTTGCGGGATATGGTCTTGATGTAGGTATCCTTGTGTTTCACAACGTAACGGCTGTGAAACAGGATGAAATGCGAATTTGGAAAACCACGGCACTCCCTGCACGAGCAATTTACCAATTATACACTGCAATCGTGGCCCACGAAACGTCGAAACGCAACGCGCCCACTTTCCCCCGCGCGCCTTTCTGGAGTGGTCGTCATGATTCCTCGAGCGTTCTAGGCATCCATCCCATCAGGGCTCACGTGAGGCGTTCCTTCTCCCCACGTCGTCGGCCCTCCCCCCGGGGGCCTGCCGTGGCTCCCCATCGTTATTGCTGACGGAGGCGGCCCGGTCGTTGTTTCCCCGTCGATTACCTATGCACGCCACCTGAGCGAGCTGGTTATGCAATGTCCCAAATGCAGGGAAATGAAAACGAAGCCAAGGTCGGTCGAAAAATACCTTATACACATTACTTAACCGCATGCATAATGGTACAAACCTACAATTAAAATGCCCTTACGAAATGGCAAGGCAAAACGAACACAACCGTTATTAGGTGGTATGTGGTACTCACTTGTCGTTGCCGCAGACATGTCGGACTTGCTCGGGTGCTTGCGGACACAGTTCCTCAGTAAGATATCCGTCCGATCGTACTGAAAAAAATATGATGGACATATTTTAGAAGTGCTTCAATGTATAACGTGCACTGACTATTTTCTTCAACAGAGTAGAAATAAATAAAAACATATTAAACATATTTTGTTCAAGATCATAAAATGTTTACGGTCACTGCATTTTTTTGTTTACATAAAAAAATTAATTTATAGTTTTACTATTTGATATGGTTTTATCATCTGATTATGATATTCCTAAATCCATATCGTAAAAAATCAAAACAGATATTATACCTATTTAAAAACAGTTTTTGGATGGTTTCTAACGACAATTTAATTCTACGTAGTATGAAAACTTCCATTTTTTCCTTACATGATTTATTTCTTATTTTCTTCGTAACTTTTCCATGCTTTCATATTATCTCTTCTTCTCACTCGCTTTCCAAACATTCTCCCTTTTATCGTGACTTTCAACACCCTACTACCTTCAATATTTCCACCATCCACCTTTTTCTGCCTTTTTTTGGATTTGCCCCAGTGAATCCTCCCTTCACCCAATCTCAACCTTTTTTCCTTCCTCTCTGCCCGACTTGAAACGTATAAACAAACATCATGCATGATTATCGCTTCATCATAACAAGAAATGCTATCCCGGCGTTCCGACTGAATTAATCTCGTATTAATGACATTAAGCAAATGAATGTCCCTGTTGAGACAGAAACTCACAGTAGATTTCCTATCCTTTAATTAGTGGCAGTGGTAGATGAATCGTTTTGCTATAAAGAGTACGTGTATGTCGTGAAGATGTAGTTTTTGGTTTGAAAACTATTATTTATTCTAATTGATTCCTGAATCATTCCTGCCAAATATTAAAATATTTTACTCGTTAGTTTATTACTTTATGTCCGGCCTCTAGACTTTCCTCTAGACTGCCTCCCTTCTTTCACCACCCTGCTTAACACGCCTTAGCATGTCTACCTGGTTTATTCATTTCACCGTTCATCTTCAGAACCATATCCTTCGGGGTTGAATACAGATGGACCAAATGCACTTCCCCGTCTCGGGAACTGTAACTTTAATAATCGAATAAACCGCATTACAATAATTTATATATAAAAATCATAAACACAGTAATCAACCCGAAGGTCGGTTTAGTAGGTGATGGTAGAGCTAACCCATGTACCAAGCCCGACGGCGAGTGAATATTCACACATCAGGGTAGGGAGGCCAGTTCCTGTGCCGGTTATGGTTTCCCAGGAAGATCTGGTACCCGAAAAATCAACTAGCTTGGGTGGAGCTGCAGGTGCCCAAAGTGCCTTGCCCGGGAATCGAACCCGGGACCCTCCGGTCAGCAGTCCAACGCTCTACCCACTAGACCACTACGACCCGCAATTTGGATTATATGTATATTTTTTTATTAGGTAATCTACCGGTTAAGGTAGGTTTTTGGATGAACACAACTATCAAATAAATATTTTGTAACTCCAAACAAAATCCAATCCAGCAACCTACTCTACATCAGGTCTCTCTTCATCTCTGTGTACTTCTTTCCTCCCTTCATCCCATCCAACATTCCTATCCTGTTCCTGCCCTTTCCTCGTTTGCCTAACGTTCTCCCCTCTATTACCTTCCTAAACATCCCACTGCCGCTCAATACGCCTTTCATCCATCTTTCCTGCCTCCATAGGATTTTTCCCAACAAACCCCTATCCTCACCAACCACCCCTAGTACTTCCTCATTTGTTTTCCTTTCGGTCCATTTCACCTTCTCCATTCTTCTCCACACCCACATTTCAATAGCCTCCGATCTACGTCTATCCTCCTGCTTCAGCGACCACGTTTCCGTGCCGTGTGTAGCTACGCTCCACACCAGAGCTTTTACGAGTCTTTTCTTAACCTCCCTACTCAACGTCCCCGTCATCAACTCCCTCCTCCTTGAGAGAGCCTCCTTGACTAGCGCAATTCTTCTCCTTACGTCCCAACTACTTGGATTAAATTGAAGAAGGGACCATTAGGTCTCAATTTCGCCCAAATAAAGTCCTTTATATATCTATCTACTACTTTGACTGCGTTGGTCCAAAGCCCTTCCGAGATATGTAAACTGTTCTACCTGCTCTATTTTTTCCCCTCCTATTTTAATGTTTAGCTTAGCCTTTTTCTTTCTGGAGAATCGCATAACCTCACAAAAAAATTCCTATTTTAATAATCGTGGCATTTCCGAAGCAGAAGCCGTTCATATTCATTATTTAAAAAAAACACGTCAACATAGCAAGGTCGTTAGTTAACAAGCCGACACAATTGCGAGCAAAGAAGGGAATTTTCTGATTGGCATATTGGATAAAAATCGCTAAAACAGGAGAACCAATACTTGGATGGGCGATTTGAAATCAGTTCATTATTTATCTTTCTCATTTAAGACAAAAACCATAGTTGGTAAACAAATGGATCCGTAATCAGTCACTCTAGCCCGTTTGAATAGATGACCCCACCCGGAAGCTTAGATAGGTACTTAGATACGTATCGAATACCCAGTCTCAAGAAGTAATCTCTTAGAAGATAGTTGATAAAATGATCGGCACCCGGATGGTGAGCACCTATGTATCTCACCATTCAATCTCAGATTATAGATAAAAATGGCTGGTCCTTCTACCAAACTTTTGAATGGATTTCTTACCAATGGGAGTCTTGGCGTTCTTGGAAGATAACGTGAGAACGTTGTTAGCAACGGCTTATCGGCTTATGCATGCTAAGCCCCTAACAAGTTTGTGCGTGAAATATGGTGGGATCAAAATTTTAAACACTTATCAGTTAGTAATAATAGTGGTTATTAGGGGAAGCGATCGAAAGTTGAGGTCATTTTCCCCATTAGGGATAGGTGGTCAATTTGGTAGAGTTAGGATGTTCATGGAGTGGAGGAAGTTGAAGAGAAACTAGGCGTAGGAATTAGCTTGTTCTTATCCAAAGGTGCTAAGGCATCACAAAATATAACGTCCCATCCTACGGAAGCCGTACTCCATTCAAATTTATCTCGGCATGGCACTCAATTGGAGATCGCGATACCTCTAAAAAATTCTGCCAACGCAAGGATTCGAACCAAAACCCTCGAGAAGGGGAAGCAACTACGATAGCAACCTCACCAATCTAGTCCCCCGCAGTCATGCCAACTATGAACTAATAATTCACAAGAGACTAATTAACAATACTATTAACATTTGTACTTACACCCATGAGAGTAATCGTCAGTCAAGCCACCGAGCATTAATCAATACTGATCTTTTCTTTCTGATGGATACTGAAAAACCAGAATTCATAAAAAAACGCTTTAATTGGATATTGCTATGTAAACCCCCAGATTATCGCAAGGGAGGACACACTTGTAATGCCCACCGTCCCCCGACCCAAAGAGAAATTACGAGTTAGAATTGGAAGTGAGCAAAGTGACGCTTTCGCGCCTAAAGAGTGCAAAAAGTGTAGCAGGGCTTTATTTGGAGTCTTATTTTTAAGCTAAGAAACTCTCATATCTTTGTACTCACTCCCCATACGGAAGGGCCTGATTGCAATTGTCGGAGATGCTAATCTGATTTGCGTTTTCATACAGAGCTCCTGGGACCGTGAGTACGGCAGGAACGGGTTTCAACCGACACTGGGTTTCTCTGCTAGGTATTTTCATTTTTTGCCTCTTCTTAATTAATGTTTTAACGGTGCAAGTAAACTTTACATTCCCAAGAATTCTGGAATAAATGTTATCCCTGACACACCTTTCCAAAATATTCTGAGGTAAATGAAAATTATTTTCAAAAGGAAGGCTAAAGACACCGGAAATTAAAGAAAACTTCGGGGTGAAAATAAGCCAGAAAAGGTTTTTCCATCAGTCGGATATATATATATATATATCCGACTGATGGAAAAACCTTTTCTGGCTTATTTTCACCCCGAAGTTTTCTTTAATTTCCGGTATATATATTTATATATATATTCCGGTATATATATTTATATATATATATAAACACACAAACACTAAGATAATAAATATTACACACACAGAAACATAAAAGATTCCGAAGAAGACGGAGTTCGAGTCTGTCGAAATTATCAAGATATTACGTGTGAGTGTTCCTTTTATGTGTTCTCGTGCCGTTATCACCCGAATCTCTTTGTGTAAATAGAAACATGTATATACACATACTATATATTCTTACACACATACACATATATAGGACACATACTACCTGAAGAATGTTTCTATCTGATCTATGCACTCCGAGAACGTCATTCTTCTTCTTTCGACGAAGGCGACATCGAAATGTAAAATATATAGTTGAGTTTCATGTTTGTGTTTATGTGTTTCAATACTATTTTTGGCATACATATGTATATTTATTTATACATCATGGGGGAATTTTGGGCAAGCCGGACAAGCGAAGAAAGGGTACCCATGTTGGATGGAATGAAGGGAGGAAAGAAGTATGTTGAATCGAAGGAAGATTTATTTTAATGTCTAATACCAGGTAGTGTTTATTGGACAAGGTTAATAAACGTATCGATTTCCTTCAATGCCCATCCAAAACCAAGCCCTTACGCTAAACGGCTGGCTATCTAATTAATATAAGTACAGGTGTGTGCGTGTGAAATGAATACACTCTAAGCCTCGACCACCCAAGGCTCACAACAATACTAGGGTTAGATGACACAGCGAAGGCAATATGATATCATCGAATATAATTTAAATTATAATTTCACTGTCTACTGTTACACGTTTTACTGGTTTCACGTGAAGTCGTTCATAGTTGTTATCAGTAATTTGGTCAGTGGAGCAGGCTTTAAGCCTCAGTGGAGTTTCATCGCATCGAGTTAATTTTTCCGGAAGTCTTAGCGTCATGTAAACAAGTGCCTACGACATACTTTTTGGATCTCCAGGTGGAAGTACTAGAGCAATAAGAACATTACCAAAGCGAGACGCTTGCCACTTACTAAACGAGGGGAGACATGCAAGGTGGTAAAGATAAACACTTCCTCCTCCTCCTCTGTTATATTCACAACTTGAGCCGATTTAACGAAGGAGCATCTCTCATGCACGCAAAATGACTCGTGACAGGGAAAATACGAGAAATAACCAGTACCTAACGAGCTTGATTCACGTGCAAACATGAACATGGAACGTGACCGCAAAATTGAATTTAGGTTTCTGTTTCATGGTAATTCTTAACTTTTCCGGTCAAAATTTTCGATAATCATTTAGGAAATGATAACAAATTGTGTAGAAACAGGAAATTAGCTACTACTTTTATTTAGTACCGGGAAAATGATGAATTTATTGATTAATATTGTATTGCACGTAAAACTGACGAAAAGTACCCCGAATAGTACCGCTTCTTTACCTTTTTTTACGGATTAATCCACAACCATTAAGTGATCGGCTCATGAAGTCGTATCACATGATAATTATTACTGTACGTCATAAAATCTTAAATGCTAGTGAGTGTGTATGGGGTAGCACAGACGAAACCTAAAAATATTAGAGCCGTGCTTGAAACATTCACGTGATCATTGAATGATACTCACAAGGAAGTAGTATCCGGATTCCGATTGTTTCATTAAATTGAAAAGCCAAGGATAATCCTCAACAAAGAAAATGTTTTGAACGTAATTCGAATAATAAGGATTTATGAATTGCGCCTCGTGCCACCGCTTCTACTCGTATGGGTGTTAGGGGGATACCTTTGCCGGCAAATTAAGCTCGTATTGTGAGTGTAAAGCGCACAAGTAATATATATATATATATATATATATATATATATATATATATATATATTCCTGTGAAGTGTCTCCCTTATTATTTCAAAGGAGATCTTGGTATTTGCCGAAAGGCTTTTCATTTTAAGAATAATATCGAGTGAAATGAGGCCCATTTTCGTCCCTCTTCTGCCAAAAATATCGATTCACCCCTGGAATGAAGGACCATGAGTTGCGGTATGGCAATTGCGGACGCCTTTCACTTCAAGCGGTGGAAAAATTCCTAAATGGAAGTCCACAATTGAATTCCAAGTGCCTCTCCACAGTGACTGTGATTTTCAATAGAGAGCTCGGTCAGAGGAGTATAGGAAGAACTTTCAGTACCCTCCGTCCTCGATACAAGTTTGCGTATAAAGAGAGGGTGAGGAGAGCTGGAGAGAGGGATGTTATGAGCACCTTGTTAGGGTGCGGTTCGGAGACAGTAACCAACCTGGCAGCGAGTCGAATGCGGTTCCCAAACTCTCACTCTATCCCCCCCCCCTCCGCTCCCCGAGAAACTAAGATATCGGGTGAATTCGATTGAAGCCTGTAAAAAGGAAATGTCTGGGGGGGGGCGAGCGGAGGGGTTCAGATTCACCATTGTCCATGAACTCTTCTATCCCGATCGAGATATTCAGTCCGTTCCCGAAACCCCCCGGGGATCAAGCTGTGGGAATATTGTCGGAGGAGAGAATTGAGCCGTCAAGCCAAACCGCCTTTTGCCGCCGGCGCTATTAATGGCCGCCGCGCCCCCCAACAATGCAATTCCGATCGACTCTCGCCGAGTGTGACGTCCACAGTCCGCCGCGCCCGGGCGACCGTGAAAATCTCAAAAGCGGGCACTCCGCGAAAGCGTTGCGACCACTATTCCCCCACCTCTCTATCTCTCTCTTACTCCCTTACATCTCGTCATTTATTTTCCCATTTCCTTTCCCTCCTTCTCGTTCTTTTCATTCCATCCGAAATGTCATTTTTCGCTCCTTTGGCTGCCATCAAACTCCGTCACGACCCGTGACCACCAACGCGTGCGTCCCGAATGACGGCTTCGGGACGGACGATTAGGAGCAGCAGCTGCGATATGGCGGGTCGGGGTCATGGACCGCCGATACGCTGGTATATACTACGATTTAAGCATCGCCGAGTGATGCCGAACGGAATATCGCTCAAGTGGTTGTGGTAGTAGTAATAGATATCATGGGCAGCGACCGACAGCTCAGGTCATTCGAGCCATTTGCTGTTTTTGTTCAAAATTCAACAATTTTGGAACGAATTTTGCCGCCACGCGTTTCATACCCAAAAAATTGGAAAAAATGTCATGACATGATCCAATCGATATGCCAACATCATCAGAGACCTCTCTAATTGTGATTCGGCGATCGTTCATAACCATTTCTTTCACGTTTTCATCGATTGTTGATGTGCTGGGGCGTCCAGGGCGTTCGCCATCTTCAAGGTCTTCACGGCCTTCTTGGAATCGCTTATACCACTCGTAAACTCTTGATTTACTCATAGCAGACTCACCATAGGCCTTTGTTAACATTTCACACACTTTATTATACTTTATTTAATTTTTACGCAAAATTTGATAGGAATTCTTTGATCCATTTCTTTTAACAAACGAAAATCGCCGAGCTAATTAAAACACGTCTAACCTTAGTGGCTGTCACAGACAAAGTCCACAATGAAAACAGCTGAAAGTTTTATCATACTTCAGGGGCATGTATACCAACATAATAAAAAAAAGTTTGACAATCGGACTCTCCAAGCCCGCGAAATGAAAAAATTCTTGGAATGTTTTGAACACACCTCATATGTGGAGAGCACCTTAAGTAAGTACGCCGTCGGTCGGATGAGATGTCAAACTGTGAACCCTTTACCGTCTTTCCTTAAGGGTAGACTAATACCGAAGACGGGTTTCTCCTCACCCATTCCTCTCCCATTCCCTGAACATCCTACCTCGACCCACCCATACCCACCTTCCCCAAATGGCGCAAACAACCCAAGTGGTCGGTCGCCGCCTCTATTAACTATGACTACCCAGTGCCCTAGCCACTGTACCAACCCGATCCTCCATTTTTTCGATTCAAAGAAGTGATTGCACACACGCGTGTTGGAGTCGTATTTTTGAGAGAAAATTGATAGCGTTCGAGTTAAATTCTTGGATGGAATAGCCTGTCGCCCCAGTTGCCGTTGAATAGATTTCGATTTCCACCAAATGGTTGGGATGTGATTAAAAGAATAGCGAAGTTATTTTAATCTAAGTTTGAAACCAGATTAGGTACGGCAAGGAGCATTAGAGATCCGCTCTCATTGAAAGATACCGTTCCACATCTCCAAGCAGAGGGTGAATACTCTTGAGGTTCCATCTTGGTACCTTTGACTCAAGCTGCGTAAGACAAATCAAAAGACCGATTAAAATCATGCTGACGGAGCATAGAAGAGCGCTAGAAGCAAGTAAGTCGATCCCTTCAGCCGTCGCAGAGCATATCATGTCAGAACCAGTGCAAGAGAAACTCGTCGATGAGACTTTGGTTTTGGTAAAATTGGGGCATATTATCCTCGTCTGATTCAAGAAGCAAAGCTAAATGACCACACATTTCAGGATAAGATGTTTAACCCATCAGCGCTGCATGGAAAAGACACTCAACCACCGATGAGTAATAACGGATGGATTAATAATTTATAAAAAATACGTATGTCGATAATGATCAACCAATTAATGATATGATTCAATAAAAAATCGGCCAGTTAAATGTTAACTTCTGAGTCTCTGAGAAGCTTAAATGGAAGGCATCACATGCATCACCAAGTTACTATTTTCATATTAAAATTAGTACGAAGTCGCGCGACTTGGTAACACTTTGAATGCATGCGATCCCATTATTTACATTCACTCCCTATTATATTATCGTTGTAGGAGATGTCGATGTAGGTTTAAGAGTGTCGATGCGAAGGTATGCTTGCACCATAATGCCAGGAGACGATTAAACACACTAAGGGAATCGTAAGGTCGACATTTAAGTACATCACAGCCACTCCTGTAAGAGCTCACTGTCAACCACGGCTGTGTTCGATACTTGGATGGAGTAAGAATCGTCAAGAATTCATTCGAGTAAGTTCTATTGTTCCTGTAAATGCGATCACATAATCACGTCCTTCAAGCATTAATACAAAATTAATTAAATTTTAAGGAAACATCTAGGAAACTTGAGCTCCACGGTCCCTTAAATTAACAAATAAAATGAAAACTCGTATAGCCGTAATTTGCTAACACCACTCGTCCCGCAATGAAAACAGATTTTGTAGTGATGGTTTGTGGGAAAAGAAATTCCACGGCGGTGACCAATCACAACCTCTAAACCATAATACCCTTCTGTAGAGGATTGCGGGAATGTTACTCCCTCACCAATGACCCAACAACAGACACAAATGCTCAAATCCAAATGGGATCCTTCTTATGGTTAAAGGGGCTCCGTTAAGGATACCTGGGTTTATGAACACAAACACAATATCCGTAAATGTTTGCGGGAATAAATTCCGCGCCAGCGACAACCACAGAGCTGAAACACTCACGGGCATTCAGGAAAACAGAGAATCAAAAAAGGCTTAACTACTGGGAGAATATAGTATTACGGCCATAGGAGTTTTAATTTTATTTATTAATTTAATGAAACAGTTCAATATAGTTAATGATTGAAAAGTGCTCGTGATAGTTTTGAACGAAAGTTTTGAATGCCTTCCAAGTTACGCCTGATTCGATTTGATGTAAATCGGTCAGCCACCATCCAACTCGTTTTTATCTAGGGATATAGAATTGTAATGTTTTTTAACCCGAGTTTATGGATTGTTTCCCATGGATTATTGAATGACTCGCATTAAAAAGAATTGCGCATTGCCTGGCTCAAAAGGATTGAGATCGTAGCGAGACATCTAATGGACATCGCTCATCGAAATACTTTACGATTCAAGGATTGAAATGATCGCTTCATCTAGTTCTTTCTCATCAGTTCGAAGACCGCTCGCGTCGGTTTTATTTCTCTCATTTCTTTTGCGACGAGTGAGGTGGGAAAACCGTGCGAAAAGACCTTAAGGTAGAGGGTAAGGTGCGGTAAAAATCGAGAATTCCATGGGTAAAAAAAGAAAAAAAAACACCATAGGACGCCGTCGGAAATCGGACACAGTTCAACACGTTGCTGCTCGGACGAGCGGCTTAGCGGATGAGCTGCGAAACCGTCAATTTATGCCTCGCACGGAACGACGCATCACCGTGAAAGACCATGGGCAGGTAATGACGGTGAAAAAATATATAAACGAGAAGTGTACCCACAAGGTGATTCTAATGTGGCGAACAGACAACCCGCGCTACTTAAACGGACAGGGACCATAACAAAAAATATAAAAACGGCCAGATACGACGAAAATCTTAGGAATGGATCACACATGAGAACAATATTTTTCAGTAGAAAGAGAAGTTTCAGGCATGATATGGTGGAATATTATGATTAATTAAAATTGGCAATTTTCCACAAAATAAATTTTTTTTATTAATACGACCGGTTGATGATGTAGACCAGAAGATGATGTAGTTACATCGAAACCGGTCGTATTAATAAAAATTTTTATTTTGTGGGACCAGAAGATGATGTAGTTACATCGAAAATTTAATACTTTAATTAACACTTTTCAGCTTTCCGAGAACTACACCAAGGGTCCATTTCTCACAGCTACTAGTCAGTTTAAACTACCTTGTGATTTACGCTCACGAAATCAACTGATAATAATAACTGGTGCAGCACTTGTTAATTGCCCACTTTACACAGCATAAGAATTTGAATGCTTATACTACAGGTCAGTGTTGAAGACTTAGATGCAGACGGGGGGAAACAAGGTAGGGTGAGGAGGGGAATGGGCATGTTGGATGTGATGAAGAGAGGTAGAACATTTGCAGAATTGAAAAAGGGTATGTTGTAGTATAGTGTGTCACGTTGTGTCGTTTTGGTGAGACTCAAAAAAGGACGGTGGCTAATCAGTGTCTTCCACTAAAACCTATCTTAAATGGTAAATATTAAGTGTTGCTTGATTGTGAAAAAGGGTGGAAAAAGGGGCATCGAGATAGTGTGGTGGCTAGCGTACTGGCTTCCCATACAGAGAAGCCCGTGTTCGTATTCTCATGGACATAGACCTCTTTTGGTTGTTAACAGCTCTAGGCCCTTTGACGCCACTCAATGAAGATATTCTCCTGTTGATCGAAATACCACTATCACATGGGTATTTTGTGGAGAAGGGTAGAAAAGGTAAAATGGAAGGAGAAGCAAAGAAACTTAAGTGGTGCTATAGGCATGGTGGGGAGAAGAGAGGGTTGATGGGAGAAATCCAAGGGAAGTAGGAAAGGTGGCTGAAGAGCCTTCTGATTTCAGATGGGATCCATAAGACAGTTTTATAAGAGAGGCGAGTGGGCTTTTATGTAGGCGACAGAGTAGGAGGAAAAGGATAGGCATGTTGGACGGAATGAAGGGAGATAGAATGCATGCGAGATTAAAGAAGGGTCCATTGTGGTATGGGGCGTCAGGTTCGTTGTCGTAGTTGAGGCTTTGAAACGTAACGGTGGTTAGTCTATGTCCAGCCAAAAGCTTACTTAAACGATAGACGACCATTGTCAACACCAACTTTATCGAATCGGGATATTTGCGATTAGCCATCAGTTTTTAAGCCAATAGTTTGCCCTAGTCAATTCACGGGTCACGTGTCACAATTGTCATCACCGTCACGCACTGTCATCACCAGATCACGACTTCTTGAGCACGTCCCATTAGTCGCACTCTCTCCATTTCTAATTGTCGGTTGAGAAAGTAAGGAGAGGGAACACTCTCGGAAAGGGATAAGGCGGCCCGCGAACCTCCCGCACCGTCCCCGGGCGACCGAGACCTTGCCTTTCCCCCCACCCCTCCTCAACGGAACGTTGCCGTGTGATCCCAGCCAGCCTCCCAGTCAGTTCTTCTGACATTATTACGGAGGGCTCGCGCCGAAGTTTCTTCCACAAGAGTGCCTCGCGAAGTGCGAGTCGTCGCCGGTCGCCGTCGACGCGTGGTGGAACCCTCCTTGCCGTCCTGCCTGACGACGTTTCGACCTGAAACTTGATCACGCATGTACCGGACCATGGACCATAGTATTAAGGGTGCGCATTCAGTTTGAGATAATATCCACGGAATTGACCCGATTTGATATGTCCATGGTCCCTAATTAGAGATCGAACGAATTCCATCGGTTGAAAATTTGAAAGACTGGGTCAGATGAGGATACTGACTGCACCTTCCCATGGAATACGGAAGAAATTCCTGATAGAGGGAAAGGGCGTTTACAACCTAATTAACATTGGCAATTTTCCACAAAATAAAATTTTTAATACGACCGGTTTCTATGTAACTACATCATCTTCTGGTGAAAATTGCCAATTTTAATTAATCATGATATTCTACCATATCACGCCTTAAACGTCTCTTTTTATTTGTTTACAACCAAGTTTAAGGAAAGGGAAACCTTAAGAAATAAATTTCCACAAAGGAATGCAACAAAAGTTATAGTCGCCGTAGTATTACTCTCATTATGCCAAGATGACCCATTGATAACTAATATTCCGTGGAGTTGAATGAAACATGGCAATTATTAATAGTATTTCACATGAAAACTATTTCCAATGAAAGAGATAATTCTAAGACCTGTGGGAGATGTCGCGATGGTTACTTTAAAGGGCTCATAATCAGCTAATGTCGACCAAGATGCAGGGATTTTGCAGTGCAAAAATCATTCCCCCTAGACCGGGAAAATAACCTATTCTTCAGATTGTCAAACCTTTTATGCCAAAACATAGAAACTATTTCAAATGAAATAACTTATTCTTCAAATTGTCATACATGGACATTAAATTTCTGAACAAAGTTTAATATAAAAAAAACAATTTGCATCATTTGCATAAGTTATTCAGATTCGATTACATTCTGCCAACATCCAGTCTTCTAAAACACCCATTCTTTTAAATTATTATAAGATAATAACAAAGAAAAATTAATTTGTATATTTTACAAATTATTATCAATGTATCCTCGACCTATTTCAGCATATAAAGCGTTATCGTCGAGTACGAATTCTCTAATACGCTCAGGATAGCACTTACGCGTTGAAATCGTTGTTATCTACCTTAATAAATTCTGTGAAGTGATTCAGATTTTGAGATTTACAAAGTGATTCTTCATAGTGGGATTTCAGCAAGTCGAGCCGGAAATACGCATTCCCCTATTCGTTTCCTTATTTCACCTCCATTTACCAATATTCTCGCCTTTCCCAATATTCCAATTGACGCACTTATAATTTCATAGATTGTTACCCAAGTCCCAGTTGTTTTAATAAGATCCTTTTTTACCATAGGTTATCCGACGAGAATAGAGATATTTGGCATATTTAGCGAGAAAAAACTATCATTATTATGTCCCTTCTTCCAGACAGACGTGGGTGTCAGTATAAATTGAGAAAATGATTCTTGGTTAAAATATAGTCATATGTGCTAAATTGGTGTAGAATAAAGGAATTTCGATAGCAATTATGCAAATCGGTAATAAGAAATTCTTTATACCAAACACTTAACATTTAAGAATGCTCATATGACTAATTCACTGGGCGAAAATCCATTTAAAAAACTGGTTATAGGATAGCAGCTTTATGAAAAGGACCTGGGAAAAATGTGACCTGTGGGGAATGTTGAAAGAAACAAATTCAATTACAGCATGAACAAAAAAAATGCAGGTCATAATTCACACGAAAAGAAATGAAATAAAAAGTTGTTAACGTTTAATTTTATTTCAAATGTAAGTAAGTGCACGTGCATGTGGAATCTAATTGTAAGGAAAGGAATGGCGTCTTTTTGTTGTGATAATATTTTTTCCTATCCATTTTTGCGGCAACTCTTAAGTCATAATTAGATAATATACGTCGAATTAGTATGGGGTCCAGTATAACTACAGCTGGACGCGGTTTCAGGAACTCCATTGCACCATGAAGTCCTTGACCATATATGATAGCATTATAGCAAATACTAATTGCATTTAATTTACCAAATAGCTTTTTATACATCCTCTCAATAAGTTCAGTAGTTCTTCGATTTTTTTTAAATTTCCTGGGATAGAAAGCTCCTGGAAACGCAATGGAAAACCTTGCCATGCATAAAAAGAAAAGAAATTAAGTGAAAACAACTTTTCACATTTAATACGTGGCAATGCAATCGGGGGAACGGAACTTTAATCCTGACCCGAGTTACTTTTCCAGTGGTAAATACAGCATTCGCATGCCCTTAAAGTTCAATATTTTCATCGGACTATGTTTATCTCCATTATACTTTAATGAGTTTATTTTTCCCACGTGGAATCATTATTGACCATCTACTTGCTCGTATAATTTTCGGTTACTTGATGTCGTACTTCGATAAACGATGTTACGTCGGTGTGAAGTCATCTGTGTTCTCCAAGGGAGACGTCTCGCCCCGGGACTTATACATTGAAACATGTCAAGTGTCACTGAAAGTCTTAAAACAATAATAATAATAATGATTCGAATGGTAAAAGGGGCTGGAATAATTGGAACGGAGAATATCCCCCGACGGTTTAGGGCGATCAACCGTAAACCTCTCGTTTTATTGACTGCCATTGATATTTTTTGTGTGATATAAACCAACCAATTCGCTGGAAAAAAATCCTCCTTTCCTCTGATTGGGATTACGTCCATTTTTTTCATCCCCCGTTCCCGTTCATGCGGCCAAAAGAAGATGAGGAGGGAGGCAATTTCCTCCCGCTCTGACATAGATATCTTTATATCTCTTTCTCTTTTCAATTTTCCAGATCGGATGAGAGGCTTGCGATGTCCGAAGGCGGAGGGCCGCACGGCGTCCATCCACGCACGCATGGCGGCCCTCCTGACCACCATCTCGCGGCTCGGACGGCCTTTGGATCACAGGTTGCTGCTCCTCGTCGTCGCGGCGCTCGCCCTGCCGCGCCCCACCGCGGCGCAAGGTGAGCGGGGATGAGGGAGGGCGAAGCCGAAGCCACAGAAACGCTGGCGGCCGCGGGGTCGGCGCGACGTCCTAAATGCATCCCACCCATTTGGTCCCGTTTGCCGATCAAGTGGGTGAAGGACGTCGCCATCGCGTGCCTGCGTCGTATAACTGAATCTATTGCCTATCTTATTTTTGAATTTGAAACGCGAAGACTCGAGCGCATGAACCATTTGTAGAGCAGATTTTTTACCTATGAGTGAGCTTAGTATTGATGTGCGTTAAGACCCCTACCCTCATCTCCTCAGTGGAGTAATCCATCCCCGGATAGGTTTAAATTTAGAACAGTATTCGTCAATTTTATGAGCATTTCTTTTTCATTTATTATATTATTTGAGATGCGAGGGCTTAATTTTATCAATTGGTAGAAAGAAAAGCCTCAATGGCGAAAATGATATGAACGGCAAACGTAGGAAAACACGGAGGAGTAGTAAAAAAACGCATCAATATATTCACTCAAACAAATATCCTAGCGTTAGCTGAGTCCTGATGCAATATTTAGTTTCCCGTAAATCACTGAGAAATACCCCTTGTTTTCCATGCTTGTTGTTAATCCTGCAAGTATGACGACCATTGGAGTTTTTTATTCAACCTATTAACTTCATTTTTTAAGTTTTCATAAGACGTCACTCCTGCATCCTTCTTCACTCGTGCTAGATGTTGTAGTCTTGGCCTCCCCCTATTCCCTAATTCCTCAACCATTCCCTTCACCTTATTTTAACAGGCTATCGTGCCTCGTTGAATGACCCACTAGTTCTGTTTTTCTTTCAGCTATTCTCTTTCCTAATGCCCCTTCCTCCCCCACTCTTTCAAACCATCTTTCCATGCAGTTCTGTGCACCCAACTAATTTCCAACACCCTTTGGAGGCGTCATACCCTACCATATAAGGGCCATCGTTTCCACGCTAAGAAATGACTCCATCTGTCGTACCATGGACTTTGAGATTCAGCTGTTTCCTTTGCGAGGGCAACAGGCGGCAATGTTTTTTTTTCATTTTGGTGTGTTTTTATCAATTTCTTTGCAGTCAGTCCTTCAATTGAGACTCGGTTTTCTCATTCTGACGCATCCTACGCGAAGACATAAGGCAACATTGCCACTAAAAGTTCTTTACAGAAATAAGCTGACGGTTGGTTGTCCGAGACATCGAATTCAATCCCACTTAGTGGATTTCCTTCGTCACGAACAAAATATGATTTTATTATTGCTGCGGAAAACTTTTATCCCAGGCCATTTTTACTAATACCTACCCATATTTTTTTCGGAATTTTGAGTATCTTGTATTCGTTCATTCAAACATTCAAATTAAATTTTTTACCATTATTTACCCCCATGCACCTTTTATTCCTCAAAGCAATTATGAATTTGTTCTATTTATGAAGTGCCATAATTGATGAATCATTTCAATTTAAAAAATATCTGCTATAAGTAAGTCTTTTGATAGCTTTCTCTTTGTCGTCCTCTAGTTTACGTGGTTTAAATAATGAATTAAGAAGTGATACAGAACATATCGATAAATTATTCCCGGTGAGAAAACCAAGAGCGAATCTTGGGTTGTATTCTACAATTCCGAAGAGCTAAAACCGATAATCCGCGTAGAAATATCCCTATCCTACGGACATATCTTATTAACCGGGCAAAATTAATGACTTTCATGACAGAGTTACGTTTACACGCGAGATGATAAATGATGATGTAGTTACACGCTGTGGTATAAATGTTACAAGCTGGCGGAGAATATAGGCTTAAAGAAGTAATAAAATACGAAAATGAAGCCGAAAATCATGAATTCTGTGTGATCTCACGTTTAATATTTGGAAATTGGTTGTGTGAAAATGAATGAAAATAAGTACCAACTTCATTATTTTTGGCCAGACAATCAATTATGAATTGATCATAAAAGAAAAAAAACGAGATGAAACGATTCTCCAAACCCTTCGCCAGCAGCACTACGATATGTACCAGTATGGTACATTTGAATGTCACTTGGAAAACAATAGTGCACCCTTCTAGTTCACCTCTATAAACATTTTTAGGATCTCTGCAATGCTGTTCATCCTTCTTGAATCCATTATAAGGGCGCCCATAAATCAGGGTCGTAATTACTGGTCCTTAATCGAGAGATTAATTTGACGCGTGCTTCGTTCGATTCTTTTATCCACTTTCATTAGTGTTATTTTGGAAAATAAAGTGATATTATCTTTTCGAAATTGATTGAAAAAATAGTTCTTTTTAAATATGGTAACTCTTTTGTTTGAACCATTTGCATTGACTGATGCTTTCTCCAGTTAAGTGGCACGTTCCGTCTTTAAAGGATATTTAAGCTCATACTGGGTAATATTTCTGCGTTTACATACATCGATGACTCTGTGTCTCTCAGAATCGTCTTCCTCAGCGTGGTTCTACGTGGAGAGAACTTTGATTACATCGTTTAACGAATGGGACGTTAAACTGTAACCCTCTTGGCGTCTTTCATTTAGGGTAGGCTAGTGCCTTCGCTGGGATTATCTCCACCCATACAAAATTCCTAGAAAATCCTACCCCCACCATAAAACCCCTGTAAAATTATCCTCCTATTTTTAATGGCTTAATTTTCCTCAGACTTAGTCCGCCTACCATAATAACACCAGTAATATTAAACTCGAATGTTCACACTGCAGTGTACATCACTGCGCTTCCAATTCAATATCACGAATGAAATATAATCTCGTGTCCAATTTCGAGTTTAATTTTTAAGCATTCCGTATTATTGAAATGTGACCGATTTATTACTTTATTTCTTGTCTTGAGTTGGTGGTGTTATCATTTAAAAAAATCTCTAAAATCATAGCATTTTCGTCTTTCAGAATGCCATCATGCTCTTCATACGCTACTGATGATGAAACAAATGCACACGGGACGTGAGAAAACATTTAAAACATTCGGTCTCCGTCCGGAATGGCAGAAGGTTCGATTTGGTCTAATTGAGTGAGGGAGTGTGGGGGGGGGGAGAATGAGGTTGTGTGGCCAGTGGCACGAAGGCGAACGAGGAGAGCGGGGCTCCAAAGAGACAGCAGGGGTTCGCCAAGTAAGTGACGTGCGGCTTGCGTGTTTTGCTCTGTGCGGTTAGCGAGATTGCGAGCCGAGATAGGCGTGAGAATCGCATTCGCCTTGAAGGGCCACTTGTGGGTTTTCCATTGTCTGCGAGTTGCATCGCTCGTTCGTTGACACCATTTTAGTCGGCGGCGGCCGTCGTCACCGACAAGTCATGCAGAGCAAATTTCGAGTTGAAAATATGGGGATGTACCGCCATTTTTTTTCGAACTCGTGCAAAACCGGTGATGAAGAATAATTATACATTTGGGGTATTCCCGAATAAGACCCGGAAAAAATATTTCACAACTGTTCTTGATAGATTATTCATTCATTCAAGGTATTAAACCAATTAAAGAAAGGTTCTTGGGCGGTTTCTGAAGACGTTTTACTTCAACGCATCACAGAGACGTTCTCTTGTTTGCCCTACAACACTTTTTTCAATATCCCACCACTTTTCAATATTCTCTCCATCCACTTTCTCTCTTTTATTCGAATTTTCCCCGTAATTTCCCTCTCTTCGCTCACCCTATTTAAAACTTCAACGTTTTCCTTCCTCTCTGTCCGACTTAATTTTCTCCGTTCTCCGCCACACCCGCATCTTTAAGCCTATAATCTAGCCTCATTCTCCTGACTCCAAGACCAGATAGCACTACTTTCATATTAAAATCTTTACCGATTTTCTTTCATAACTTCACGTATTGTACCTGTCATCAATTCTCTTTTTCTTGAAAAATCTTCTTTCCCTAACGCATCTCTTCTCTACTCTTCCCTTTTTCTCTCTAAAATACTGCCCATATAAAGGCATACGTATTCATTAAAATAAACCAATAAGGTTTCTACAGCTTTAGGCTTTATTTTTTGGAGCACTTCAATTTATAATTGAATTAAACAAAGTGTTCTTTACCACAAAAATGTGTGAGAAAAAGTACAGTGATATGCTAGAGTCAAACATTAATAAAATTGTAATTAAGAAAATTAACAGTTAAAAATTGGCGATCGTATTACAGTTACCTGTCGACATAACAACCAAGTTATTCTCTTTCGCGTGATGTTGATTGTATTATAGCTGTTTATCCAGAGTAAAATATTTAACTAATTTGGTTACATTTTCTCCCGGTCCCATGGCACAGTGCAAACTTAAAAGCATTTTATATAAATAAACTCGACGATGGGGTGTTTCAGGAGCGGAACTTTCAGCACGCATAAATGACACAGCGTGGATTAGATGCAATGCAGATGTTATTAGGACCTGGCTAGGATGGAATTTCCCCGGTTTAGGGAAAGAAAGAGGACGGGGGGGGAAGAAATGATTTATCCTCGCTCTGAATGGCAGCCTGTTACGTTCTACCTTGGACTGCTTAGCTAAGTAAATAGTTAACATTCATGAGGAAATACTCAAGGGCAAGGGCTTATCTAAATTTCACCTAGTTTTCGGAAGTGCCTCGTAATGTGCCCAAGTGCTTGATTTTTTGAAAACATGCCGCCAGGCGATTATTCATATTCAGAGGGATTAGTCAGTCCATTCCTTACGGGGATAGCCGTTTCCTCGGGACAGAGTCGTGAAAACCTCATCCCGCACTTCAAATCTGGCACCCGAATTTGAGAAGAAAGAAAGTTCTTGTGGCAAAATTGCCTCGTCCTTGACTGCAATAAAATTGTAAAAATAATAAAACACGTACATATTAGTGATCTGAAAAAGTTTCCTAACTCCCGACTGTTTACAATAAAATTATAAATATATGTTTACATTTGCAAGAAAATTTGTTCTTGCGGAAAAGTTTCTCCGCTACTGACTGAAATAATATTAGAAAAATATGAAAATTTGCAGAAACAGTACTAGCAGCAATTTCCCCATTCCTAACTTCATTAATTATGGAAAATATAATGGTATTTAAATATACAAGGAACGTAGCTACGGTCGTGAATCAATGTAAACAGAAATATAATGGTGCCGGGAATTTGATGAAGTTATAACTGTTTTCGTTGGAAATTTCTCATCAAATCAAATAAATTAGCGTTTGAGGTAAACAATGGAGGGAAGGTGCAGCAGCTGGTGGCTCTTCCGAAAACTGAAAGACGTAAACGGGTTCCAATGCATGGAGACACGTTCTCCAAACACTGGACACGTTGTACAGGTATAAACGTTGGACTGCTTGATGCACCCTCACCCTGATTAAAACGCACCACTTAACACCCGAGAAGCAAAGGAAACATCAGATGCTAGAACCAATGAATCCGTGATAAAAATGGAAAGGAGAACAGGGGGCTGGAAAAAAATTGTCTTCATTGGCAGTCAAGCATTAGGTAGTGGTTCAATGATCACGACTTGCATTTCTCGATTATCCATTTGCGAGATCTATTTTTTCTTATACAACCCTTGCGGATTGTTTGTTAGAATGCCCATTTCACGTTACGTGGATTGACTAAAGACGATTTGCATTGATTGGGGCGAAAGCATTTCGGTGGGAAGAAATCCTTTCAAAACTAACTCCTTCCCAAGTTTCGTGGAAAACATGAAAGGACTTCCTTAATGATTTCCTGAATCACATCACTCGTGCTGAAAGAGTTCTTTTGAGACGGGGCGAATGAGAAAAAAAATACGGGGAGCTTCGTTTGTCACGTCTGGCGTGGAAAAATTTGGGGCGTGGGAACGGTCCGATTACTCCGATTTACGAGGTTTCAATCGTGTGGGTTTGATGCTCTGGGCAAGACGACTTTGAGGCAGAACCGGCTTCGACGAGAATCGGAGCTCAAAAAAGTTCAAAGAGTCGAGTGAAAGCCTGGGGGCAATCACTGTAATCGGATATCCGAGGAAACGTGCAGTGTCTTCTTCGCAAATGGACGGATTTTTCCAAACGGTTGCGATGGGTTTTTATTTTGAATTTTTTTAAATGACACCGCCGGTCACTCTATGCGTTCGTGAGTAGTCCCCCCACGATTTCCCTGTAGAAACACGATTACGAATTCACGCACTCCGCTCTCTGGGTGATGCTACACAGTCTGTCGGCGTATCCATTACACCATAACCATACCAGCCCCGTTTGAACTTTCTCTGGACATTCATCCAACCGTATAAAAGGGAAAATCGACGAGAAATAATTATCGATTCCAGATTAAATCGTTAGCCTCCTTTTAATGAGCGAGCGATTTTAAAGCGCTTGGGTTGATCTAAGTAGACTTTGCATACAAAAAAATACACACACATATGTGCCATTTCATTTGATAGAAAGCTGAGATGTTGATCATCAGAAGGGATAGCTCGATCTTTGATAAGGGGAGGACTGGAATTGGGCGGAAGAGGGACCAGTGTCAGGTGGAACTTATGGAAAAAAAACCAACGTTCGCACGATGTCAGGCGTGGGCTAGATGGCTCACTCAAGAACTTGAACTGCTCCGGGTACGGTACCATTATGAGTTTTTACTCATGCGCCTTATCCAACTTTTTGAAGGCAATTAGTGCCCCAGTTTTTATTCAGAGACGTGCTAATTGTGCTCCGCAAACAAAAGTTTTCCAAGGATAAAAAGTGCGCGTTCAGTTCATGAAACAAATAAAAGGCACAAGCTCCTGTTGGGTCTGGATTTTGGCAACATAGTCGTATTTTAATAGAATTTTTTAATTTCAACTTTCACCAGAAATATAAAAATATAAAATCACGTCTTCGGCAGTCATTGCAGAACACTAATTTATACTGAGCTATTTGATCATGGTCACATTTATTATGGATTATTACAGATCAAATCGTATTCAGCATCATTATTTTCCATATTAATTTATTTAAACAGATTTTTCGTCAATAATTAATGAATGAGAAAGTTTAATGAAGCTTAATAAAGCTATGCTTAATGATTACTTTTCCGTTAGAGATTCCATCCACGCAAGATGATAATTAAAACTTCAGTTTCTCCCACGTTCCAGTGGGTTTTATGAAGTACAGTTATTTTTTTTGGCTAGTGTAAGCTCGAGTCCAGCCTGACCATATTGGCCCTTTCGTATTGTCTATCACAAATGTCAACCAGAATTAACGCCGAGAATACTCTGGACGGTTACACGTGGGCCAGCAAATGGAACTGCTTCAGCGGAAAAATCAAAATTCACAATTGCACTTTGTTTAAACTTGTGATCGATTGATCAGAACTTTTGTAATCAAAGGGAACACATTGCGTTGAGCAGAGCTACATATAATATTACTAAGCACATCAATTGATACAGTTATATTGAAAGTGAGTCGGACGTACTCATAGTATCCCTCTTTTGCCTTTGGAGCACAATCTGTGTCACCCTCCTCATCAAGATCCTGAGGAACACACAACCGGAAAAGAAAGAAATACTTAGTTGTTCCACATATATTTTTATTAATACGACCTAGGTTTCGACTTACAAAGTCATCTTCAGGTGGTATATATATATGTGGAACAACTAAGTATTTCTTTCTTTTCCGATATGAATCGCTTCCACAAAGTGACGCCTCAGACAATTCTATTCGGAACACACAACGTAAAATGTTTGTCTTTTAAGGATGTTATTGTAATACTCTTCCCCTCGACCGAATTTATTACTACTGGGATATATTTATGCAACCTATTATTTCAATAGAAAGTGCTTTTGATTTTTTTAGGTAATCTACCGGTTAAGGTAGGTTTTTGGATGGAAACAACTATCAAATAAACATTTTGTAACTCCAAACAAAACCCAATGCAGCAACGTAATCTACATCAGGTCCCTCTTCATCTCTGTGTACTTCTTTCCTCCCTTCATCCCGTCCAACATCCCTATCCTGTTCCTGCCCTTTCCTCGTTTGCCTAACATTCTCCCCTCCATTACCTTCTTCAACTTCCACTACCGTTCAATACGCCTTTCTTCCATTTTTCCTGCCTTCATAGGATTTCTCTCAACAAACCCCTATCCTCCCCCACCATCTCTAGTACTTCCTCATTTGTTTTCCTTTCGGTTTATTTCACTTTTTCCATTTTTCTCCGCACCCACGTTTCAAAAGCCTCCACTCTACGTCTATCCTTCTGCTTCAACGACCACGTTTCCGCGCCATACATAGCCACGCTCCATATCAAAGTTGCTTTTGAATGTTATAAGTAATTTCATACTTGTAATAGATGTAACTTTTTGTTTTTAACAGTGATTATTACAACGGTCATGCAATATTTGAGAACTATTTCAGTCTGACGGCTTGTTTTCCGAAAAATAAACGGTCTGCGTATCTAACATCTCAGACTCAACTAAGATAATGAAAGACATGAAGCCTCGGATCACCGATTGAAAGCATTCAGGAATTACACAATGGAACTAAAACACGTCCAAGAAATAGAATTTCCCGTGGAATTAACTTTATTTTGCGACAGAGATTTCGATGTCTCACATCCTGATGACAATGTAATGCATAGAAACTTAGACCGTGATAAAAAATAATATCCTCTGGAAAATTACATTTTTTTATTAATCGCTCATCATTTGTCACGGGCTCTCTCCAAAACCTGTTTCTCGATGGACTTCCGATCAATCTTCCTGTGTCACCATGGGAAAATGAAATCGCAACACTCATGAATGCGGTGGAAGTATTGGACTTACTAAAGGCGGATCCCTATTGGGATGGGCAAACGGCTAAACATCGGAAGGTTCTCCAGTCGCGCTCATGGACGGAGATCTTCTAAGAGCATTCTCGAATGACACTGGGAAATATTTACGGCATAGGGGAGGAAATATAACCGTAAATCATCTAACACACGATAAGATTAATTTGAAGAGAGCTCAATCATCTCACGTATTCCAAAAAACTAACTGATAACATAGCTCTATTCCAAATCGATACATTCACGGCTACTCACGGGGAAGGTAAGGAGCATGTGACGCAAACTTCGTAATTAAAATTGGGAGGGAGGGGTGGGTAAGGGGTATTTATTTCTCACATTTTAGATCACTGAAGCAAAAACATTTTATATTGTTATCATCGCAGAAGTATGTAAGAATAGAATACAGGTTTCGCAGAAATTATTGATGGGGGTAAATCCCCTTTTGTAGCCTCAAGTCACCCTTTTATGACTTTGCTACTCTTGAAAGAAAATGGCGTGAAAATATTCATTTAAAGCTCATAGCTGTAGTTTAATTTTATACCATCATTCCTTTTCGGATATTTATTAAAATGTATTCAACCTAACTTTTTCGAGCTAAAATCCTTTATGTAGGAGTCTGAATTGGGTACTAATCGGTGAAATTCCTTCAATTAAAGGATAAAGGATAGCTCAGAAACTATTACTCTGCATATTTGTACACACATATATACCTAAATTTATGCATATAAAAGTGGAAACTTTAGAAACAATACACTATGGGTGTAAAATTAAATATAAAAATCACAAGAGTTGATTATTGTAATTTAAAAGTATTAGTCCAAAAAAATGCCACACAAATAGTGCTCGGGATTGGACATCTAAGATCTGATTGAAATGAAATTGGTTTGATTAATTGAAATCTTAAACATTGCTTAATCCATCAACGATTCATTCTGTTTCTTACAAAGTCCACCTTGAAATATCTCCGCACCTGCTAAGAAATCGCGAGGCTTACTTCAGGAGCCAATGCTCTACTCGTATACGAAGAACTCTTTAAGGTACCTGCCTTTAGGAGCACAAAAGAAAATCTGGGCTTTGCCAAACTGGATGACAAAGACATAGAATGGCTGAAATAGAGGAAATGAAATAGGTGGAATATTAATATTCCCAGCACCTCACGGTAGAGGTGATGGAATAACACTCATTCAATTCGTTCACTCTTTTGGAACCCGAAAATGGCTTTTACATTACCCCCCTCTACGATTACCGGAACCCAAAAACAATAAATTCTCTGGATTTCATTCAAATTACAAAATCTTGGCTTTCCCATAGTGACCCAGTTCAAAGAGAGTGCAAAGAGAAAATTTGTTGGATGGGACATTAATTTTCATTTTGTGATTCGCGATTATTTCATAAGTAGACTACATTCGAAAGTGTTCAACATATTCTGAAAGTTAAAATGAGGCTTTGGATAATTTTCAGTCACACCATTAAGAGTACATTACCTGTCCAATTTAAAAGAATTTATGACCGTCTCTTTCTACGGTTCCTCATGCAACTTTAATTAGGAATCCCTCATTATGGAACGATGGCTGGACTCTACAAATTTTCCTGTCGCCAGGACGAGTCCAAAGCGCTAAATGTGACTTCGAGCGACTTGAAAATTGCACAGTGGACAGAGTTTTCTGCTCCTGCTAGGAGGTCACGGGATTAAGCTTACATTTTAAATGCTCGCGGCCAAGACACTTAAAAAATGATAATTAGGGATTACAAATATTGCTCATAACTGATACAGGTAAACGTAATGATTTATTATGATTCACGTTTTTGCTCACTGAGACATTGACAGGTAAAAGACAGCAAAACCAGACGATGACTCACTGAGTACAAACGCGTATAGTAATTAATGAATTCATTAAGTGAAAAGGTGCTGTATTTTGAAATGATTACTTCAATCACGTCTAGCTTGAAACTATGGGTGTTAAATTAAAATATATAATATCACTTTTCGAAATAAACTCCGGTCATTATGAAAACGCACTTCGCAATATGTAGTTTTATTTCGTCGACGAGTCCGAATTATCATTCGATTATTTTTATTATTTGAATATATTATTGGGTCTCCAATTAAGCTACGTTTTGGATGGACACAGTGGTTCTTTTTCAGACCACCGCAACATTCTTTAGCTGCAATTAAAAAGACACCCTAAAATACAACAAACCATTCCTCAATGCCGCATAATTTCTACTTCCCTTCATACCCCAAATAGACCAACAATTTCCTTTCCCTGTCTGTATTGCCTAATGCTCTCTCCTCTATCACAGTCTTTAAAATATAATCGCCAATCAAAATGCTGTGCATCCATTTTTCCTGCTTCCGTTAGATTTGTTCCGACAACCCTCTCTCCTGTGTCTTCCTCCATTGATTTTCTTGCGTCTCTATTTTTCCGCGGACTCGCCCCAACTTTTAAGCTAATTCATTAAGTATGCCAAAGTTAGATAAGATAAAATGGCTATGAAAAAGAAAAACTCATAATGGCTGTGAATGAATTTCATTGAGATGTGAAACTTAAATACATGGTTGTACATAAAATTTATGTATAATCATCTTTGAGACATAACGTCATGCATAACATTAACATATGCAATTTCTAAAATGAACTAAAAATTCTAATAAGTCGCAAAAAATGCATAAAATCCGTGCTGCATCTGGAAACCTCACAAGAGGGTCAATTGGCATCACACGGTTGGAGAATATTTTATATTGAATCCAAACGTTTTCCAAAATAATAGTCCTTCTTTATTTTTTAATGTGTAAATTCGGCTGGTGACCCAATTCGTATCGAAGTACTTCCTCTGGACACCAAAATCAGGTCGCGGGATTTTCTGGGAATCTAAATTTTCTTGGAAACCATAGGCACCATTCTGACTGACCTTTCTAACCTTTCTATGTGGACTTCACACGGTGTGAAATGGGGAAAGCTCTCCTCTTACTTCTCAAATACACAGCCTTAGAGTGAAAGGCTGCCGTTTTAGTCACCTATAATAAAGCACTCACTTAATATTTCGGTGGTCCCAGACACCTTCATCACAGCTAGAGGGGAAACTGACATATTAACCATAAACACATTAATCAACCCGAAGATCGGTTTGGCAGGTGATAGTAGAGTTAACCCAATACTAAGCCCGACGGCGTGTGAAATTGACTCATCATGGTCGGGGGCATATTCACTTCTTGTTAACGTAAAGTTAGAAAAGACTCGTAAAAACTTTGATATGGAGCGTAGCTATGTACGGCGCGGAAACGTGGTCGCTAAAGCAGGAGGATACACGTAGATTGGAGGCTTTTGAAATGTGGGTGTGGAGAAGAATGGAGAAGGTGAAATGGACCGAAAGGAAAACAAATGAGGAAGTACTGGAGATGGTGGGTGAGGAGAGGGGTTTGTTGAGAGAAATCCTATGGAGGCAGGAAAAATGGATGAAAGGCGTATTGAGCGGTAGTGGAATGTTGAAGAGGGTAATAGAGGGGAGAATGTTGGGCAAGCGAGGTAAGGGCAGGAACAGGATAGGGATGTTGGACGGGATGAAGGGAGGAAAGAAGTACACAGAGATGAAGAGGGACCTGACGGAGAGTAGGTAGTTGTGTCCATGCAAAAACCTACCTTAACCGGTAGATTACTTTATTTTAATAATGTCCCACAAACTGTCAGCAAGCAACCTCTCACCGATTCCATTTTCTTTACTCGAAAATTAGACAAGACGGAGGTGGATTCATTTCTGTACAGCATTTATCCAACGCAAAACGCAGGAGCGGAAACATTTAGAAATAATTTGCACAACCTTTCATTTGCATAACAATGTAATTTAATTACGTAACACTAAAATGTATTTATTTCACGCTCAACTCTCCAATGTCTTCCACTTCCAGCCACTGCCATTCTCTGTAATTACCGAACCCAAATATCTGGAGGATCAAAAGAAAACTCTTTATTAAATGCACACGATGACCACATCTGCGCATTCACACCTCCGTCCTCCTTCTCTAGATTTAATTCACGCCGGGAGAGCGTGCGTGTGATGCCAATCGTTAACAACGTTCCTCGCTACCGTGCGTACAGGACCGAATTTTTATGAGGAACGCTTTCCTTCGAGATGCTTCCAAACGATAATGAATGCTCCCTACCGATTTTCAACACAGGGGTCAACTTCTCCGTCCCTTGATTTCCATACGCGTTTGTGGTCACCGAGCGCATAAGTCTTTTGGACGAAAATTTCGCAACGAAGAACAAATGGAGATGCGTATCCTCCCGCGTTTACGCCACGAGAAAAAGAATTACTTGCCTCATAGAGAGAGTGAGGGTGGGGTGGACCTTTGTTATTTTTCACGTCCGACTGGAGAACAGTTTACTAGTTAGGACTCACCGAAATCATCCCCTTTCCCCTCCCCCGTAGAGATAGAGGGACGGGGAGAGTGGGAGGAGGGAAGGAAGGGTGGAAGGGGGAGAGACCTGAGGGAGAGAACAATCGAGCATCGCCCCACAAAATGGCGATTTCCTCCCTCGACCGGAATTTCCTCAGCTCCCATCTCCCCCAGTGTTCCACGCCGGTGACCCATTGTCCCCCTTCCCACACGAAAGAGGAGGTGAGGAGCCATAAGACACGCCTCCCGCGGCCGCCAAGACGCGGACTGATCCGTCCCCTCGCAGAGAAAGGAAGTAGTGTACGCACAAGGGTGTGGGGGAGACGCGGCTGGAGATCGATTCGATTGAGTGGCCGTCGTAATGCCACTCCGGGTGGAGATATGGAGAGGGGGTGGGGGTAATCGATTTTGGCACGCCCTCTGCCCTACCCTACCCCACTCCCACCTTGGTCCTGAGAACAAAAGGTTGTTTTATTTTACAAATTTTTTCCTCTCGAGAAGATTCATCCGATGACTAAGAAAACCAGCAAGAAAGAATCCTTCTCCTCCAAAGGGTAAAAAAATGATGCGACGATTTTTATCCGCGCGGATACCCGTTGTTAATTTTTTTTTCTGTGTCCTTCGCGCCTGGGAATCGCGAAGCAAAAACTAGACGGGGAAAGATGTCTTTATATTTCGAGCGGGGGGTTAATACCGGGGGAGAAAAAGTTCGAGAAGTTGAGTAAGGGGGCGTTCCACCGAGCGTAATTGAATTACTTAGTAGGGGGCGGGTGAAGATTCGGCTTTATCGCGGCACTCAAGTGGTCATGCGGGATACATTTCATAATGAATCATTCGTACGACATGCTTTTGTCCGTGGAGAAATTTTTCTGGAGACTAATTAGTTGGGAACCACTAATTGACCGTAGATTTAAATTCAGGCTAAATTTACTGCGAAAATTTGAGACAGGTTACTTATCTGAGGATGTTAAATACATATTACAGGGCCCGAGTTACTGTAGTAGATGGGAACACCAACATAAAATCAGGGAAATAGATAGAAGAACGAAAAGATTTAAAATGTCGTTTGTTCCACGCATCATTAGAGATCAAAATAAACATGACAACAATCGCGTAGGAGACAATTAGAATTGGCAGTGTATGGATTTTTTCGATATCCCGCATGTCATTTTTTCATTTAATAGACCATCTTTTTAACAGTTCTACTGCATGATTTGAATATACGTATTCTGTTATTCAATGTTGTTGTATGTAAGCACCTTCTTTCGTGCGTATTTTCCTTTTTTCGAGTGTATGACCAAACTAATATTTTCGTGTTGTTAAATGTTGTTGTATGTAAGCACCTTCTTTCGTGCGATTAACCTTTTTTCGAGTGTATGATCAAACTAATATTTTCGTAGAGGTGACATGATTGGGATTGTGCATCCATGGCTAGTGACCTAACACCCCCCGCCACCCGCCCTTCCGGTGTCTTACCGGTGTAGATGTAATTCGTGCGTTCCTTTCTTGACACGTTGCATTGCTCCTACGTTTATTTCGCATTGAAATGCGATTAGGAATTCACCTTTTGAATTGTTTCGCGTATATCGCATGTAAAAATCCAAACAGAAAACGTCATCTTTTCAAAAGTTTCTCCAATAAAATGCTTACTTAGAAGATAAGTCATAATTTTATACATCTGTACAATAGATGCCCTTCAAGCCGCTAGCAAGATCGTGTTGCGGGGGAATGTTAGGGTTCCAGCCATGCATGCTCAAATTGAGTTTAAACTTGCATATGATTATGATGTCTTTATATGCGACCACTATGACTTAAAATGAGTTATTTAAAATGAAGTTAGCGTTATTTGATATCAGTGCGTGGATAGGAAATAGTGGAATACGCAGGGAAAGCAGGGAGTATTGCGTTCTTAAATGGTGATTTATATATAACTCATGGGGGTGTTAGTCCAAAGGAAGAGCATTGGAATACTGACCGGAAGGTCCGGGCTCCATTCCCGGGCCTCTCTGATCACACTCAGCTTCACCCAAGTTGTGTGATATTTCAGGTATCAGTTCTTTCTGGGAAACAACAGGCGGCACAGGGAAAGGAACTGGCCTCCCTACCCTGATGTGTGAATTTCACACGCCGTCGGGCTTAGTACTGGGTGAACTCTAAAATCAAATCGGCATTCGGGTTGATAACCGCGTTCGTAGTTTAAATATATAACTCGTCATTTATTCGATAAAAAAAATATCCATTAATGTTCGTCCGAGAATTCCAACACCTACTTCTCATTGGTAAATAAATATTCGGGTATGTCATTTAGTTATTCAGGTCACCCCAATCTTTTTTTTATGAAATTATAAAGCCGTGAAGGAACAGAGATGCACGCGGATGAATAGAGCAGTGTTTGGGGTGAGGGGAGACTATGAGAAGTAGTTGGTCATATTAGCATCCGGTCGAGTTTTTCGTCCGATTATGGACGCCGGTAAAGTTTTCCTGTCCCTTCGAGTTATGGATTCGGAAACACGAGCACACCATCCTGAGAATTAATACCAGTCCACTTTCACCCATTAATCTTCAGAATTCCTCCCGCCCAAATCTTTCCATTTTCTTCCTCAGAAACACGGCTAAGAATTCAAATACTCGGATCATTACTTCTTCTCACTACTCCCTCGGGGAAAAATAGGTCTTTTGTCTATCACCTACTAATTTCCTCATTCGTATGCGTCCTTTGTGATTTGAGGGCCTAATGAAATTCTCTGCTCCTCCTTCATTTCTGCATAAGTGGGCCTTAATTTCAAGCGAAATCTAAGAATTTTTTTTCTCTTAACGAACATGCATCTTTCTAAAAAAAAATGTGAACTCGTCGTCCTTTCAAATGCAAAACGGATCGGACGGTTGAGGCATTGTCAACACTTTCCTCCATTGACCCAATTTTGGTCAAAGGATTTTTTAAAATAAATGTTAAGAAGGCTTAAAAGAGCGTTCAGGGAGAGTTATTTAACATTTAAAACACAATTTATTGCAACTTCCGACTCGAAAATGTAGAAACAAATCTCAATATCATTCCTCATTTTCAAATCTCTTGACTAATGCTATTACTTCTAATAAAAACTTCTAATAAAAATAAGGATAAAACCATTGAAAGCTGGATTTTTTTCTAAATTACGAGACATAAAACCTTTTATAAATACACCGAAAATAAAGACACGACACAACACCAACGCATGAAATTCATCAAAGGTTCCGATGGAATGAATTGACGGCTATTTAGATTTTACGTTACATACAAGACATTACTATTCTCGTATAGACATCACTACTAAAAACATTGTAGTTTTTTCCAGAAAATATTTAGTTTATAGGAATGTTATGGCAAGAATTATTCAAAATGTCATCTTATATGTTTAATTACGCCTCATAAACACACTGTTACTTTTCATCTAAAGAAATCTCAAGCCCCCGTGATATTCCTCCAAAATGAAGCCATTTATTTTTGCACCTGTCTTATTTATTATTTATTGTTATATTTTCAGAAGTAATGCAATAAAAAATACCTGTCAGTTAAATTTACACTATTATAAATGTCACATTAACACAACATCTTCTTGCGATTCAAGCATAGTTAAAAATAAGTTTAACACGATTCAGAAATTCACATGTCATACCAAACTTAGAAGTTGATGATGTACAATTATTCAAGGGTTATTGAAAAATGTACCGAACTGTACTATTATGAAGACCAATATTTGCGTGTTTAGCATGGGCAAATAATTATTTGTTATGAATGAAATGAATTTAGCTATATCCGCAAAAAAAGGTTTATATTCGTCGGCCCAGGCAACGACTTACACAAGTCATTTTCAAGGTCACCTTAATGTCATTCGGAAAGTAGAAAATATTCAATTGGTGTTACTTGGTTTATTTCATTTGTAAAATTAAGGGCCACGAAGTGACGCTTCAAAGTAATGAGTTCATAACACGTGTTTTTCAACAAATATGGTCTTTTAAATTCTTTCAACATATTAATACATGTCCCTCAGAAAAAAACTCATTTACGAGATTGTTTCTGCCATTCAAGCCGTTGACTCGGCATCAAAAAGTTTATATTTATTTCCCCACCTAGTTCGGAAGAAATTAACCAACACCCTCGGAGAGGCGTAGTTAGGTTTCGACTACTTTTAAATAACTGTTTTCAAATAAACCCCGTTTTCAACCCAGCGATGAGTTTGTGAGGTGAAGGGGAAATCTTGTAGGGGGTCCAAGAGCGTGTGAAATTAACGTATTTGGAGAGAGAGACCGGATCCTTTCTCCCTGTCATCTGCTGTTCCCCCGTAAACTTCTGGCACCCACTCAGTGTGGATTTATCAGGGGAATTTGGGGGGCATCGCTCAGATTTGAAACCAGGACGCTCCGCTCCGCAGCCTATAGCCCATCCAGTAAAATGAAACATATTGACTCTCTTACAGTGACCATTAACACTTTTTATGAACTTGGTAATGCAAAGTATAAGTGCAATTCATCAGTACACGAAGTGAAAATATTTCTAAGCCTTTTGACAGAAAGGTGCAGGATGTGAAAATATAATTATCGCTCTCAAGAACTTAGTATTAAAATATTTTAGTGCCACGTGAAAAATGGAAATTATATTTATTACGAACTTCAAACCGACACGAATTGCAAATGCTTGTAGTCCTAACAGAGAAAGACAATGAACGTGGGAATGTATGTATAGCTTTCAAGAACTTAGGATTAACATAATGTATTACCACGTAAATGCACAACCGTGGGTCATTTATCCCTGGATCATCATCTGGTTTGTAGTGCTCATCTTTAAAAGTTTTTCCATTACAGTTTTCTATCGTAGATACCTGAGATCAAAATCAGTAGAGATATCCCAAGGCTAGGATACCATAGAGCATAAGATTCATACAACCATGAAGAATAAACCGGAGTAACACTTTTATATGAGTAACTACAGGACACTCGAGTCCAATAATGACCACTACCTTCTGAAATTAGGATATCACGACGTACCGATAGAGGAGACCATCCGCAGAAAAAGGCGAGAAATGACACGTACGGATGATAAACTTCATGTTTTCCTTTTTTTTAAGTCTAAAATTTTTCTCGCGCAAGATATAATCATGACAAGATCACACTTGAACAATATTTTCACCGTGATATCCTTCCCTTTTCTCTCGCGAATACTCCTTAAAAGGCAACAAATATTCTGCACAGTTAATTTTTCCGTAAAATACTATTAATTTTCATGGAATTGTTTGAAACGGAGAATATGATATGGTCAGAAAGGAAAACAAACGAAGTGCTGGGCATGTACTAGCGGAAATGCAGTTGTGCATAGAGGAAGATAGAAGCTTATTTTTGTTTTACTATACGAGCAGCTACGACATCAATCACATTGTGAAATTATACAAAAAGTTAAGTTTTTCTTTACAATAATAAACATTAACGTCCCGGTCCTCTACGGGTGTGTTTGAAGCTGCCCAATTAAGTTACATATTTTAATACATCGTTCAAAAATTGTCATTATCAGCTGTCTAAATTGTTGGGGAAATTGTATTGAAGACAGAACAAGTAATTGCGGGAGACATTGAGATATGATGAGATGCTTAGGACTGTTGTGGAGGAAATAGTGTTGGATAATGGAGTTAGGAGGAGGAAAAGGATAGTCATACAGGTATTCGGCCGAGTGAAGGGATGGATAAAGTATGAGGAATTGAGAAATGGTATATGGTATTTTAGGATGTTAAAATATTTAGACAGTAATTAGGCGGATCTTGGAGGTGTTACAGAGTTTAGCATAAAAAAATCTGCGAACAGTACGATATGCGTTGCAGATTTAGAATTTTGTATCACCATTTCGATCAAAACATTTTAGCCGTGGATCGTACGGTAGTCTCTCAGTTTAGAAGCCTCGTATTCCCTATCCCCTTCACTCCCATCCACACAGCCCCTCCAACCACCGATCCACCTGGTGTCTTTCCTCGGAATTTCGATCCCACCCACTCCTCAACCCACTCCGCCTCCGGAATTCCCCACGCTTCGATCCGCATTCCCACAATGGCGAGCACCCGCACCGTCCACCGCGATGAAATTCCCAAACACCCCCACACGTCCGCAGCCGGAGCTCCCACGGCGATAACCCACTTCCCCATCTTCCTCCTCGCCCGACATTCTCCCTCCCACCCGCACCACGACGGTGCACTCCGACACATCGACGGGAATTATTTCCCATACTGTCCGCGACCGAGCTGGCGCACTAAGTGTTCGGATGACCGAATTCTTCGAGGAGATCAATTCGAACACGGATCCGAAATTTTAATCCCCTTGATTTCATCCGATGTATCCATTGCTACTTTCAAATACTCGAATCACTCGTCCATTAATATTAAAATTAGTGAACGAAACTTGTCATTACGATTGGCAGCCAACATCAAACCTAGGATTGGTAATATACAACCCTTACATTCAAATCTCCTATCAGAAAATCCTGGGGAAGTGTTCGTTTTGGGTTGTGTGAGATGAGCGAAGGAATAAGGACGTTAAAAGAAGAATTTTATCAGGTAAAGAACAATAAAACAGTTTCTGGCGTAACTTGGTGGAAAATCTTCATACTGACTTTTAATAATCAAACCACTTTACTTTTCCACATAAACTTTTTAATTTTTTCAACCCTGGTTTCGTTATAGCATAACCTGACATTGACCAACATTGACCTGATGATGTTATGCTATAACGAAACCTGGGTTGAAAAAATTAAAAAGTTTATGTGGAAAAGTAAAGTGGTTTGATTATTAAAAGTCAGGCAAAGAACCTTTTACGAACAGGCGGGAACTGATGGCACAAGAACAAAAGTAAATACGTAAAAATAAGTGTGTGAATGTGAAGCTAGTCATTGTATAGGTCGGAAACTTGGTCATTGGGACAGGAGGATAAGCGTAGATCGGAGGTGTTTGAGACGTGGGTATGGAGAAGAACGAAAAAAAATAAAATAGATGGAATGAAAAACAAACGATGTAATTGCATGCATGGTGGGGAAGGGGATAAGGTCGTTGGGGGAAATTCAGAGGAGGCAGAAAAACTGAATGCAGGGCACATATGAGTGGCAATGGATCGTCGAAGACTGAGGTGGAGGGTGGAATTTTGGATAATACTTTGTGTCTGCCCTTGGGGCGGTCCTTGATTTTACCTCACTTCTCAATGCACTTCTAATCACCCCTTCGAACGGAAATAGGAATGTGCTTTGTTTGATAGCGAAATTCAATTTGAAATAGGTGTGGGAGAAAAGTAATTAGGCCACGCTAGAGGGGTCTAATTTATAACAACGAATTCACAATTTTGAACAAATGATTTATGAAAGACTTCCTGACTGAGAAGTCTTAAGGCGTCGTCGGAAGAAAAAAAAATAAAGAGTGGAAAGTGGATTACGAGTGATTAGCTTGTATTGAATCTTCATGCATGGTAAATTTTAATCTGCATGTTGATGGAATTTCTTACCCCAGGAATTTCCATTTTTATCCCATTTGGGCTATTTTTGCAGTCCCCTGGCCACTATATAAAATATCAAATATATGACAAGAAAGACTCGTAAAAACTCTGATATGGAGCGTAGCTATGTACGGCGCGGAAACGTGGTCGCTGAAGCAGGAGGATAGACATAGATTAGAGGCTTTTGAAATGTGGGTGTGGAGAAGAATGGAGAAGGTGAAATGGACCGAAAGGAAAACAAATGAGGAAATACTGGAGATGGTGGGTGAGGAGAGGGGCTTGTTGAGAGAAATCCTATGGAGGCAGGAAAAATAGATGAAAGGGGTATTGAGCAGCAGTTGGATGTTGAAGATGGTAATAGAGGGGAGAATGTTGGGCAAGTGAGGAAAGGGCAGGAACAGGATAGGGATGTTAGACGGGATGAAGGGAGGAAATAAGTACATAGAGATGAAGAGGGACCTGATGTAGATTAGGTTGCTAGATTGGGTTTTGTTTGGAGTAACAAAATGTTTATTTGATAGTTGTGTCCATCCAAAACCTACCTTAACCGGTAGATTACCTAATAATAATGACAATAAATAATTACCTATTTTTATAACAAGCTCTAAAAAATGAAAGAAAGAGGACTCAGTCTGTGTCAAGATGAGTATCTTAAATGCAGAAAATTCGGAGTCTAATAAAGTGAAATCACATTACGAAATGCTGCAGACTGAATAACAAAGGATTTCGACGAAAAGCAGATAAGCAGAAAATTTGCATTAGCAAAGAAAAAACATCAAAATAAAACGATGGTTATCGGTCCCAAAGGAACGCTTGCCTCTTACTAAGCTAATGTTCGAATTTCTATAGTTACATAATTATTTCGAAGAAACGTCTACTGCATTTACTGCTCAGAACTGCATTTACTGCAAAGAAAGTAATGCCGAGAAAATTAAAGGCAAACTATCACGCAGCATTGCATTTACAGACACTCTCAGTTGGAAGAAGAATTTTCGAGATTTCTGAACACCTTTGTGAACAGCTAATCAAAACAATTGAGAGAGCTCATTGTTCCTTGGCTGCATTATTAAACTGAAGCCTCATACTGATGTAATTGACTACGTAATATGTAGGGTGATTTATATGATTGCTTTAAAGAGCACTGATTACTTTGCAGTTATTTGATTCAGGATAAATTTTGTCCAAGCATTTGAAATATTTAACTAATGTTTGCCGAAGATGAACAATATGACGTGGAAAATTTTTGGCGTAAAATAAAGTTTGTCACAAGTGGCTCATTGAAAATACAGGACATTTGAATAGGTAAGCCATGTGAAAAAATTAACTATTTTTCCAAACATGGAAACACTTAATAGCGATGGGAAAGTGAAGTAAATATTCAGTCATTGAAAACTTTGTGTGTACATTTCACGGTCTAAGGAGCTTGGAACCGGGTTAGCTCCATTCCCATCTACATGTATACAACCCAAATATTGTGTATATTATTGTGATGACGACATGTATTGAAACGTGGACTGATAAATGAATTATACTTATAATATACGAAGTAGATATACAAAAAAAGGATATTAATATCTGAAATCACACCCACATATATGTCTGTAATACGTATTAACAGTATGTTAGTGTCCTTTTTATTTGTGCCTATGCTTTAATAATATTTTTAATACACGACGAACGCGAGTGTTGTCACTACACGACCCTCTCTCCAAGAGTGTCAGTGTGTGTATATTTATATCGATAATGGAATTGGCTATTAGTCGCTCTTTTTAAATTGTCCCACGGCTCGCTAGTCTCTCCATTTCTCCACTGGGCTCTATCTATCTTTGATCCCTAAATAGTCACTTGCACTGACGCCTTCCATCAGTACTTCCCTCCCATATTTCATCTGTTGGTTTCCTCTTAAGTTTTCCCTTTGTATAACTCCTTCCGGTATTGTCCATCTTCAACATAATACCGCATTTATGAATACAAACAAATGACATTTTCTTATTCCTATCAGCATAATCCGTAGACCTCTCTCATAATTAAATCTTGCACATTCGTCTCTCGGTCTCTTTATTCTACGTATATGCATCATTATTCCGTAGAGCCACATTCCCACACCAACTTTTCCTTACTTTATCGGCAGTAATTATAGTTGTAACTGCGTCTTAAAGCAATATCCAAAATTTAAGGCTTCATAAATCACTTCATGATGCTCCGGATGGTGCCATTGGCCATTAGTAGATGTTTCTTCCGATAGAAATTCTTCTACGCTTGAGTTATTCTGCTTACTATTTCCCTCCTGCTTCTCCCATCACAAACCATCTTCCTACCTTGGTAATAGAAACTCTCCCACTATCTCAAGTGTTTTCTTCCATCGTCTTATTTGAAATTAAAATCTTCCTAGTTCCGACGACAACCATTAATTTCATTTTACATTTGTTTTTATCTTAATTTTGGTTTTTATCTCCCTCTTCCCTAGGCAAGTGCCCACCTTAGATCTCTTTTCTTCTTTGAAAGTACGAGCATACCTTCAGCATCTGTAAATGCTTGTCCCTCACATATGTATCGTGTTCCACATTTTGTCTTTCCTCTTATTTAATTTATTTACCCTTTTTATTTACATATTCCGACGGTGATAATGAATGGTGCGTTAATAGTTAGCATTTTCTTTAATTTCAGTTTCTTTTCTTCTTACGTCACACTTGGTCACTGCTAACCTTTCCTATTATATAGTGAGCATCCATCTTTTTTCTTTTCATTTCATTAGAATTTATTTCAGTACGCGGTTGGAATAAACACACACTTCATAAAATTGGATTAATGGAGAAGGAAATGATAGCAATAATTTTCAACAAAATTCGTCATTTAGAATGTATTGTTTGTGTCAATGGAAGATAATATATAGCGATTTATCTTCTATCGTACCTGTGACAAATATTTTGGCCAAATTCTTAAAGAGAAGCGAGGATTATCGTTTAAGTACATGTATCTTCATAACGAAAGACATTTCTTCATCGGATCTCATGGTCGCTAGTGAAATTATATGGTGCGGTTCAGGTAATAAAATATATAGAAATTACTAGTATGAAAATTAACAATTTTGAAAACAGGTAAAAAATTATTTTGGAGATATCATTTGTTAGTACTTAGGTTTCCTCATTATACTGACAAATTATGCCTATTGCAAAAGAATTTAAGGTCAAATACTGTTTAATTTTCTACCTAATTTGATTCTAAGAACGCTTTTAATTCAGAGAAAAAGAAGTCTGCATGACTTCAACAGTTTTAAATACTACCTGCTAGGATAACCTGTTGGGCAACTACCTCATTTGCCAATGCTAAGATCCCCTTGATGAAAACTCAAATATAATACGAGTAATTTGCAAAACTCTGGCTGTTTCTGCATCGTTAATATGTCTATAGTCTGGTTTCTATCGTTAATCCGTCTTTAAATTGAAATAAATTTCACCGGAAATTACAATTCCACCGTTCCCGAAGTAATGAAACTTGACGTTACTGTGAGAATCTGGTCCTTTTTGTGAGGTTTCAAACAAATCATTCTACTGCTAAAAACCAAGAAACTTCAAATCGTGTTGTACTATATGCTGTTATATCACGATCATTTTTTGCTCGAAATATCATGACATCACTGATTCGTTTGATCATAACGTGAATCAAATTTAATGAGATTAATGCTGGTCTGCCGTGGAAAAAAAGTCAACGGTGCTCAGAGCTGAGATTAGCGCAGCCACCACGCGGATCGCAACGCGGTCCATTTTAACGGCGCCGGAGTCACGGTCCGTTAACGATCAGCTCGGCAGGTGATGAATATACAGAGCTGATTTCACGCACTTTTCGTGGTTCAGGCGTCAAGAAGGAGGGGAATCACGGAAATGACACCCGGCACCGTGCCGAGACGAAAACGACGGTTCGCCGACGACGTGCGCGGTATCGACTCTGATACACCGACGTGATCCTCGCCGTGTTCGTCGTTCCCCCTTCCGGGAATGCCTACCCCACTGGGAACACTTTCACCCATATAGTAGCCATTCGCGTGAAATTAAAAATCTGAAATCATTTGGATATTTTTAATTGACTATAGGTACATGGGAAGTTGCACATTAAAGATGATTAAGTTAGTTAAAATAACGGATAAATTGAATCAGTTACACTTACAGATGGTCTAGTTAAAGACAGTCAGACAGTCAAGGGATTGCAGTTCTTCTTGAGAGCTTTACAAGAGTTACGCAAGGTATGGGATGAAGATTAAACGCAATACAATGAAAGTGATGACATACGCGAGACATCGAAGGTTAGAGTAATTGTGGTAAGCGGATTCCTTCGTTCATAGTCATTGGCTTCTAGCTGAAAAATACTAATGACTTGAAGCTTCCAATCTTCTCAATATCAATGATTCATTTTTTTACAACACTAAATTTTTTTGACCGCACTTGCTTCGGTTCTCACTCTTGAACTAATGGTACGTAAGGATGAGAAGAGATCGTAGGAATCCAGGGGAAAGGCAATGTAATGAAATAAAGACGTCGTTCACGATTAATAAAAATTGGCAATTTTCCACTAAATAAATTATTTTGTGGAAAATTGCCAATTTTTATTAATCATGATATTCCACCATATCACGCCTGAAACGTCTCTTTTTAGTCATTCACGATGATGACGGAACATTCCTCGGTCAGCGTGGTGAAGTATTTCTAAAGAAATTTTTGAGGAGAATGCTTTCCACAGGTAAAATGAATTAATTACGACTAGCTTCGTTACATATTGGGATCTTCAAGCAAATTTAACCTTACATGAATATTATCTGAAGTTGCTAGTGTGTAGCGATGACAGTCGCAAACTCCCATTTACTCACATTTAATTTGTGAAATAATTACTCTGTAAAATTATTTCTTAATTTTTCCATCAGATTAAATTTATTTCATTTTTCGGACTCTACCGTTAACAAGACATCTCAGTATCGTTGGCAAATATATATATACAAATATATATGAACAAGGGTGGACTGAAAAGTTTATGACCTAACAAAGATCCAAGACATTTTTCCTGAAATTTTCTGAGTTGGAAACTTTTCAGATAACCCACGTGTGTGTGTGTGCACATAAAATATGTTTAAGTTAGTTAAATTTACGGATAAATTGAGTCAGTTACACTTGAAGATGGTCTAGTTAAAGACAGTCAGACAGCCAAGGGATATATATTTTTAATATAAATGTAAGAAAATGAAAAAATCCTGGGAAGAAAGAAAGAAGAAAAACCAAAAGTCTTGAGGTCATTGTTGGTCAAACTAATATATATATAATTATACATACATATATATATATATATATATATATATAATGAGTTTGCCTCTACGAGACCAAAATTCCGATAATTTGGACTATGAACATAAACACAAAACTAAGAGCGATGAGTGAATCAAAAACCTCGGAACGCAAAGCAGATGGATTCTGGATGCTCGGAAATATTAAAGATCCCAGTTCTTGAAAACCTAAGTCCTGGTAATAAATTATTCAAAGGAGGATAACTCATACACCGTTATCAGAAGCAAGATTATCATTTCATGATTTCCCTTTCTCTTACCAAGAAAACGACTCCTTTTGTAAAGCCCCATCAGGAGTCGTGATCAGTGAGTAGCCAAACAACAATGGCGCATTGAAATAAAATGCCTATTCTTAAGAGCCCTGACTCCGATACGGGGGTCGGTGACCTAGGAGACGCGTGATGAACTAGTGGACAAATGAAGAAAAGCTTCTGCCACTGCGTATATATACCACAGTAATCTAGGTGATGGTAGAGTTCACCCAGTACTAAGGCCAACGGCGTAATACATATATCGATGATGTGGAAGCACTCAAGAGAGTAATTGGACGGCACTATAGAACATAAAATAAAATAGACAACACGTAAAAGGAAAAAGTTTCGCCGTATGGCGAATATATATATATATATATATATATATATATATATATATATATATATATATATATATATATATATATTATACACACGCACACATGCATATATAGGTCAAGCAGTTAAGTAGGAATAAGAACGAACCAATGGTACAGTTGAAAACTATTAGAAACATGTAAATTTAATAGTTATAGTGGCTAGCGTTATTGCATAAATCCGTCCTTGACTCTGAGCAAGGGTCTTTTACAAAATATGGCGAGAGTCACAGGTGATGTGCTTTCCGAAAGTGATAAAACTTATGGATTCTATAAATGCAAAACCGAAGTTTTAAGTGAACTAATTTTGAAAGTCTTAATCTTGATACATTGGCCTCATTTTCTATAGAATTCTTAAATAACCACCATATTCTCACATGTGAAATTCGTTTCACTCAGAAAAATTTGGAACATGAACGCAAAGTAAGCCATGAAGACTGAATATGTTTCTACACTAATTATGCTTTATTCCGCTTGTATTAAACATGAAACTCTGGTGTCGCCAGCAACTTTAAACCCTGGGTAAACGTATTTCAAAATTAATCAAATAAATAAACAAATAATGAGCAACTAATATGGATACTTAATAGTCGTGTGCTTATGAACACACTTTAAACACCCGTTTTCTGATGGCATGTACATCCGAAATGTCTCGCCAAATGTGATAACACATATCCTTTACATTATATCCATGGGAGTGAAGTTGGCGATACTGTAGCGGCTGTAAAGAACAGCTCGCACGTGGGCTGCCGGCGCGTCGTCAGTGACCCAGCGAGTTCTCGACGTCACCTCTCGATTGCGAGGACCCAATGAGTTACTTCTATGGCTTCTTCAACGCCAAACGCATTGGAGGTGGGTTAGAAACACAATATGGCCCATCGACGTGGCCAAAGCCGTAGTAACGACAAAAAATAGCATACGCGTAAATTACGACCCGACAAATGGCGTTGGGCACGAGTATGGAAATGATACTCAGATTCGAAAAGCGAGTCCCGTAAGCAGAGCCTTAAAATACGCGTAAGAGACATGGGCGAAATACAATGAGACATTATAACAATATTTTGTCACTATATTTCCACAAATATGACAGTTTTAATTCTGTACGAGTAAAATCTTAAACGCAAAATTTTATGCATGATCATAAAATAATTGCCGTAATAAGGTCGCGATATGGGAAAGGTACATTACAAAAAACAATGAAAGTGGTTGTGCCCAGAGAAAAATAAGTTTGCCATGTGCAACCCATGAAAAAATTGTTCCAAGAACATTAACTCTATTGTAACGACTGATTTCAATCGTGAGGATATGATTTGACGATTTTAAGAAGACAACTAAAATTCTAGTGTTGGAACAAAGAGAAGCGGATGGCAGACGTTGCATTACAAAGAGGGAAAATAGAAAAAGGGAAATACTTCACCTAACACGGAAGCAAAACAATGTGGGAAAGAAGAAATACATCCAAATGATGCTATGCAAGCAATGGGAAAGGTGTGTGGCAAGGGGTGCATCCACTCCAGGGATGCGCAGCATGTGAGTAGTTGCGATCGTTTGTCGTACATCAATGACTGGTAGTTGCATAAAATATCATATTTGGCAATGAACAACTACGAGGCCCAAATTCATGGAGAGCAGACTATCACCATAAGTTGAGAGGCGAACCAAACAAAGAGATACACTTTCTAACCCTAAAAAAAACTGAAGCATATTAAATAAGAATATAACGGTTATCAACTGTGCATGGAAATAGAAAAAATAATACGAATGACTACGAAAATAGGTAATAGATGTCAACGTAGGTAAATACCCACAGTTACGCCAACCAATGAAGTAAGAAAACAGAAAAGGAAACCTACGTATTAACACCAGACCACCTGATGGTGCTATTTATTCTGCAGTTGCCCGAGCTCTGCGGCAGTGAAGAGCAAAATGGCCCAAGCTGCGAAGACGTTCATGATGAAGAGGCAACTAATACGCTCTGAAAAATACGACTCCGAAACAGGAAGCAGATGTGAAAACATCCTCACAGAGCACTCGTTGAGTCATGGACATGGACCATTGGAGATTATAGATGAATAAGAGCCTTCGAAACTAAATGCTGGAGGCACACGATGGAGCTAAAATGGACAGTTAAAAGAAAAAATCAGGAAGAAAACGGTGGAGCAGAGGGAAGACAATGTGTAGCACTAGAAAGAAAAGAAGAATAATATAAGTGGATATCTCTCAGACTGGCATTCAAGCCTTTTCCTGGGTATAAAAGACGAGGAAGCAGAGGAAAAGGTCTCACGTAGAAGATCAAAGGATTGAGACCAGCTAAAGAATCATGTTCGAATGAAATATATGAGTGCTTAAAATATTAAACGTTGAGCATTGCATGTGGGGTGAGTGCATCCAATAAATTAAAGTATTGATTGTCGGAACAATGAAGTTAATCAATGTGACGAACAGTGCACTGCGTACCAAACTCGCGTGTGCACTGATTGTGTTTCGTGGGAACGTAAAAGGAATAATGCAAATAGTAATTGTATAAGCCCCGCACCACACTGGTAGGTAATTGAAAAAGTGGAAAAACAACCGGAGGAAGAAAGTTGACGCGTAAAGACAGCAAATGAGTTGAATGTCCTGGATGAAGACTTTAAGTCCGAAGTTGGAACATAGTTTCACTTAAGACATTTAGTTCATAATGAGAAGAATCTTCTCATGAGGAAGAGCCATGATTTCAACAAGCAATGCTAAAACGATCATTGATACATCAGATTAATTGTGCAAATTGACTCGTTTTATCCTTTTATTACAATGGAAATGAGATATGAGGCCTCAATAGAGAAATTTCGTGGACCTCGAAGATCCTCGGCATGATCTCAATTTCAGTAGTTGTTTCAGATTTGATCCTCAGGGCGTCTTCGGCCGGTTCGATAAAATATCGACACGCATTATCGTCCATTAGGAGGGGTCGAGATTTATCGCGCCGTCTGAATCTCGACCGTTGCGCGCGGCAGGATGGACATCTATGGGGGGATGGAGAAGAAGTGGGAGAGAAGGAAACGGGAAAGGACAGAGGATCTGAGTGATGGATGGAGAGAAAGGAAAGGGGAATCTCTTCACTGTGACACGTGAATGGGAGGGTGGGCGGGCTGGATCGGGGAGGTAGTTGCGAAGTTGCAGCCGGGGGTTGGGAGGAGGAGGGACACAACAACGGGCATTGCCGTATGGGTACGTTACTCTCTTTCCAGAACACGTATACTGTTATGCGAGGCCTTCCCTCTCGGGAGGTGGAAAATGAAACGGGGGAAGCAGCATCCCTCCACATATATATATCTCTCTCTCGCGTGCTTGCTTCTCCTAGCAAGGATGTGCAGCTAGTTGGCCGGCTGAGCGGGGTTGAAATATGCGGCGGTTATTGCCTCACGTTCTCAAACCCGGGTCTCGACTGTAATTCTAAGTAGTGGGATGTAATAATATAATGCATTTAGGTCCTGTCGGAGAAAGTGCTCGCCAAAAATATATCCGAAGTTAAAAAGACTTCCGTCCGTTCTTTTCCGCAAAGATTAGCGTTCGCCAATCGGTGGTCCGCAAAGTTATTTTAGACAAGCAGCGAAAAATATCAATTTTGCCAAAACTAAAAAAAATATTTAAAAATGCAAAATAAAAAATCATTGAAATGTTTAATAATAGTTGAACAAGTGTAATAGTTAACCTTACAATTGCAGGTTTCACTTCGGGAAAGTTTTGGATCCCCATCGAGTGAAAGAGAGAATGTACTTTTCCACAGAATTTAAATAATTTCATTTGATGGATAAGTGTAATTAACAATTAATGCTGATATAGTGGAAATTTTATAATAATTAATTTATCTATCTTTGTATTTGTTAAAAAAAGCTCCTTTGTAGCTATTCGACGGATTCAAAAATTATGTTTAGTGATCGTGATATCCGAATCGTTGGCAAACACTGCGCTGGATTTACGAAGAATTTTTATTTGAAGAAAATTGGTATGATCGTGTTACATGAGATGCTATGTCATGAGTGAGTATGCTGAGAGCGGTAATAGAGGGGAGAATGCTGGGAAAGCGTAGTAGAGGGAGGAAAGGAATATATACTTTGGCTACAATTAAGGGACGTAGAAAGTATGCGTTGCTAAAGAACAAGTTAATAAAAATAATAATTTAATACTAATAATTATTGGCAACTGATAGTTTACATAAAAACATTAAATATTTACCTTCAAAATAACTAAATTAATAACGATCTATCGTACGAAGGGCCATTTCGTCTGCTATTTAACGTTGCCACTTTCTAATCTCTGACGTGTAATTTATTTTTCCTCTATTTTTTTCTTCAATTTTTTTTCTATCATTTTTCGTCGTGACGCCATGAATTGAAATTTTATCGATACATAAAGCGGATGCAATATTTTTCATCTGCGCAAGTCACTTGTAGCGACAAGAAAACCTTCCGACCCTGTCACGTCCTCATCTCTTTACCTGACATGAAAAATTGTGTACATGTTTGTATCCAAGGATCTATTCTCTTTGACACAAATATTCGACCATACCATTTTCATATTTCGGAACCCCGATATGTATGGACCCTATTATAATTCAGCCAAAAAATTAACCCTTTTCTCAGCCAAAATTTGATGACCTTTCATGCCTGACTGCACCTGATATTTCCTTTCTATCACTCCGAAATAGAGAGACTCACATGAAAGGATTTCAATTGTAAGTGCATGCATGATTTAAGAAAAATATAATCATTCCATGTCTTGGTAATCCAGAAATTGAAGAATAAAATAGTATCCCACTTTATATTGGTAGGTTACCAGATCCAAAAATAAAAATACTTGAATTTGTTTACGCGTTCTTCTCTTGCGCACATATCCGTTCTTCATCAAATCAAAACCAAGAATAAAAACCATAACAAAATTTCATGAAATTGTTGGCGTGAGGTATTACATTTAGAACGAGGCATAGTTTCCTACAATAGCACAGATAATATATCTAAAGGTTCATATTCTAGCATTATACATGCCACTCATCCCCTGTGTGGGGCGCAGGGTACAACTCAGATGCCGGAGATCACGCAAGTCAAATCCTGATGTATTTAGTGTAAACGCGGGTAAAAGACGGTACTATTTTTCTGAAGGATGCCCTCTCTCTCACCCAGGAGTTTACCCGCCTACCTCAAGTGGGAATCACCCCACATATCACGAGTTGGAATCCCGTTGTTCGCAAACTTTTGGGCATGGACAGAACATTCGGCGGGAGGGATTTACGGTGGGACATGAGGGTCAAGTAACAGAATATAAACGCCTAAGTTTACATACATTTATATCATCCAAAATTTTGTTTTGTCGTGACTCTACCTCCCTCACTTGTATACCTATGTAATAGGTGCATCAAGAGAATATAGATACGTGATGGGAACGCTCGCGAGCTCGCAATTCCTAAATTTACCACATTTAATCTCGAAATTTAAATTATTTTTGCAAATTAAACGGAAAAATAGTGAAAAATATTCGAAAGAATAATTTTTTTCCCAATCCCCAAAAGCTATTGGATGATATTTTACCTCAGCTCGTTTAACGAGAATACGAATTGGAACCAGTGTCCCAGTCTCATTGGGTCGGGGTTCAAAAGCTGTTCTATTCAAGGAATACAGTATGTTTTTCTAATATCGATGATATCACTTAATATTTATGTGCTTAATTATTCTATACAACTTAAGCCATATTAAATCGGCTTCTAATGTATAAAAGATACTATCTAATATAACTTCAGAAACGCGATGAATTTAGACGGAAAGGCCTCAGAGAGAGTAGTTCTCCCTGTGACCTCACATAGTAACTCGATATATAGCCTATGGTATTGGAACATTAATCTCCTTGAGGGGGTGTCTCCAAATATCAAATACTCGTACAGTACAACGCATAATACAAGACGCTCACTCTTGATCGCTCATTATCTCTTCTGAATAAACATTGAATAAGATATCACTCTTTCACATCACTCAACTCATGGATATAAATTCAGAGAAAAAACACGTGACATTGCATTGATCTTCACAATAACATAGTGAAGATTGTAAACTGTATACATTTAAGTGTTGATCAATAGCGTAAAATACGACAATGAGAATTAAGCTCCGATAGCCGTAAATTTGTCTCTCCCCATAAAAGGACTCCTAATAAATCAATAATAATAATACCCAAGTGGGGCTTTGTATGAATAAGGCAGTGGTAGCTCCATCCACCATTTAGAGTGGCCAGATACATCACATTTCGGGGTATATATTTCGAAGTATTTGCCGAATTAAATCTATGACGAGAAATTTCCATTTTCAGCGCATTGGAAACAGTTCTTTTTCAGCGTTCTGTACTAAATGAATATATAGATTGCTTTACAGTGGGTGAGGTGGCCAGAGGTACCCATTAAGTCAATAATTATACTATATACAAAGGAGTAGCATTCGTATGCAACCTGAAACTTTAAAAAAATATGGAAACTCGCAATTGGAAAGTACACATCAATATTTTCAAGATTTACGATATGATTTGAGTAAATATAGTTTTATTAAAATTGCTCGAATTTTCGATGTGATAGTGCGATTATCCTAAAAGACGAGTAATGACCCAAGGCCTTTGAAAACCAGTTTTTTAATCTGGTCAACCTCCCGCCATATCAATCGATTAATAATAATTGCCTTATGGAATATACCCAGACTAACATAAAAGAACAAGTTACTAGAGCATCAACATCCGAGTCACTGCTTTCACCTTACCCCCAGCGGGGGCCAATAAAGCTGAGTACGTATGCCTGGAGGCAGTGGTCTAATGATCGTGCAACGATGCCTCGATCGCCTCTCGATGCGCTCTTGGAGTCGAAGAGGAGAATTACAGGGGAGATGTAGAGGCGAAGGGAACGAAATAAAAATCACGGAACGAGGAGGGAAAAAGTAACGGGAATGCGACTTTATAGAGCGCAGAAAAGTTTCACGGGCCTCTCCACTCTTTTACTCTCCGTGTGATCGGTGAAGTGGACTGGATCCGAAACCCAGTCTCGAAAAGTCATGACCTCTCTCTCTCTCTCCTACGCCCCCCGGGGGGAGGGGGGAGGCGACAGACAAATCAGAATTCATCGGATTGCGGGACATTTCCCGCTCAACTCGTCGATCGAGTCGAATCGTCTCTATGAAGATACTACTGTCAGAATCTGCTGAAACTGACGACTTTTGCGAGGTCGCCTTCCTGTATAAACTGTTTTGTCCCATTATTTAACGAAAATATTCCGAGAGGGGAGTCTACAAGCTCTGGTATACGGAAGTGTTTCGCTGAATTCTATTTTCATTGAGTATTCTAGTTAGGGAAAATTCATTTGATCTCTTTTTTTTTGCATCACAATATAGGGCTACCAGATGAAAACAGTAACATCGACTACAAATGCATACCTGTTGGTAATATTATTCTAATACCGATTTAGGTGTTTCAAAGATTCGGTAATATTAGGCACGTCCCATTATTTTTGACTTCTTTCTCCACATATAACTTTTTTTTTCAACATTTTCAATCCCCAAATAGTTCATATTTTGAAATTTTAGTCATAATTTTTTCAGGAAAAATTGACAGTCCAGCCTGATTTTCATACATTGAACACCTTCTCCGAAGGCAGTAGGGGATATAAGATAACTCTTGAAGGATTGGAGCATTTTAATAAATGAGCAAAAATAATTTTATAGCCTTTTTCCCTCGGAATAAAGTTGAAAACATTATCATTTTAAAAAATCTCACTTTTTCAATGAGAGATATGTCCCCTATAGTGCTCATAGATAATTATAATCCTAGCCATTTTGAATTGCCCCCGAGACAGAAATATTTCCCCCAGCGGTGAGGGCAGTTCCCAATGCCACATCTCCCTTTGATCCGCCCCTCTCTGAACATCGACCTACTGTCATATTCCAAATGATAGAGCCGTGGGTTTCGGAGAGTTTGCTACTCCAGGTAAATTTTGTCGTATATCACAAGTATTTTACAGAATCAGAGAGCCTTAGGTAAGCGTTAAATGGCATGCATTGATGGAGCGCTGAATCATTACAAAAGTCCTCGTCAGCCTCAAGCAAGCAAGCTTCTCCTAGCCTCACTGAATGGTTTCCATTTTTGGCGTATTGGGGGTTGTTCTAAAACAACTCCAAAATGAAGTAATGTGAATACTTTTGTGCAATTTTCGCTCCAGTAATTTTTTTACAAAATATTTTTGTATGAGTGTGTGGAGTTTGACGACAAAAATGAGCAGCTTGAGGGTTTTGATGTGCATTTTAAGTACGCAACGGTACAAATTCGAGGAAACATATGTATTTATCACTGGAGCACTGTGATTACGGATATAGCTTCATTTATTTAAGATGAAATTTTCATTAGCCTGAACACAACGGTTATTCATGCCTTGTTTTGAAGGTTTGATCGAACGCGCATTTTTAAATCATTTTTCACATCCTTCGCGGGGTTTTCTCCTGTTAAAATCCATTCGAGGAGTATTTACATAAATATAGTGGGGCTATGCATTAATAAAATACATGTAGCTTTAACAATCTGTAAAATACTTTGTTCCGCGACAAAGTATTTTACCAGAGTAGTACCAGTGACCAGAGTAGTTGTTTCTATCATGAATCCGAAAGTACGTTTCCGAGAGGGAGTTCGAAGCTGTGACTGATCATGTCCCCCGAGCACGTCATCTAACGACCGCGCTCGATGTTCGTTGAGGTTTAGGGGCGGGTTGAAGAGTCAAGAATTGTTGGCAGGGGGGCGGGAAAAAAGACATCGACGGGGTAAACCATAAGCCACGCTCACTCTGTCCCGATTCAGGCCAGCGAGAACGTGAGATTGCATTTGTAGCGATATTCCTCTTTCACGTTCCTACATGGATACCACCGACCGCAGAAATCCGACCCGAAGGATGATTTCATTGGCGAGAATAGAGGTCACATCCATCGCATTAAGCCCTGAACGGGTGTGAATGCCCACATTTAGGGTAAGGGAGGCCAGTTCCTTTCTTTGACCCGACTGCGGTTTTCCAAAAAGATCAGGACCAGAAAATCACAAAAGCTTGAACGAAGCTGTGGGTTTCCAAGATCACTACTAGCTGAAAAGGCTACACCACGCACCTCACACACAGAGATGGATGGAAAAGAGAATTTGAGTCTGGCCAAAATTCAGGAAAATTAATTAGCGCATAGTAGTTCAAATCTTCATAATCTTTTCCTCCGGGGATAAAATTTCTACAACAAAATTATAGTTATTCATATATACTGGTATAAAATGAAATGAGTGTAAAGATGAATTGGGATGGGGGTCGGTTCTGGTTTACCTGTGACTAATATTTGTCAAGTAGTAAATTACTATCACTGCTACCATCTTTCTGTATTACACAGGCCTACAAAAAATTTTTTTTTTGGTGCTGGGAATCTTTGTAATGATTTTAACTATATTTGTAGAGCTGCATCCAAATATGAAATCCGTTTTTATTTAACAGCTCTACTTTTTTTAGATATGGCACATCTTACGATTAGTTGTTTTAATATTTGATATATTCCGGAAAATAATTTTCAAAGTTAAATAAATCTATAAGTATACTAATTTATAACCACTCTGCGGTGTTCCTTTTATTTTCAATAAACTGTCAATAAGTTTTATGTATATTTCTATATTGTAGGCCAACGAGATAATTATTAATATAATATTCCAATATCATCACGTAGAAGATTATTTTACAACATATCTATATCTTGAACACTATAGCTGATAGGAAAAAACTAGTGTCATAATTGGATTCGGCACCCCAATTGCTCTTTAAATCAGCATTAAAAGCTCCGGCACTAAAAACACTGTTGGCCTGTGTTATCAGACTGTACAGGAAACACTGTGTTAATCATATTCGAGCAGTATCGTGAGAGAATATCGACATCTTACGAAATTTTTTAAATTGAAGTATGAAAACGAGAGATTGAGCTTCTTACGGCCTTTTTAAGACTGACCATATGGAATAATGTAAACAAAAAATACCGGGACCGTAAACTTGAATATGAAATAATATTTTCTTAAACCGTCATAGGAATTTCCGTAAGTCCTATATTTACGTTTTGTTAACACCCCTTCTATTAGGAATGATTTATTTTATTCGGTTTATTTTTCAATTTTATGATTCCAAAGTTTTGTTTACTGCCGCGCAAGTATCGACAAAAATTGTCTATAAAGAGATTTCATTTTTTTTACAAAGGCATCTAGTGTTTAAGAAATAAATGTAATCAAGTGATAAATAATTATTTACTTTAACATTAAGGTACGTACTTTGTTGTCAATTTGTTTAAGGGGATAAAGTATTTTTTTGATCTATTAATCAGTTGGATTAGAATCGTCCATCTTTGGGTTACGATGCAGTGAATTATGACTGATTATTGATTTTTAACACTGACCGGAGGCCCCTGACTCTGGCAAGTCTCTCTGGACACCCTCAGCTCCACACAAGCTGTATGGTTTTTCAGGAACCAGGTCTCCCTGAGAAACCATAACCGGCACAGGGAAAGGAACTGTCCCCCCTACCCTAATGTGTGAATGTGTCACACGTCGGGCTTCATATTGGCTGAACTCCTACCATTACCTACCAAACCGACCTTCGACTCGGGTTGATTACTGTGCTTATCTTTTTCATTTATTTTTTTAAAGATATTAACAAAAAGTATTGATTAATTTTTTTTATTCGAATAACAAATAACATTAGTACAGTGTTATTGCTTTTTTTACAACACAAAAGTACTTTTCGCCTAATTGGAAGTTGAAGGGTTCTAGGGTACACACACGCTTGGCGTCATTCATTATACGTATACGATTCATTCGAACGTCGGTGAAGACGGGATGACGACCGAGAGGGGAGATCGAAAGGGAGCGGAGAAAGGATTAAAAACACAGCAATCGGGCAAAAAATATCAAGAACACGTTTAGAAAAAAATGGAACGAGTTGCCTCAGCAGACATCCGACGAATATATACTTTTTTTTGGACTCTTCCGCGAATCGAGAGGACAAGGGGAATGCACGACGCTGCTCAAGCATTGCCGCTTCCTCGCGGTCGACCGTGGGCTTGAGAACTTAGGGGTATGGAATATGATTATGAAAGCCGAGGAAAAAACTTGATGTTTAACCGTTATGATAGCGGAAGAATACAAGAATCAGCAGTACGGTATGGCGGACATTGGAAAATCAAAAAAAAAAATCTTTTGAGAATGAAAATTGGCCTTACCCAGACATAACATTCCGAATCACATGGTTCCGTAAAACCTCAACGGAGGATAATAGTTGACGGATTTAGGTTAACTTCAAATGATTTAATCCCCCGGCAATAAGGTGGGAATGTTCAAATTGGATAACCGTGCTGATATTTGATTCGCATATATTAGTTTATTGTGCGTGTATTAGCATGTTTAAGCATAGTTAAAATAAATATATCAATGATATAAACATCTGTGTGGGAGTGATTAATTATAATTTTTGTTTTTGTATAGCGTAGTTTCACTACTGGTGTTCTTGCACCCCCCGCCACACGCCTTTGCGTCGTCTTGCGGGGTATTGTGTAGTTGTTGACTTCTAGATATACTTTAATGAAAGGCAAAATGAAGGCTTAACCGCACATTATTAACGACATTATATCCAAAAGGAGTTCAGCGTATATGTGGAGGAAATGATTAAAGAGGCATGGGAAGAAATGGAGGTAGGAATGAAAGTCGGAGGGGAATTCGTAAAATCGGTTAGGTTTGCTGATGACCAAGCATTAGTCGTTCAGTCAGCCAAGGGGTTGCAAGCATTGCTGAGTGAATTGGAGGTTCAGTGCGATAAATATGGGATGAGAATCAATATTAATAAAACAAAGATTATGCGATTTTCCAGAAAGAAAAGGGCTAAGCTAAATATTAAAATAGGCGGGGAAAGAATAGAGCAGGTAGAGCAGTTTACATATCTCGGAAGTGTTTTGGACCAATACGGTCAAAGTGGTAGGGACGTAAGGAGAAGAATTGCGCTAGGCAAGGAGGCTTTCTCAAGGAGGAGGGAGTTGATGACGGGGACGTTGAGTAGGGATGTTAAGACAAGACTCGTAAAAACTCTGATATGGAGCGTAGCTATGTGCGGCGCGGAAACGTGGTCACTGAAGCAGGAGGATAGACGTAGATTGGAGGCTTTTGAAATGTGGGTGTGGAGAAGAATGGAGAAGGTGAAATGGACCGAAAGGAAAACCAATGAGGAAGTTCTGGAGATGGTGGGTGAGGAGAGGAATTTGTTGAGAGAAATCCTATGGAAGCAGGAAAAATGGATGAAGGGCGTATTGAGCGGTAGTGGAATGTTGAGGAAGGTAATAGAGGGGATAATGTTGGGCAAGCGAGGTAAGGGCAGGAACAGGATAGGGATGTTGGACGGGATGAAGAGAGGAAAGAAGTACACCGAGATGAAGATGGACCTGATATAGATTAGTTTGCTAGGTGGGGAGTCACAAAATGTTTATTTGATAGTTGTGTCCATCCAAAAACCTACCTTAAACGGTAGATTACCTAATAATAATCCAGAAGGAATTTAGACGTCAGATTTGTCATTAGGATTAGGTTCTGCAAGGACAGTAGGTCAGTTCTCATTAGTAAATGCCAAAGGACTTCATCTAGAAAAGTATAGGAGACCTTGTATTTTCTTGCGACACCGAGGGAATTATTAGACCATTGAATTTTATTGCTATTTTCCAACACTGAGATAAATTAAGAGATATAGTTGCAACGCCACGCCTGTATTGTACAGGACCAAAATATCCAACAAACCTTTTATTACATGGTGGATAATAGGCATTAACTAGTACTTTTATGTGCGTATGGGTACGAGTCCTTGTGTGCAAGAGCAAAGTGTATATATTGAAATGCACGTAATATCTAATATTTGTGCGTGTATGGCTGGTGCTCATAGAACTCCCACCACACGCTCTTGCGTCAGCTTGCCAGTTAGATGAGTACATTGAGTAGATGATGTAAATGAACATTAAGGCAAATTTCTGGGCATTTGCAGCCTAGATGCGTATTCTTATCATCGACTCAATAGAGTGTAATTCCCTGCAGTGTTTAAACAAATATTTCGAATCGATAGTGTTGAGTTTTAAATGCACTTTTAAGTTAACTCTGGTTCATGGATGGCTTACGAAAATTCGTTGATGGTAACTTAAGGTACACATTCTGCACACATGAAATTAATTAATAATTTAAAAAAATCAATGTTATCGAGTCGAGGTCGTTTTCTTTCAGATGATATGTTGAATAACTATGTTTTAAGAAATTGGTTGTCTCCGGCGTAGCTGCATGGGATTTAAACAGCATATTGAAATGAAATAGGCAACTTTGTAACTCCACACCCAGAATACCCCTCCCGCCAGGTAGGGTGACGGCATAACTGAACGTATGTACGTGTAAATGTACGTTTTTTTCTGTGCATGTGGAATTACAAAGTTACCTATTTCATTTTAAATATACAAGGAATTGTCATTTATTTGTGTGATTGGCGGGTCACTGACATAGGAGGGATCCTTGCAAACCCTGAGTGTGTGTGTGTGAATGTTATTCACGAGAGTGAAAGTTATTTCGTAACTCACCCTAGTGATCGAGTGGCTGTAAGTTTGTTTAATTATTTTTTATTTATTTTATGATTTATTATTTTATTTCTTTAATTATTTGTTTCGAATTTGTGTGTGTGTGTGTGGTGTTTTTTAATTTAATTTAATTTTATTTTTTTAAATTATAAATTTCATTAAAAAATTATTTATTTATTTAAATTTATTATTATTATTTTTTATTATTCCATTTATTTATTTTTATTTATTATTCTTTTTATTTTTTATTACTATTTGGTGCCATTCAAGTTTACGGTCCCAGTATTTTTTGTTTATATTACCTATTTCATTTCACTATATATTTTAAGAGCGAACAGTACACAGAGCTACATGATTCATTTTGATATTCTGTAGAGAACATTAGAAAAATTGCGGTGAAGAAGTATTCCTGCGTTTGTGTTACACAAGCAGTCGACTGATAATACGTGCCGTAAAATGAAAACAAGACAAAAGTATAGGGGAACTAATAGAACTCTTTCGCCAAGACGCGAGGAAAGAATAGTTTTTCCACAACACGGTTAAGAGTATAATTGCGAATGGGGTGTTGGATGGATCTTAAAACTAATAACGTCTCATGTCAAGAGAATACCGACGTGCAATAGCAATTTTTACGGTTTTCCTCTTCACTTAATTTGCTTCAGGCTTTCACTTTAAAAGGCAGTTTAAGAAACAATGGAGGCGACCTAAAAAATACGCTGGAATTTTAATGACCATTTAAAAAAAAATCGCTCTTAGAGATTTATTGAAAACTTGGAAAAAAAATGAACCTGCCGATTCATTGTTTCGCTCGGAAAAAAATGGCTGGCCACACGTAATTTGAAACGACGCGATCCATTTCAATAAATCACTCGAAGGTAAAAACTACCTGATATCAGGGGCACGGAGAAAGAGAGCGGATCCGGCGATTGAGACCTATCGAGATGAGAGTGATAATTGCACGTAAGATAAAAAAATATATCAATAGTGATTAAAAAGAAGTTTACGACCCAAAATTTAAAATAAAATAAAAAAATTCAAAATATTCAAGAAACAATTTGATCATGAAAAAAAAATTTAGTTCTTCGGATCGCAAATTTTAGAATCAATTATTGGACCGATTAAATCACTGCACTCGTCAATTACAATAAATACGTCAGCATCTTCCAGGTAAAGATAAATTCACGAAATCGGGAAACTCTATAAAAATTGGAGATTTTTAGAGTTGAATTATATTAATACCTACGGAAAATAAAATAAATACTTTTTCCTAAGCACTATGAAGATATACATTAAATTCTACCACAATTGCACAGTTATCGCAACTATTTCGCTTGCTCCGTTTCCTCATATCACCTCCAACGCGACCAACATTTAGACGATTGTTCAACGGTTTCATTCGCCGCATTTGCATCCTTGATTTCAATATTAATATAATAATTATAAGGTAATCTACCGGTTAAGGTAGGTTTTGGATGGACACAGCTACCAAATAAATATTTTGTGACAAAAAACAATCCAGCAACCTACTCTACATCAGGTCTCTCTTCATCTCTGTGTACTTCCTTCCTCCCTTCATCCCGTCCAACATCCCTATCCTGTTCCTGCCCTTTCCTCGTTTGCCTAACATTCTCCCCTCTATTACCGTCTTCAACATTCCACTGCCGCTCAATACACCTTTCATCCATTTTTCCTCCCTCAATGATTGCTATTTTACAATTAATTAAATTTAAAGGATACAGTTTCAGGCTTCACTGTGTGCAATTCCATCTAGAGCTTGATAACAGAAACAACAACTCCACAGAATGATTTTTATTGACTTACGACGCTAACCGTCATCATCAGGGGACCTAATGATCCCCTGGTCTTCATCAACATCATCAGGATGTTGATGAAGATCAGCATCCTGATGATGTTGATGAAGGATCTGATAATCTTGTAGGATCACAGGATGATGACGCTCAGCGTCGAAACCATTGTCGTAAGCCAATAAAAAACCATTCCATAGAATTATTATTCTCGTTATCAAGTACTCGAATTTACTTAATACTGCTAAGTCTCACGGGTATGTAACTATCTTTTAACAGAAACTGTGGGTACACTTGTACTCAAAATTCATTCCACCTGGCTTCTTCTATCAGGAAACTGAATTTCGCGAGTCTAAACTCATGCGGAGGACGCTGCATTGTTTACTAATGATATTCTATAATAGAAGATGAATTCGATTATGGGTATCAAGCAGAGCTTAATTGTGATCTTCTAAAATAAATTATAAACTGGGAAAACATTATTAGGCTACCAAGATCCACGAAAACAATACTGACAAACCACTGTTAATATACCAGAAGGTTGTTCTGATAGATGAGCATTGAGCTCACATTGCATATCCACTAAGGGATGTGAAAGTAGTACCTAAGGGTGGGCGAGCAAGTTACATCTCCAGGTAGAACTGAAATTCAAAATTGCTACCTTATTTTAAACCTCAGCGTCCTAGGAGCAAACATTGCAGCGTTTATTATGAAAGTAATATTCAATGAATATTAGTACACGAATTAATAACATTCACGAAACACACTGATCCGCAAAATTTACTGGAGTTAGGGCGAAGGCGATGGTGGCCACCGTCAGCTTGAATCTTAATTTGGACCTTCCGCCCGAAAACTCAAACCGCTAGACCCATACGACTCTTACATTGTCCACAACTACGGTCAAAATGGAAATTAACATATTAAATTGGAAGATGGAGGTTACCAGGATAACATTAGAGAGATAGATACTACCAATGATAGGTTAAAGTTTTCGTTATACCCCCCTTTCGTGCGTTACATGCGTAAATCATAACAAAATCATACGCCAACGCTCCCACTTTTCAAAATTAAAAGGAAAAACAGAATTTAAAACTTAACTCGAAAATAATTTTGTTGTACGTTCTAGATAGGTATGTTTGTGTGCAAGTCCACGTGTGCTTCTACATGTGCAAACATGTCTTTACGAATCAGTTCGTATTAATACAGAAAAGACTACTGCCATAAAAAACACCCTCCGCCGGGCGCCCTTGTTGGATACTTGTGGGGGTGTTGTGTAGATGTATCAACAGAATGTGTTTCTGTCAAAAATCTGTTTGGTTCCTTCCGTTTCCGTTCACCCTAGATTCGTATTAAGAGCGGAGAGAACGAAAGCCGGGAAGGAGAGAGGGGAGACAAGGGATAGGATGAGTCACTGAGGAGAGTAGAACAACTCACAATCACACAAGTGACTTTTCCTTCGAAAACTTCCGCTAATCGGGCGACCTGCAGCCATAACCCCTCCAAGCCCCTCACGAACGCAACGTCTTGGGGTGGACGGGTTGCTGGTGGAGAGAGGAGCGCGGAGGAGTGCGCTCCAACCTGGAACGGGGCCGGGGGTAGACACGTAAGGTAAGACCAGTAAGGGAGGGAGGGGATTCCTTGATGAAGGGAGAGAGGGAAGGAGACGAGTCACCGGGTGAGGCAGGTGCGTTCGTTGTGCTCGGAGCTGGTCGAGTGCTTCCCTTCCACCGCTGTTGCTTCTTCGAGGAGTGAGGGAGGGCGGTGAAACGGAAGCAGAGAGCGTAGAGCCGGTCTCCGCTTGAGGAAGTGGCCGGACCTCCTTCGGAGAGGGGTCGTTGTGGGGGAGGGGAGGGGAGGCGACGCGGGCGCTCCCGGCGGGTTGGGGGTTCGCTGAGGGTTGTGCGTAGTCGACTGGGCTTGTGCGTACATTCACACATTCATGCTCAGGATATTCCCTTAACTTTTTAACACTCGGTTTACGAGGCGTCCTGTTTTCCCCAGTTGCGTCATTCTTTCTACAACATCAACGTGTCTACACGATAGCCACGCAAACCACGAGGACGTGTGGTGGGGGAACAACAGCCATCTATAATAAATGTTCACTTTCCATAAATGTACGTTTCATGTAAAAAAAATTTAATTGACACCTCTTTTTCTGTAGAAATATTTACATTTGCATAGATAAGTATTTTCACGTGCATAAATATGTGTAAACTTTCACACATACGTACCAATCTACGTATGTCATGTAATAATGACTCATAACATTATTATTTACACCTACATCTACTAAATATTCCGCAAGCCGCCGCAGAAAGGGCGTGCGGCGGGGGGTGTTAGGGAACCACCCGTGATTAAGAAAAAAACGCATGCAAAAGCCACAAATTAATACAGTCCACAAACAAAACATGGAATACATTCATGCAAAAACCCTTACACCCCACACACATACTAACACACAAACTACCAACTAGCATACACATGCACTTACAGATACACCTAATGTCTTTGAAATGTTAATTTTGTTCCGACTTGTAAATTAAATGTTTTTAATATTTCTAAAGTTCCAAAAAAAACAATGCAGGCCAATGAATAATTCAAGCTCGTGGAACCTCACGAGATATGTAACGGTTGTTGGGAACCGTCTAAAAACCAATATTTAATGAATACACTAACGATGATGTGGATTTGAGTTGTAAAGGTATGAGAAATAATGGAACGTGTGGTTAAAAACTCTGGAGTGGTAGTTCAACAGGAATTAAGAGTACTCGGTGTTTATTATTAATGGGTGCCGTTTTATTTTTTTGGATTTGAATTATTATATTATTTAGATAGAAATGGTGGAATAACTCTATCACTCTCTCTCATGAAACCATAAGATAGGGGGTTCGGGATTTATTTATTTATTCGATGATATTCGTTGCAATTAGGCAATTGTCCTGGTGGCAAGGGTCAAGTCTGGTCAGCTGTCACTCATGACGTCTACATCTATATAATACATAATCTTACAATACCTAATAACAATATCTTAAATGAGATGGACATACATGCATCACAAGAAGAACAGATAGACAAACCTGTTGTATACAATGACACTTGACAATGGAGGTGCGGTGACTAACGTATAGGCTTCCCACCGAGAGGCCTAGGGTTCAAATCCTGGAGACAACAAATATTTGTCAGTGGTATTCCGATACCTACTCGAGGTGCTTTATGGAGGATACTCTTGAGTGAGTACGACGTCCGTCGGATGGGACGCTAAACTGCGGACGCCTTGGTGCCTTTCGGCAAGAGTAGGCTAATGCCGACGCCGGGTTTCTCTCCACCCTTCCTTTCCCAACCATCCCTAATGGCGCAAATTACCTTAGCTGTCGGTCACCTCTCATGAAAACTACTGCTACTACTACCAGAAGATAGCTTTTTATTGCGAGACCTTTGTGTGGTGAAACTACCATCCGTAGTCCTAAGCCATTTGGTCATGATGTCAAGAAAAGGTGGGCGAGAGTGAAAATGAAACCGCTTGTCCGGACGAGGCCGTGGAATTAACGAGGAATTCGATATTTTTTTATTCAATGTGGAAAGCAACTCAATGGAGGAATAGATTATTTTTTTTTCAAAGATTCGATTTCATTGTATGCAGATAATAAATACATTCCCCAATGTTTCCAAATTCGCAATTCGTCCTCACAAAAGGGGAGGGGCGGGGCGGGGGGGGGGGGTCGATTGTGGAAGAGAGTCTAAACGGATGTACGAGGACACGGTAATTTGACGTTCTGATTTTCGACAAATTTTTTCTGGCTTTCGGAGCATTCACTAAAGATTTTCCTTGGTTCGAAACATACATTTCTTCATCCTTTATGCGCAGGCTACGTTAGTTTTCATTCTCTCTTTTTTTTTCGTTCGTCGTCCTGTAACTTTCCCCTTCTTTTGTCAACGCGAACTTCCTCAATCAACGCGTTGAAAGTGGCCAGATGGGTGAGAGATTCCGTTTTGAAAATATACCTAATCGTCTCATTTCGTTCACTGCCGCTCGAGTAAAAAAAAAACGCCTCATTGAAGTGTAACAAAAAATTATATTTACCGTAGTATCATCGCAAAACATCATTATTACACACTCGTATCGAATTTGCTAATGAGTCTTTTCCGGGTGAAATCCTTTGGAAATGATTCAGCAAACCAGATGGCGTTGAATGCGTAAATTTTTAAACTAATCATTAATGAGCCTGAGATGTTGTTGTCATATCAAGAATAAGTCGAGAATAATCATCGGAACTTCCGAACTGTCATTATCTTTGATTGCGAAATGTAATTATTGGGAGTCTTAACGTTTTTTGTCAGAGTAGAATGCGAGAATATGTACCATGGCCAGAACATCTCGTACATGAAATTAATAACGCTGATGAATGTCTGAATTCACTGCATTCATTTTTGTCTCAGTGTTACCAATGCTTTCTTGGTGCCACAATCATTTTCGAGGGATTTATTTGGAGAAGAGAGGAGGTGGTCTTCAAAGTGAAGAGCTGGTAAGCACACCAAAGGTGGGGAATCAATCCTTTTCGTCTTCCGATCTTACACACTTGACTTTGTCGAGGATGAGTGGGTAATATTAACATATTCTTAACGGCTGGTGGAAGATAAACAAGCTCGATTCGTATAACTAGCCGATAGCATACATGTATGCTTTTTGATAAAAAATAAACGTGTTTAAATGAACTAATTTTAAGAAATTAAAGTATTCTGAGAGTAAAAGTACGCCTTTTTAATTAGGTTATACCTCGATAATAAAAAAATATTATGTATGCATTCACTAAACTGTTACGGGTATTTTGCAGAGCGCGTCTCGTTTCACTGTAGCATGTTCATGTGCAATGCAGTTGCTGAAAGTTGCCGTTTATATCATAAAATAATGGGAGACACAAAGGTATTTTTTGTTATGAAAATCCATAATTTCCACGAAGTCACATCTGATGGTTTGAAGTTGAAGTTTATATTTCTTTCATAACTTGATTATTCAACACTTAATCGAGCGAGCAGGAATATTATCCTGGTGTCGTAAAAAAAATCGATTTTCATTTATACCCATCTCGAAGACTAACAGTGCCTCTGTATTTTAACGGCAAGGGTATTAGCTGTCGAAAAACTGATGAGGTTGGACAAAAGAGTCGGTTAAAATGGCCTTCGGGGAGAGGGGCTGCTTCTGGAGGTGTTGTATTCTCACAAGTCGTAAGCGCGAAGGGAACTCTCGCAATCTAATCTCCAATTTCTTCGACGGCCATCATCACCAGTAAATCTCCTTTTTTTCTCCTCCCCCCCTCGCTCGCGGGTCACGTGACCACCATTCAACTCACCCGAACAAACCGTTCACGATCGCCGAGGAAGCTGGTGCGTCGGATATAACACCCTCGGCGGGCGCTCGGATGATGGGAACTTCCCACGGGGCGGCACTCAATAGCTTACCAATTGCGATCGCCTCATAAAAAAGTCGATTTTTGTCTCCTCCTTTTGTTCTCTGAGATCGGAAGGAAGACAATTGGAAATATGGGCTTCCTTTGTCTCGACACGCGGACTGAATGCGAAAAATTCTCGTTCATAAAGCATACCTCCTGCGACGGGAAAAAGTAGAGTTTCGAGATGTCTTTGAGGATGGTGCATCATAGGTAGAGGGAGGGAATTTTTGGGACGTGTATTACTGGCAACGCCGCGTCTTGCAGAATTTGTGCGGAAACGTAACGAGTTTCGCATCTTAATTTCGCACATAAGAAATTGCTAAGCACTTTGTCAAATAATCGCACAGAATGCCCCAAAATATGAATTTAAATTAGAGAGGTTCGCAGTGAAACGTCTCTGTGGGTGTAGGTTTGCATGAATGTGTTGGTTTTGCATGCTGTTACGATGATGATGACGTTACACCCTCCGCCACACGCCCTTGCGGCCGCTTTCGGGGTATTATGTAGCTGTAAGGAAAAATCTTTCGTCTCTACCTGGATTCAATCCCATTGGTGTGCACATCAATGTGAAAACATGCAAAAGTTGCCCTTCTCTCACTCTCTCCGACGATGCGGGTCTAACTTCCCCCAATTACCTTTTAAAAACCGAAATAAAAAATTTCGTCTCTTCGTACCATTCAGATCAAAGTTTCGCCGCCGGAAGGAGAAGGCATTTCACGGAAATTTTCAGCGCATATTTTTTTCGAAATTTTCTCATGAAAAATCCGTCCCCATTCCATATCGGCCGTTTGGTATCCTAGTGGGTTCAGTATTTCGCTATTTTGCGGACAGCCAACAAAGTTCGAATCCGTGTGACAAGATGTACGATTTCTTTGGATAACAGAAAGTTCTGGAAAACCTCATGCGACAGGGAGAAAGGAAGTGTGACTCATTCCTCGAAAGTGTACAGTTAACACTACGAAGAGTTTTCATTAGTGGGCTAGCTCCACTCAGGGACAAGGGAAGAGAATTTCAGGACCGTGGATTGCCGTTTTGATACTATTGCAGAAATATCTGGTAATGGATTTGGATGGTGACTATGAAATCTCTGTATTAAGTTTCGAATAGACAGTCCGAGAAAACAAACGCTGACACCACGTACGGAAATCTTCTGGAGTATCAACAATATTATTATTGTCACGAGTATCAACATTATTATTATTATCAGTATCCTGCCAATTAGGACAGGACTTGACTGGAACCTCAATGGAGCCTAGCCTTACAAACTACTACACTATGAAGCCCAATCAAACCAGACGCAGGAGCCAAAGAGTTTAGTTTTTCGACAGACCTTGGAGCTACACAGTATCGCTACTCCTGAACCCTAACTAACAGACACAAAATATCATATAGCCATGTATATATAATGTATTTCAAGAGAGTGAACAAAAACTCAGAGAAAAACACACAAATAGAACGCACACGTATTACGAATTTTCGGTGGTTAGACCACCTTTCTCAAGGGAGAGAAGGATCTTGCCCGTGGAAGTGAGCAGCTTTGCTTCTGCAGCCACGTAACTGCAATTATGGTTACACCGGGGAGGTAGATATGAGTTTCCAGGTTGATTCAGGCTTTATTTACAGCATATATATGACAGGGCAATTAAAATATTAGGTTAAGAGGTGCCATCAACATTTTCATTTAATAAGATACGGTAAAACTATACTACATATTAACTATCTAGTTTTCATATACTCATTTAACTGAAAAGTTATTGAAATTTGAAGACGTCTAGAAGTAGTCAATTCTAAATCGGCAACGCCGTGCATTAGTTAGCCTTATCCACCTAAGTTTAATTAACGGGACATAGTTTGGCTAATTCTATGAATCACTTGATACAATGTAAATCTATAACTTTACAACAGTGCAAGAAAAACTTTCATACTCGCAATTCCATTAAGAAAAAACTTCTTAAGTGAAAAAAATCCCTAATCCTAAAAACAAGACCCTTCGGCTACAATACGTGTATAATTGTAGTTTGCAACACTTCAAAAAGAAATTAGAACATTTCCTTCATCCTTGAAATATAAAAATAAGTTATTATTTTATGATAGTATATACGTCAATTCATGGAGAAGGTGAAATGGACCGAAAGGAAAACAAATGAGGAAGTACTGGAGATGGTGGATGAGGAGAGGGGTTTGTTGAGAGAAATCCTATGGAGGCAGGAAAAATGGATGAAAGGCGTATTGAGCGGTGGTGGAATGTTGAAGAAAGTAATAGAGGGGAGAATGTTGGGCAAGCGAGGAAAGGGTGGGAACAGGATAGGGATGTTGGATGGGATGAAGGGAGGAAAGAAGTACACAGAGATGAAGAGGGATCTGATGTAGTTTAGGCTGCTGGATTGGGTTTTGTTTGGAGTTACAAAATATGTATTTGATAGTTGTGTCCATCCAAAAACCTACCTTAACCGGTAGATTACCTAATAAAAAATACGTCAATTCAATATTTACCTCATATCTACGTTCCAAGGTATACCTGAAGTGTGTATAGCCATGTAGTAACACTATACAATATATTAGCTGGACATCCCTTCTTCGGGTGGGTTATTTAAAAAAATCATTTTTATTTTACCGTCAATGAGGAACTCCCGGAACCTCACATCTCAAGATAGATTATTAGCAATTGATAATAGCTCAAACTACGATTTGAAAAGAAATGTTTGCTGGGTTATATTTTTTATTTATGTAATTCAATAATTTCCCTTGCATTAATCTTATACATGTTTCTTATAATCTTATAGCGGTGAAGTGGACAACAAAATGGGATAACTTTCGTGGTTACCACATGAAAATACAAAGAAATTTTCCACTTGAGGTTAATTTTTGGGGCGTACAATGCATAAAAGGAACAAGTATAAGGAGAATTAAAACATTCAGTATTCCTTGCGTAAAATAAAACAATAATATAAAAACGTTATTAAGCCATATACAACAATAAAGACGTAAAAGAAGCCTTAAGATAATATTTAGGTATTTTAATCTCCAAATCAGTGGAGGACTACATTTTGGAGTTGATCCATAGCAGTTCCGACGCATTATTAATGAATAATTGTTTTCGTTACGCCAGGAGTTAGATGAGACCCCACGGAGGTTTAGAAATTTAAATGTAAGATATGACATAAATGCTACCAGCATGTCCAATTTCGACTTACTGGGTTTAACAGTTTTGGACTTGCATGCATGTACGTAGACAATGAAACGCATGAAACCTTTTTGTGATAAACATTATAGCGCACCTAGATCATCAAAGCAATTAGCTGGGAATCACTCACGGAGATAAGATGAAATGAAAGATCGGATCCCTAGCAGAAATTGGATGCAGGTATCTTATACGATTACGTTAAAAATGCATTACGATATCCATCGTACTACGGGGAGAGAGACTACGAAAATAAGATGATAGAGAACCGCTGTGGAAGCGACATAATAATATGTCATTTTTTCCCGCGAAGGATAAGAGATTCAATTGACTACAAACAACGGTGATAGGCAAAAAAGGATATTCTAAGTAGCCTAGTACGTTGTCATGACATTATCAACCCCATATTTTATTTATCTTCTTGGCACAAGTAGCTCGTCTTACATGCTTAGAGAAAAAGTACACTTATTAGATAACGTAGTAATATGTAGCGTTTGTACGAGTAATTTGTGTCATCATTTAAATTGTTTGTTGAACATATTAAGGTGTAACCAACACAATTAGGTCGTTGCATGCTTGATATGGAACCACCCTCTTCCAAACACCATAGGGATAGCATTAAGACTACTATGTTGGTATCAGTGAAACATTATTCTATATGAAGACGCACGAGTATGTGTAGCATCTCGTCTAACTAAACAAAACTATAGGTGTACACAGAATGTTAGGCAATTACATACATACACACATTTGAGGTATTGTGATTGAAATTTGAATAGAATATGAAAGGAAATGAGGTGAGTGTGGATTCGAATTTGTTAATCTTCCATGCATCTGTCCTGGTTTAGTGTTGCGGATTCGGTTCGACATCCGCTGCATGTCATTATAATTTTGGCGCTCCACTACCTCGGACGGGACTTTCTCTCTTCCCCATTTCTTATTCGTGCATATTCATGACGGATGCCGCAGAGCGGGGCTATCTAGCAACTTTGAACAAGTGGAAATAATCTCCTCTCGGATCCGCAACTGAACTTCTTGTTGACAATCGACCATTTCCTCCTCCTAGCTGCAGCATGCAAAAAAAAATAAAGGTATCGAAATACCCTCTGGATCATCGCCTTCCTAGAATAGTTCGCTTCAGGGAGCGATAGCTGAGCAATAAAAAGCATTAGCAGTCATTCGCCGCAGATGGAGAAAACTGCTTCGCCTTTCTCGCGTGAACTTAGTGCCACTTAAAAAGACTCGGGAGTCTTGAAAGAGTACACAATCAAGGAGAGCTCGTTTACTAAACAGGAGATTGGAAAAGTGGTAAGAGCTTGCCTTCCTTACTGCAAAATGGCCTATGCTTTCAAAAAATGTAATGCATCTTTAATTACTACGCATTGGGAAAGGAAATGCTTGTGGATTTTTATAAAATAAGCCAATGGATCGAAGAAATATTATACGCTATTAAAACCTTAGAAAGGTATATGCATCAAAACTGGAAAAACACGCACGTCTGCCATCAAAATGTTCCCACTAATGATTTAAGGCTGCATTGTTCACGCTAAAGAGTTTACTCTTTGGTCTTTCTATCGCGAAAATTAATTTTAATTATGACAATTTAAATTACACGAAATTTGGAATTCTTTGCGTGCCTCAATTTTTTTCTAATACATCGTGGGAAACATTTTTTTGTTGCAAATGTATCTCATAGAAGGCAAGACAGGTGGATTCAAAAGACAATAAGAGGGAGTGGGATCCTGGAGACGGTGATGGAGAGGGGAATTCTGGGAAAGTGTGTTGGAGGGAGGGAAAGAATAAAGAATGAAAAGCTAAAGAGTGAGTTATTACAATATGTAATATGGGGTTTAGGGTATTTTGTGCCATGTTAGTCAGAGCTTAGCAATAAAACAGTGTATAGTACCAGGGTACATCAAAAACATACCAAAATCCGTTACCAATAACATTATTCTCATAAAGTTATTTTAACTTTCACTTATAGTGTATTTAACACGACTGCCTAGACGAATTGAACGTAAAACCACAATCAAAACCTAACTGGCTGATGTACAATATCTAAAACGATAACGCGATGCAATAATACCTACAACAAAATGGTCGTTTGAAGCGAGTGATGAGACGAAAAAGTAAGTGCTAGTTGACGGCCTTGGTATGTTGAAAAAAATTAAAATATGGTAATTATTTTTAAAACCGTTCTTTGAGACTGAGATTGTCCATGACCGGGACTGGGAATTCTTTTTGGAGGAATTTTTCAAGTAAATTTCCTTTATTCAAATATTCACAGTCAATTGTTAGAAATTCTCTCCTATTATATACATGTGCAAACATACCATGACCCATTTTCCTTCTTTTTCTTCTTCTCGAGCCCTAGAGCCGCCGCCTACGACTTCCTTCCTCCTCTCTCAATGGCAATGCCCTGCCGAGATGGCAATTAACGAAGAAAAAACCCCCAAGGGAATCAATTCCTTGAACAGGAGGACTTTTCCCTGGATTGAAATTCATTACCGATTACCGGAGATAAATCTGAATGCGTCTTGTCATTATCTGATTGTGGCTCCTACAGCGGCTACTCCACTTCCAAGGCAGACTTAGTGCGCATGTTGGCTCAATTTTTATTCTTTGGGAATAATTATTGGCTTAGTTATAGGTTGTTCTGGCGCAGAACTCCTTGATAAAATAGAAATACTATATACTCGGAAGCATCACCAAAGCATGTAATCATCTCGACTCTCTTCGAGGTAGACGTGCTAGCATTGCATTCCACGTGGAAACGAATTAGGTTTCGGAGATAATGATGGATATAAGTTTTTAGGGCAGTTGCTGAAAAGTGATAGTTTTAGGGAATATTAATTTTGAGAATTTTCAGAGACGAGCATGATAATCGATTATATTTTAAAGAGAAGTAATCTAACCGAAGAAGCAATATCATGACAATTCTTTGCTACCTTCGAGTGTTTTTTTTTTAAATTCGGAAGTTGGGATCGAATACTGTGAGCGAAAATACACCAACCTTTCGAAAGCTGCTGGGTGAGTAATTTTCGAGGCCATTTTTTCGGATTAATAATTATTCCCCTCACTTTCAAGTGCATAATTGAAACAAAAATGAAATACAAAATATCTGTACGACCGTATCCAATGAAGACTTGAACTGCAAACTCTTATTACTGCTTTGTATATAATTCGTAGAGTTTAAGAAACGTTTTTTGAAGTTTTGAGTCGTTAAGTTCTACGTGGTTAAGGCATTTCAAAAAAATATTAATCCTGCCAAGAAATAAATAGAATCCAGATCGGGGCCGAAATGTAAGTAGCAGCAGTGAGCAACTTGAAGTTCATTGTCTCGAAACCCAAATCTGGGTTTTACTCTTGGTTCTTTGGGAGCTTTTACTCTGGGATTAAGTATGTATGTATAAGATATAAGTATGACATCCAAAAATGGCAATAGAAGACCTGTAAATTATTTTACTACAAAACACCATTTTGCTGCTTTAACCGCAATTAAATTCAAACCGGTAAAGGTTTAAACTTAATACTCATTGTAAATCATGCAATGAATAATTATCAAGTTTGGATTATTTATGGGAATCAACCGGTTGAAGTAAGTTTTGTATGGATATCCGGACTAACTAGCAATATTCTACGCTTCATTTAACATGAGACAACACCATACACAACAATACATCTTTCGCCGATTTTCCATGATTTCTATCTCCCCCTTCTTTCCGTTTAAAACTTTTTTTTATTTTCCCATTTTCTACTTTATTATACTTTATGTTTGCCCCTTTTTCTTCCTTCCTCCCCCTCACCGACTTAATATTTTCCTCTCTATCACAGTTTCCAACATACCATTACCAATCACACCGCCCTGCATCTCTTTTTGTTTTACATCCTTTGAATTTCTCCCAATACCGCTTTTCCCTCCCCAACCTTGCCTATTACATCTCCCTTTGTTTCCTTCCCACTACAACCTTGATGAGGTGGAAGGGCTTGCGCATTCTAATGACCTCTAGAGTTGTGCTGGCAAGTGCAATGAAAATTGCTCCTGGTAGGGTCATCCATGCCGGACAGGTCAAAGGGTAGGAGCCAGACAAAAGGTGATCCGCGCAGCGTCTGTCCTTACGTGGGGCGACTGTAAAGTCGGCTGACCCCAGTGGGGTGGGCATTTCAGTGATAGTTCACGACTTCTATTAGCAACAGGTCAAGAATATAAAATATTAGTGTGAAATGACTACATCAGGGACTACTATAATAAAAGACTAATTTTCAAAGTCTAACAAAAAAGACGTTTAGTGAAACGACGGAGTAAAGAGTCTGACCAATGACGCGTACTGGATGCAGAGGCATCGATCGATTTGCATGAGTGCATCCGTGATGGTGGCCAATAAAAGGTCTTTACTACTCGTTATATCAGAGAATATCACGTCGCTGTCAACTTCCTCCATTGTTGACAAACAGGAAGTCCAGCAGATCGAATGTGATAGGTCGGCAGAAAGCTGTGAGGTCGGGAATGAATTACAAAGCAACATCAAGGCAAAGATCGACGGATGATCAAGTCTGGATCAAAGTAGATCTCATCTAACAGTAGAACTTGTTTACAAGTTTTCGTTGTATGCCGTCTGTCTCAACTTAACTAAAATTTTAAATGGATTTGGATGTGAAAGAAAATTAACGTTTATCGTTCGATGTACAGTTCGTTGACTCTGCATTTCAACTTTAGTTAGTGAATATCCTCCAGGATTGAAAAGACTTTTGTTGAAAGGCCTTTGTTAAAATCAGCGAGTTGGGATTTGAGACCTCACGAAGGCAGTTGTATTTTTCAAAATATCTTTTGTTCGAAATTAAACACAAGAAGCGATGCTCATCAGAAAATACCGAGGGAACATTGAAATAGGTTTTTTGTGAAACTTGAACAAGAAGTCATTTTACAAGGGCACAGCAAATTTTTTTCTATGAGATCTTCACGGTACGAGGCCGTATATATATATATATATATATATATATATATATATATATATATATATATATATCTGGTACAAACAACTTTTCGCAACTGAAGAACATGAAGATAATCTAATCGATTCCTAGTTCTACGTGAGGGTGCAATTAACAAGAAAGGGGTAATAAAGAATATACATCATAGTTTTCATGGAACGGGTGTAACAAAAATGTTAAATAAAATAAATTGAGATAGAAATATTGCAGGCACAAAAAGAAATAACTCGTTAAATTTTGCCAAACTTCCTTTGACATATTTAGCCGCAAGATGGGAAAGGAACGATTGAACTTTATAAGAACGCGGTGGAAATGCACCTTAAACGAACAACTAATACCACTTTTGCTACAGCGAACAGCTTAAAGGAACTGGCGATTCACTCTTTATTACCATATTTGCTAACGAAAACCGTCATGAAATTACGAGTTTGTACAGTAGCAGCTTCTTCATTCATCAATAGGACTTCATCTTCTATTGGAATGTTTAACCGGCACTAAGTAAGAAATACGTCTCTCGAAGAAGATAGTACATCGAAACGATCGAATTGCGAACATTTTACGGGCTCACTTGTACTGGAATTCTATTTTGAGTCTCGAGAGATTGTTTAAGCCTCCTTTGCTGCTTCGTTTGTTCTGGAAGAAAGTGGTCCTGGATGCAGACAATGGCTAAACTCGGAATAATAGGAATAAAAGGAGCTAAGAGTTATGACCGAGACACAATGGCTAAGGGGATGGGGGCGAAAGCGAGGGAGAGAAAGTTAAAAAAAAAAGGATGCGAGGGGATGTCCCGGGGAAAGAAAATGGCGGGATTGTTTCAATGCTCCATGGAGACAAGGAGTTGAGGGAAAGGGCGGGAATAAAACTGAAAACGTCGTTAACCAGACGGAGAAGGCATAAGGCGCGACGAGTTGACATTTACTGATTAGGTTGAACAGATGGTTTTCTTGTTTCTAGACGAGTCTCCAGCCAAGTACATACATGCATTAGCAAAACACAATAGAAAACGTACACGTACTTTGCCCCTTTCCCTTTCGGGGTAGGCAAAATATAAAAATTCTTCGGCTTTTAATTTTGTACTTGAAAGTGATTGCTTCACTTATTCATTCCATAATGTCCTGTTCTTGTCTATCCAACTCCTTTACATCCATACCTTGTTTCAGACGTGCTCTTTTGTCCTGATGGTCGTAGTGTTCATCGTGGTGAGATTTTCTTCGACTACATTCATCCATGACTTTCTCGGTTGACTCCTTCCCTTCATGCCATTTAACTCTTCTCTCTCTCGTATCCGTTTGATGATTCGACTCTCATCCACTCCCTCAACGTGACCAAACCTGCGGAGCACGCTTCTTTCGTGATCGCCTATTACCTTTGCACTTGATCCACATTCTTTCGTGTTCCGTTCACTCTTTTCTTTACAACAAACTCTTCGTAAGTAGGTGATCCACGTCCACCGCATTTGGTCGACAATTATGCCCATTCCAACGGACAGTTTTGCAAAAAAATAAGTTTGGTGAGTGCGAGAGCTATAACCGAAATGGTACTTCAAAAGTGGATAGCTTTTTTTAACGAGTGGATCTACAGGCGGATGTTTTGCAGCAGTTGATCCGTCAGAGCGTGAAATGAGATCGTCAGAGAGGACGGAGAATAGGAATGTAGGGATAATAAAAATGTTCAATAGACATACTTTAGGAGACACCGCGATAGTTAAAGTTTTATTTCTATACCATACAATATAGGAAAGTCGGAAGACCAAGAAAAATCCTGGCTGAAGTGTCTGCTGAAATGTTTCGAGCAACCAATGTCATTTTCCAGAGGCAAAGTTGGCAAATTGATGGATCTAATCGTGATTGCCATACTTATCTCAACGGATAAGGCAGCTGAAGAGGAAGGACCAAAATATACTTATGCGATTATAATTGAAAACCGAAAAAAATGAAGTAAAATATATTATTTAACTAGCGATTGCAATGTTCACGGAATGGTTCATTGCTGTGGAAGATGGGGTTCCTGGTGTTAATGTGTCATTAGGTAGGTGTTAGGTAGAGAGATGAAGGGGAGAAAAAACTCGGAGAGATGGGATTTTAATGGAATTGCACCCGGAGATTCGATGGGAATCAAACACAATGGATAGCAAACGCACTGGCCACTGATAAAAGCCAACCCCAGCTAATTTTTGTTGGTAATATAATTGTGAGGTTGGAATTAAATAGAATCTTCGTCCATATTATGTCAATACCAGTTTCTGGAGAGAGAGAGAGAAAAGAAAACTTTCAAACGGGGTGCGTTCCACCAGGCAATACCTCCTTATTCTCACTTAGGTTAAAGCCAAGCCACCGTGCTTTATTTTCTCGATGCAAACAGTGAACTACAGTGAAAAAATAGGAGATTCGAAACATCAAATTTCACAATAACTTACCCTCAACAAGCTTATTCAGAATATTATTTACTGCTTTGGTAGGATCAAGTATAAGAATAAATGTATATAAGTATTTGGTTGGATAAATTAGTAGTTTTTGTACATTTTCTGGCAACAGATTCAATGGCATTATGCGAAAGACTTTTGTCTGCGAAAACGTCGACTTTGAAATGGCTACCTTATCATGGAAATAGCAAAATATACTTTTGGGTATGACATCAGTGATAGAATAACATTCATTGCATTACACGCGTGAAGTCAAAATTTGTAACGGATTATAGATGCTCAAGGAAAAGATTTTTCATGAACATTTTTACATAGAATTTTACCTGCAAACGCATGAATCCCATAACATATGCTTGTAATCAATGATTTGTTTTTTTGTTAATTTTATTAAAATTATTCAAACATTTATTTTTGTCTCTTGCAGTTGGCGATTCAAGATGCTACCTCGAAGGCGGAGGATCCACTGAAAGTTTCTTCGTCTCAGAAGACGTACCCGTCGGCTCAATCATCGGTGAGTAAAGAGTGTCTATTGCATTGCGGGCATCATTTATACTTAATGCGCATAGCGCCGGCCGGGTTATCCGGGAGGGTAACGCACCTGCCTGCTAACCTAAAGGTCTTGGGTTCGGGTCCCACCTCGGGTAACTCTGGATCTTGACTCAAACTCAGGTGGTTGAGCCCCTGGGAAACTGATGCCGAGCCAAGGCTGGCTTATTGGGATCTCAGTGGCACACGGTCTATCAAAGTCGTCTAGGGAGCAAAATATAATAATAATTACGATATTTTTAATACGGAAACGAAATGCAAAAAATGTGACAATTTATTTAAAAGCTCGGCGCGTTTCAACTAATCAGACTCGTCCTCCGGATCACTCTTCTTACAAAATATAGCTGTTTTAAAAATACCTAAAACTGAACGATGACGCTGATGACACTTCGAAGCACGTATCGTTTTTACAAAGAAATTGTGCAATTGTTGCTAAATATTTTAACTCTGCCCACATTAAGATTTATACTGTCAACTTGATAACTGAATTCCATGGCTGAGCCATCACATATATATCTCGTATGTGTATCTATATACGATATATAAGTCATCCTTAGCTATCTTATATAGTTTGAAGAAACTACAGCATGATGACGTTATACGTAGAGTAAATGCACACCCAAACATAGAATCGTGTATAAGGAAAATGGAAACACTATGACTTAATATTTCGGTGGTTCTAGCCACCTTCATCAAGAGTATCAGAAGCAACTGATGGGAAAATTAGGGGAAAGGAGAAGAGGGTATGTTGGGGAGGGGTTAGGATAAACAGAAGGGCGAGCATTGTATATGATTGGTTGTGGAGGGAACAGGAGAGGAAGATGTTAGATGGGGATAAATTAATGGAAAGGAAAATTTTTTTAGTGTCCATGCTATGAATGAACATTCACCATACATACATGTTCTAGTACCATAGTAATAAGGGGATCGGGATGGTGCGGAGGCTAACATAGAGAACCCGAGAAGGTCCGGGTTCAAATCCTGGAGACAACACATATTTTTCAGTGGTATCCCGATTCCTACTTGAGGTGCTTTCTGGAGCGAGTACCCAGCTGTCGGTCGCTTCCCCAAAAAAACTACCACAGTAATAAAAGTAAATATAAAAGAATTGGAAAATTGGGTGTAAAATGCATGATAACTTCTCCCGCATTTCTGTGCCAACTTCTGACATAGCTCTTCTAGATAGCTCTTCGTGTAGACTCGGCACGACAATTGCTTCTCTTCGAACGTGCGTGTGCATATTTTAACTTCCGATCACGCGGTCTTTCAAGAGTAGTCTTTGTAATTGCTGTTCTCATGTGATTAGGCGGACATCTTTTAGGAAGTTAGCATTCTTCCCAGCACGAGAATTTAGAAAGTGGCAATGATAGTTAAATACCTAATTCAAAACCAAACAATTACGATAATCGGTCAATATTAGCCCCGAGAGTTAATTGTCATTAAGGCGGCACTATCAAGGCATCCTTAGCAATCTTGAAAATGGGTTAAGTTGACGTTGATCCATAAGCATAAGTGTGTCGTAAGGCTGAATCTTTAAATAAAACACTTGGATGGATCTTTTGATCTTTCATTTGCTAAAGCTCTCTCCGGTGCAATTAGACCTTTGCTTTTAAGGGGAAGTCACGATCGCCAAATACAGCAGCGGGTGAAAGAAACAATGTTTTATTCAAATCTATTTTCAAGAAAAGAGGACGCACTTATACTTAAAAAGGTTCCCATGACACCATCGGAATTATAAACAAGGAAAAGATAATTTTTCATCCATAAAAGTTACTCTATAGAAACTGTCAATAATTGTAATCACTGGATGAGTTTTCACCCCCCGTGGACGGGATAGCATTTATTTTTATTTGTTAGAGTTTAACTTTTGACACACATTCTTAAATACCAAAATTCCGCGTCCTGATTTTTTATTGGCGATAGAAAAGGTGCCTCGACTACCATCCCAAGGCCATACGAGACTTTCAATGACCATGTATGTAATGGAACATGGAGACGCGTCAGGAATCAGATATCTAATACGAAACAACGGTACTGAGACGGATCTATTACGTGCAAATACTACGAAAAGCCAAACTGTTTACGAAATATAGGAATTTTACCGAGACGCGTATCCTACAGATAGTTCTGTCGTAGTCTGTACATCACGTACATTTTCAGCATCAAGACTGGGTAAAGTAATGCCATACACAGTTGAAAATTGCCACACAGGTGGTTTCCTATCATTAATAGCAAACATGCAATGCGAGCTTCAATAGCTTAACCGTTTTCGTAAACATTACGGATAGCATAGGCGGAAAAAAATAGAATATCGACAACTATCGTGGACAGTCAAATGAAAACCGAACACCCTCCACATCGTGACCGTGGATCCAAACGGACTGTTATGGCCCGGTAGTTGTCACTATGGAACACTATGCAGCGATGACAATATCGATACGTAACAACAGTGTTGCCACTATTCGCGCGGAATGTGTGTTATGGCGGGTTCGATTTTCATTTGACTGCCCCTCAAATATTTCAGTTCATGGCATCCGAAGAACAATTCACTTTTCCGCAGAATTGTTATCGATTCAACGTGATTCAAAGGTGAAGAATAGGTGATGTAGTACTTTTGAATGCAGAGCAGCAACTGATTAAATCAATTTTATATTTTCAGTCCGATCGATGTTATCATTCTCTTTGTTTCATGCGTTGTTGCATTTGCTTGGGACATGAAAGTAACTGATTTCAATGTAAGGAAAAAACAAATACCGGGACCGTAAACTTACTTAAGTTTACGGTCCCGGTATTTTTTTTGTTTACATTGATTCACGACCGTAGCTACGTTCCTTGTATTATTTAAACTAATTTCAAGATGAAAGAATTTTTATGTCAGAATGTGAGAGAAGTTATTCTAAGTATCGCAAACAACTTGAACGATTAGATTAATGAACCTAAGCTTCACTTTGCGGAATTTGTATATATTCATAATATCGGAAGGACTAACACACTTTTTCACGGAATTTTCACTGGGACAACGCGTTCTACTGTGATACAGCATCATACCTGAATTCGTTACGATCTTTGCGGTCTCATCTAGCAAGGCAATGCAGACATAGAATTATCACTTCTGTTTCATCTCTGAAATCGAACAATTTTCTTTTATTTAGTAACTTATTATGTGGTGTGTAAAGGATTCGATGTGTCGGATCGTTTATTATAATCATGTAGTTCAAGGTTTGGAGTTGTGGTTTAGTAAAGTTCTATGGTTGGAAAAATATATTTTCATAAGAATAAAACATAAACGGTGGTGATAAATAAATAAAATTTTTTTAAAAATCTTAGAAAAATATTAAATCTAAATTGAATGGATAATGAATTCCAGTCAGGAGTTCATCCTGGTAGCAGGACAGACTGTGAATTAGGGATGGTCGTAGAGAGAATCACTCTTCGTGACGCCCTTCAGCCAATGAACTTATCGTTTGGACCATTATCGGGTAAAAATCATTGTTTCTTCAATGCAAACTTGAAAAATTGGGGAAAACACAAACATATCATATAAATTACCTCCTCCTCTTAAAAAAATTGATTCACGTGAATGCTTTTGTTGCTTGCTAGTTTGGAATCGTTTAATATTAAATTAAGATTGTTTCACTAGAAAGGATAAATTGAGTTTCTTGCGGCCTTTTTGAGACTGACTACTTTAAATATTATTTCTTTAAGCCGCAAATGGTATTTTACACAAATGTATAAGGAAGAAAAAATGGAGGGGAATATTGACATTGGTGTGGTGATTTTTGGGAAAGTTAAACCCTCACCAGTGATCAGACACATTCAAAGTAGTAAGACACATTTACAGATGGGGTGTTTCTCGAATAGGTTTCAAGGAAATTAATCCTATTTCCAGGGATCGTATTCGAGAACTTACAAACACACACCGTATATTTTCATCAGTGTAATAAAACGTATACCTACAACGAAATATAGTATATCCGTATACTTGTATATAGAGGGTCGCGGTAATCCAGGGGTAGAGCGTTGGACTACTGACCGGAAGATCCGGGCTCGATTCCCGGGCAAGCCTCTCTGGATATCTGTAGCTCCACCCAAGCTATGTGATTTTTCGGGTACCAGATCTTCCTGGGAAGCCATAACCGGCACAGGGAAAGGAACTGGCCCCCCTATCCTGATGCGTGAATTTCATACGCCGTCAGGCTTAGTACTGAGTGAACTCTATCATCACCTATCAAACCGACCTTCGGGTTGATTACTGTTTTTATGGTTTATATATTCGAATAAAAGACGCTCCCAATCCTTCTGAAGCCAAACATGCGTCGAAGATTATAGTCTGTTGCTGATTTCGACGTATATTTCGGTTAAAAGTTAGATCCATTAATATTATTTATTATCCTCCAAAGAACAATTGTGATTTTTATGATTAAATAAGGTCCATAGTTTTAGGACTAACTTTCGACACGTTTCAACAAAATATTAACCAGAATTTGTTTTTACAATTAATGAGCAAAAGTACGAGGTGTGTTCACAAAGTAAGGTGACTTTTCAAAATTTGCGGGCAACATATCGCACATTCGATTTTCCATTTTTTTGTTTTATTTTATTGGTACACATTTCCCAAATATTTTTACAGTTTCAACAATTTAGTATATTTAGTTTGTTATTGACAGATACAAATGGTAGACGTGTTTTGGTGTGCTCGGCGATTTTCTGCTATAAAAAAATGGAGCAAAGAATTGGCTTCAAATTTTGCGTAAGAAATGGTATTAATTGCTCTAAAATACTCGAAATGTCGACAGTGACATACGGTGAGTATGCTCTGAGTAAAAAATGTGTAAATGTGGTACAAGCTCTTCCAAGATGGCCGAGAATATGGCAATGACGAACCACGGATACTCGAGCACGTCAACAATAGATGAAAACATTGAAGCAGTGAAGAAAATTGTTTTGAAGAAACATCAAATCACTATTAGAGAAGTTACTGAGGATGTTGGCATATCGGTTGGCTCGTGCCAAGCAATGTTTTCAGTTGTTTAGGGCAGGAGACCTATGCCCGCGAAGTCCGAAGCCAGAAGAACCGCCCCATGAGCATCATTCAAGAGCTGTTGAATGACGTCAGTGATAATCCTGATCTGCTCAAAAGGATCATGACTGGTGACGAATAATGGGAATATGGTTATGACGTCGAAACCAAAGCCCAATCGTTCCAATGGAAGAGCCCAGGAGAACTAAGACCGAAAAAACCCCGCCAAGTTCGATCAAATGTCAAGGTTTTGCTCACTGTTTTCTTCGATGACCGTGATGTAATGCATCACGAGTTCTTCCCACAAGGTTATACGATCAATAAGGAGTATTACCATGAAGTTATGTGCCGTTTGCGAGAAGCAATACGAAAAAAAACGTCCGGAAATGTGGAAAAACAATGCATAGCTTTTGCATCAAGGTAATACACCTTCTCACTCATCGTTGCTTGTGAGAGATTTTTTGGCCAAAAACAACACCACAATCATGCTTCGGCCACCATATTCACCGTATTTGGCCCCCCGCGAATTTTTCCTGTACCCAAAACTGAAGAGACCTATGATTTGAAACGATTGAGGAGATGAGGACTGCATAGTTGGACGAGCTCAAGGCTATACCAAAAAATGCATACCAGAATCGCATCGAGGATTGGAAAAAGCGCTGGCACAAGTGTATTACATCTGGGGGGGGGGGCATTAATTTTGAAGGGGGCACCTTGAATATTGAAAAATAAATAGATATTCTTTCATTAAAATTTATAGTCACCCTACATTTTGAACACACCTCGCATCTTCCTAAAAAAATTTAAACACTTCCTCCCCAAACCCGTTTCCTAAGCAAGGGTTGGTTGAGTTTCACAACAGGTGCGACATCATTATGACCGTATTTCATAAATTAAATTACCGCAATACCAATAATACGATTAATTGTAACATTACAAAAGAACTTCTCTCACTTTGCCCAGTGACACATCAGTTCTAATTTGATACACATATACAAGTCAATTCGGGCAAGAGGAATAGGGTAGATTGGAGAATTTTGAGATGTGCATGAGGAGGAGGACGAAAAGAGTGAAAAGGACAGAAATAAAAACAAACGAAGGGGTTCTAGGCATGCTGAGGGAGGAAAGGTGATTGTTCGGGGAAATCTAAGATCACAATAAAAACGTCGCGTTTGGAACGGGTTAGTACAGCAGTAACAGTCAGAGAATGGATATATTAAAAACATACCTTTCAGCAATAGACTTCGCTCACTTACGAGTATAATACAGCCTATGGAAATCGAACTTACATTCCTAGACCTTCACGTAGTCAAGCCCGAAGCACCAAAATTGCAATTCATTCTCAGTAATGAAATACGGGACGCGTTTCTAAGCACCCCCAATGAATTGAACCGATGTCAAACATATAAAAGCACGCCTTCCTATTTTTTTTGCCTCCAAACAACACATGGGTGGGCGAAAAGCAGGGAGCTGCCTCATCCTTGACACAGATAGTCCCGAATCACGCCAGGCGCACGCCATATCATAATATCTCGGGAGGAGGGGTTGGAGGCATTGCGGAGCTCTTTCTGTCGTTTGTTTCTGGGCGTTGGTGGTTCGTGGTGGAAGGATCGAGCAAGTGGATAATCGCCTAATCCGCCAACCGTGGCAGGCATTCTTTTCGTGGCTGCCTACCCAGTAAAACCCCACCCGCACCTCGCATTACGCGGCCGATTCGTTCCGAGTGGAGATGGGGGGGGGGGACGGGAGACCTTTGCGGGGTGTAGAGGGAACGAGAGGCGGGACTGGACGACTCAGAGCTTGTTCAATCCACTCGTAACCTCAGGCGTTGCCCACTCCCGTATCACTTCCGGTCCCCCAGCCGAATGGAGTTTTGCCGTTTCACGAAACGGAACCGCCCTCTCCTCTCAACTACTTTCCTCCCTCTCGTCTCCCCACCCCCCAGCGACCACCCCGAGACGTCTTGAACCCCTCCCTGCGTCATTGTTGCATCATCGCGAGCAGTCGTTTGAGCGATACCGCGACAGGTCGCCGAAATCAATCGCTTCCGCCGCGACTCAGCGACCGGGGAGGGGACGCCCAAAATAAATTAGGCCCGTAGCTGTACGTGGAAAGGTTCAAGGCGAGTGATCCGTCTACCTACAAATGCCATAAGGGTCGAGTGTCATTTGTTTCTTGTTTGCGGTTGAACTACATATTCCTGAAATGTTTCGGACCGAACAGTCTACTTCGTTTTGATATACATATGACGATGTCGTTACGATGACGACTCCCTCTTTATAGAGAATCGGTGGGATAATCTGAAAAAAAATAAAATAAATGATTTTGAAAAAAAATTGTGTCGCGGCAAGAAAAGAGCGGCAGGAGCGTGAACTACTAAGGGATCACTATCACGTATTGTTTGCGGAGAAATGGAACCCCTTAATTCTTTAAAAAGTAGTCCAATCTGTTTTTTTCTAATATACGGTTGAGGTCAGATTATATATTTTAATTTCCATAGGGTAGATTGGACCTCAGAAGTGAAACGCCAATCTCTAAATTCAATACATTTTTTCATGGTATAGTTGAAGTTTCTTTCCTGTAATGATTCCAAACCCACCCTATAATGATTCCGTTGTGCATGCTGGGACCCCGAGATAATTTGTTTCGTCAAAACTCTCGCAATATTGATATGCAACTAAACCTATGAACTCCCTAGGTACGTGACTTTTTTTTCTTCGGACTCGTAGAGCACCGTGATGAACTTCCAAAGAGCAAGTTTTTTGACACAACATAATCTTCAGAATAAAGAGTAAATGCTAACGCCTCAAACACTTGGAATGAGGCCCGCATCCGAATTTCCATTCTCAGACCGATTTTGCTATGTAAAACATTGTAATGCGTCTTTTCTGTCGGAAGTAAAAAAAATCAGAAGGAGAATTTCATATGCCTAAAGTACGTACATGTCATTCAGAAAAGTGGTGAATTGCCGATCACCTAAATTCAATAATTTACTGGAAATAAACTTATCGCCTGTGCTAATGTTCTTAAAATATTGGCAGGAATATTTTTCAGCAAAAACTCGAAAGAATATCAGAATTATATTTTGTTCAAAATAATTCAAAATAGAGCAGGTAGAGCAGTTTACATATCTCGGAAGGGTTTTGGACCAATACGGACAAAGTGGTAGGGACGTAAGGAGAAGAATTACGCTAGGCAAGGAGGCTTTCTCAAGGAGGAGGGAGTTGATGACGGGAACGTTGAGTAGGGATGTTAAGACAAGACTCGTAAAAACTCTGATATGGAGCGTAGCTATGTACGGCACGGAAACGTGGTCGCTGAAGCAGGAGGATAGACGAAGATTGGAGGCTTTTGAAATGTGGATGTGGAGAAGAATGGAGAAGGTGAAATGGACCGAAAGGAAAACAAATGAGGAAGTACTAGAGATGGTGGGTGAGGAGAGGGGTTTGTTGAGAGCAATCGTATGGAGGCAGGAAAATGGACGAAAGGCGTATTGAGCGGTAGTGGAATGTTGAAGAAGGTAATAGAGGGGAGAATGTTGGGCAAGCGAGGTAAGGGCAGGAACAGGATAGGGATGTTGGACGGGATGAAGGGAGGAAAGAAGTACACCGAGATGAAGAGGGACCTGATATAGATTAGTTTGCAAGGTGGGGAGTCACAAAATGTTTATTTGATAGTTGTGTCCATCCAAAAACATACCTTAAACGGTAGATTACCTAATAATAATTCAAAAAATTATTTTACGTTTCTTTTCATGCTTTCTAACTACTTCCTTTCGTTTTTCCTATGTTTCAATACGTACTTGTTTTCCTCTGCGAGTTTTGATACTTTTGATGCTCTCGAATGTTCTCCCGATTTCTTATCCGTATCTTATTTTTCTCCAGCTCCTTATTGATATTTTTGGGTTGGATTTCCAAGTCCACGACTACTATTATTTTAACTGGTTTATTATAGGTCAGCTTTGTATAAATTTTTATTTTTGTGAAATTCTTTTCAAGTAATTAGTTCTTTACGGCACGACTCGATTAAATGTTTTATGATTTGATTGATTGATGATATGTTTTATGAAAACATCTCAAAGAGGCTCAGATCGCCACGGTCATTTGCATAGTTGCTTCCTACGCAAGTGAAAAACCTGTAGATGTGATATTTTCCATACGCCCGTGTAGCGAGTCCAACGTCTCGGGTTTGAATTCTGCCTTCAGCTTGGATTACACGCTTGTTCTTTAATTCTCATTTGAGTTAGACGAAGCCATGTGTTATATAATTATATATTATTAACGTTAATTTAATTAATTAAAAGGGAAAATAAATTCATTGGGTCCCTTAAAACTGAAATATTAAAAAAATATCTTCCCAAAAATATTTAGTTAAGTAAATAAGTAGTCACGGTCCATCGGAACCATCAAATGCGCGTCAACAGCTTCAGACGGTTCGCTAATATCGAGACGATGGAGGATCCACAGTTCGCTGATGTCGAGTCTCCTTTTCTTCTGCTATTAGGAGTACACCTTCCAATCATAATGAGAAACTTCATTTATAAACGATTTATACAGTAATCTATCAGTTAAGATAAGCACATTTTACGTCGTTATTATTGATGCATTACTAACTAACCCCAATACTAATAGTTTCAATTTTTAACTGGAAATTCTCAGTTCTTCTTATTAACTTCGTCCTGCGTTCTCATCCTTTACCGTGGCTTAATGGCTTTATGGTTTTAATGGCCGTGGTTTTAATGTAACTACACTTTATGATACATGCATGTAGCACTTGAACGCGCAGTATATTGGAACCATCAAAGAAAAGATACAAATATTAAGAAAGCAGTTTCAAAACAGGTGTTTATAAAGGGCACCGATCTCACCATATTATTATTAGGTAATATACCAGTCAAGGTAGGTTTTTAGAGGGACACAACTATCAAATAAATATTTGGTGACTCCTAGCAAAATACAATCCAGGAACCTACTCAACATCAGGTCCTTTTTCATCTCTGTGTACTTCCTTCTTCCCTTCATCCCGTCCAACATCACTATCCTGTTCCTGCCCTTTCATCTCACCATATACAGGTATGCACGATGTAATTTCTTTGGAAAATTTTTAATAACCTACTCGTAGATGTTGATTCTACTCGTAATTACTATACGTCAGCATTTTATCTTAAGTGTACTTTGACTAAGATAGTTATATTCACCATAATGATTTAGTTAGCATTGTGAAGTCAATTGATTACCAGGCTTAGGAGTTTCCTAGACATAAACGACTTCGAGTGTCATTTTTCTCTTTTTCGTTCCCATGATTCACGCGGGGTGAACACAGCCCACGCCTTTCTGTCAGGGGCCCAAAAGTTTCCATTCTTGGTCCTCCCATGAGTGAATCGGACTTCCATCGTGGACAAAAAAAATTCGCGCTTTATTATGCTCCACCGCTTTTAAGGCAAAGAAAATCCCACGATTAAACAATCAGATTAATTGATCTGACACGCACGATCTTGAACCGCGGGAACATCCTTACTTTCGAAAGGACGTTGTCCTTTACGGACAGATAAACACCTCTGTTCAGTTCCAAGAAGATTAAATAAGCGCCAGGTTTCTCCGGTAAGAAGTTCGCCCTGGGATTTTTTCTCTTCGTTTTCCCGTGACGAGACTTCCCGAGACAATAAGCTAATGGGACCTTTTGGCTGGAATTTTTTTTAGAGATAATCCTACCAATTTATCGATGCTCTTAACCCTGAAAATATTTCCTAGCGTCAGCGATGGGAATGATGTTCCCCTGGAAAGAGTAATGCTCTTTTTAATTGATAAAATAAAATCTTCTATAGTCGTAATAAGTTAGCAACTTTTTTTTAATAATTACCGATGTAACATTTGGATAGTTGCTTGGAAGGGTAAAGGTAAATTGCGGGTAAGTTAACTAGATATAATTGCTATGGGATAGACGTAGCCGTTGCCTAAACCCAAGTGAATAGTAGGTAAAACTAATAGGGCGATATTCATTCGACGAAATATTATTACCAGGAAAGATATCATAAACTCCATAAAATCGACTGAACACAATCTAAGAGAAAAAAAATGAACCCTAAAACCAAACGACTTTAATCTTGATTAATCGTTATGAATATTACCTTTTCCTATTGTCATTGTGTATTGTGCAGCTCCATTTAATGCATCGATAGTTTAAACGACACTCTTTATCTCCCTAATATTCTGCAATTTTTTTTTGGGATTGAAGATACATTAGGATGATTCTGAAATTAGTTACTTTCGAAGAACATACGTTTTTTTCAAGTTTTTAACTTAATTCCCGAGCACACATGTACATGGGTCAGCACCGCCCATAATCTGGAACACTTCGAAGGGAATATTGTGGACGACAATGTGGAAGGGTTTCCGGCGCTTGTACATGAAGTTCATGAGGATCGTTGTCACCCTCTATGCCTCCCTTATGGTAAATAATAAATAGACGGTGTTCTGTCTATAAAATTTACACTGAAACCCACGCTCGTCAGTTAATGATTGAAACATGAACTAGGAAAAAAATAATCCGAGTTTAAGAGCTCACCAAAACAGAAACAAATATGTACATGATCAATTGATGTTGATATTTGAGACACTCCCGTTAAAAGATGTTCCACCAAACCACAGTAATAAAACTGAATGCTGGTTTGATAGGTGAGGTTAGAGCTCTACGCGTCGTGTGATGTTCACATATTCAGGGAGGCCAGTTCCCTTCCCCGTGCCAAAATTCGGTTTCCCACTAAGCTCTCGCGATCAGAAAATAGTACCGCGTGGAATTTAGATCATGCTGTCCAAACACATCCCGGGACTGAATAGCCGAACTCTCTACCCAGCGGGTATTAAGCCATTCAAGCCATTAAAACACTAGAGAATAAATTTCTATTAGGAGTAGTCTACTGAGTTTGGGTAGGTTTTTGATGCACTCATGCACAACACACTATTCTGTTCCTAAGCTCTAACCAACATGACACAAATATCCTTAAACCCGATATGGCATAATGCATTACAAGTCATTCTCTGGCTCTACATATTTTCTACCACTTTTAATTTCATTAAAAATACCTATTCTTTTTCTCCCTCCACCATAAGTTTCCAGCATTCTGTGCTCTATTGTTTTAAATACTACCCTGAAACTCACCACTAGGGTGTGAGGCAGGGGATTATTACGCACAAGATTACTTTTGAGACAATACTTTTCCCTCTTAACGCGGTCGGACAACGTTATTCTAATCCCATATCGTTCGTGGGAAAAATGACATCTTTAATCTATCTATTCTATACTTAAACTCTCTAATGTTATTCACATAATCTCTCTTACAACAATAAGATAGGGCTAATAATGCATTTTCAACATCATTGCTAAAGAGACATCCTTCCAATTTGTGCAAGAGATTTTAACTGTCATTTAACTTTCGCTGCCTTCTTCGGGATTCCATTGCTTCTCGGTATATCCTACATCTATTTTTTCTTGTCTTCTTCAAGTTTCTCCCAAAAACTCTCTCTCTTCCCTTACTACGCTCGCAAACTTTTCTTTTGTTCACCTTCCGTCTTATATTTTCCATTCTTTCCGCTCCTACACCTTAAAAATCTCCCAAAGAGAACGAATGTTCACGTGAAATTCGACGGTCTCTAAAAGTTTAGTTCCGTTTTCCCATTGCTTGTGTGCCTTTCTCCGTCGACCCTTTCTCTTCGCCCCTGCAATTGTGTTTAATATGAACCCGCTCCCTATTTTCACAGGCGTGCTGCGGATCCACGGCGATGCTGGCGCTGCGGGTGGAATTTCGCTGCACTTGAAGGAGAGGGATGGTCCCGTTCACATCCATCCCGGCACCAAGAATCTCACGCTCACGAGGCGACTGGACAAGGAGGTATGCCGAAGGGAAACTCGGGGAGAATGAAGGAAAGAACGGACGACTTCATTTTCAGGAGACAGGCGCCGCGGAAGACAAGCCCAAAACCCGATCGGCGTCGTTCAATTACGGGTCGTCGGAATGACGGCAAGCCACTCGCAGCTCCAGGTGTCAATTTCTCAGGGAAAAATTTTAACTCCGGCACATTGTGCCTGGGTGACAAGCGTTTCGCATAAAGTTGGATGGGAACATCTACAGCCCAGTTTCCATGCAGGATGAAAAGTTAATTTTTGGACGTTGAAAATTTTTTTACTGCGAAATTGTTTCGAAAATAAAGTATTTCTGTTGTTGGCAAACGGTGCTCATTCTCGTACTCACGAACGGGTGACTCCTTATGTAGCTATTAGGTTACATTTCGTACGGTGATATACTTTAACATACGTCCAATTAAGTAGCTCAATATTACTGTACCTGCGAATTTCAACAGTAATATTCACTTTCACTGGTTAACATATTAAATGGAGTGCAAGCAAGGATTTCATTCCCCTCGCCAGAAAGTGATTTACATACATTTGATCATTCGATTCGCCGGAAAAATCCAAATACATGATTAACCAACTCATGTGACGATACTTGACTAAGAAATCTTAGAGATGAATTTGTGCATGTGGAGGTACTTTGATATAGTGTTGGAATAACGTAAAATTGACTGAGTTTGATCAAGTAGTCTTCCAGTATCGCAAGCTCACGCCATGTAAAAAATTACAACTTGTCGCGGCACAGAACGGTGAAACTTAACCAGTTATGAACACTACCCTGCTAACGGACAACCCGAAATATACTGCTGATATATCATGATTATTACGTATTATACCATACATATCTGCCTATAGTACTAGCAAGCAGAATCGGAGCACAGCAGGGGCTTATTTGTGAGAAATCAAACAGCAGTAAAATTGCTCGGGAAGGTTCCGAAAACTACGATCGAAAGTTTTAATTCGGTCCACAAAGGGATCATAAAACGATCTTCCTATCGAAAAATACTCTTACAGCACCTACAGAGGTGCAGGCTTCTCACATTGACCCCATCCCGGCTATAAAAAAGGCTGCAAGGCTCTTTCCCCAAAAAGTTTCCCTAAATCTGAGTCACGGAAAACCAGTTCAGATAGTCGGCATACATACCAAATATCATGCCAAAATAGCATGCCACGGAAAATCTTTCCGAAATTAATTACCAAATTTGGCAACGGGAAAAAAGTACTTTCGACACGTAGCTCGAACAATATTGCAAAAAAAAAAATTAAAAATTCCCGCGTTCGACGAGAGAAAAACCTTTCGGCGACTTTCGTAATACGCACGAGGAAGCACACCAGACACAACGATTTGCTTGCCATTAACGAGAATTGGCCAAGGGAATTTGGGGAAACGAACTCTGTGAGCTAACAGAAGTGTGCCGCAACGCCAGATAACCATCATTCCAATGACCTAATAGGAAAATAATGGACACGGAGGAGGGGTGAATAGTGTAGAACAGTGCACGCCGTAGCGTGCAAAGAAAGATCTGGGTTCTGAAATCTGATGAGACTGTCGCGTAGAGGAATAAGCAGCACTATGAATGCGCACTGTGAGAATTGCTGCATGAGGAAGATCGTATCCACGGTATTCGGCGATGCGGCCTTGAAGACTGAAACATGCAGCTTCACGAACGACATGAACTAGTTCCTGAAGCCCCGTATTCATGCAAGCGACATTCGTGCCTATGCTGTTTACAGGCGCCGTCCATTTGTACTTTTACTCTTAAAGAATTTTATTCCTCTTCCTTGTTACGTTAATTTAAATCGATTATTTCTCTACATTCATAAATTCACTGTCCTTGTCACGACAATGACGGAAGCCTCTCAAGGAGTATTAACAACAATAATATACGGACACAGTTCACTCTTTTTTCTGAGTAATTTCTCTATCTTATTCACAATGATTCCAGAAACATCGTGCATGAATAAAGAAAGATTTTTAAAGCTGAAATCGAACTTTTTATTCGGAAAATTCATACGTTCAAGGTATTCTACCTGTATAAAGCTATATTTAGGATGGCCCACGAAGACTATTTACTTCTACGTAACGAGAAAGTGCAAGGCAGGGTGGGGGAGGTAAGAGGATTGTTGGGAGAAATCAAAAAGAGGCAGGAAAGATGTATGAACGGCGTTTTGGTGGGTAATGGGATGTTGAGGAATGTGATAAAGGGAAGAATGTTAGGCAAACGAGGAAGGGGAAGGAATATAATAGGGATGTTGGACGGGATGAAGGGAGGAAAGAAGTACACAGAGATGAAGAGAGACCTGATGTAGAGTAAGTCGCTGGATTGGGTTTTATTATTTGGAGTTACAAAATATTTATTGGGTAGTTTTTGTCCATCCAAAACCTACCTACCGTCACCGATAGATTACCTACAATTCCAAAAATAATCCTTTTTTGAATTTAATTGATGATAATAGACTTTAGAATTTGACAGCAATGGGACCCTTCTCAAACGAAACATAGGCCCAATGATGTTAGCATTGATGATGCTGAAAATATTTGTGGCAGGTAGGACTTGAGGGTTGAGAGGAAGGTTGGATATATGCTCTCTGTTTCCTTATTAGCCTACCCTTGACAAAAGTTGCCGACTGTAAACCAAGTGCAAGTCCCATCCGAATGCATTATAATTATGATTTGGGAGGTTCGGACCGTCGCTATACGAAACTGGATAGCATAGCTTCAGCCTAATGATGTTGCCTATATAATTCCTAACTTTTGGCACATATGCAATAGAAGGGTGCCAATTATACTTTCGATATGTATGAAAACATTGGGGATAATAATGGAATAAATCATTATTATTGGTATACAACTGGTTAAGATTTGTTTTGGATGGACACAACCTACAATACGGTGAAACGATACATTTGCGTACTTGCCTCTCATAGTGAAACACAACCTGATATCCGAAACTACAAAGAGTCCCTGTATAATGCCACATACTTCCTTCCTCCCCTGATACCGTTCAACATACCTACCCTAGTCCTACCCCTTCCACGTTTGTCTAACATATTCCCGTCTATCACGGTGTTCAATATCCCATCGCCAATGAAAATACTCTGCATCCATCTTTCCTATCTCCTTTGAATCTCTCCCAAATATCCCCTCTCCTCCCCAGCGTGCCAATTATTTGATAAAATATGCATGAAACGAATAAATGCGTAGTCAGTGTAATACTTGTTGCACTCCTAGTAAATATCTCACTCAAAAAAGTTTTGATTAAAATCCTTAAAATCCCTATCCTGGCGCCACCACTGATGCAGGAGAAAATGAAATAACAAAACGAATAGAAAACTGTAAAAAAGCGTCCCAACAAATTACTATCATACTGATTTCATGCCGAGAGAAACTTGCCCTTTCGGAACAGCTATAGTACAGTGATTTTGAACCATGCATAATATACGTGAGGACAACTAAATCCATACATGTATGTTTCGTAATCACCTATTTTGGATCGGTTTTGGAAAAAAGCTTGCAGTCCAAAACTTTTAAATGTTGGACTTGCTTTGTTGCTTCGTAGATAATGAACTCCGTGACTCTTAAGACACCTTTTCAGCAAGAGGAATGAGGACTTCGGCGAGAATCGTGGGAAAATTTCAAACGCGCGTCCTTGGGCGCGATGCAATGAGAAGGACGAAATTTCGCACCAAAATTGAACACGCGAGAGGTCACTTTTGCGAAGCACTCGGGGAGTTCACTGAAAACAAGAAGGAGAAAATAGACTTTTGTCAGACGGCACGACTTCCTCGGAGGAAGTTATGTCAGTTTCATTCATCGCCAATTTTTGCGAGAAAAAAATGACCGCGTGGAATTCGGTGTAATAATTTTCATTTATAAAGCTTTCGTGTTGAAGTAAGATTCAAAACAGTAGATTGGATTTCAGAGCATTCATTTTCTGAATATATTAATTCGTTTGAACTTGAGTATCTGTATATTAAAATACTCCTAAACACTGAATTTATGGTGAAATTTTCATTCGTCGGAAATATTTCCTGTGTTATCATTTTGTCATTTAGATGATCATTCACTAATACCCGGAAAATATCACGAGCGCGAATGTCTAACCAAGGCGTGCGAAGTTTTTAAATATTTTTCAGCAATGTTCTGAACGAGGTTTGCCATACTTGGAGTTTGGGTGGATTCGGGAGAAATCCCGAATTCACTTAAAAACAGCGGAGGAAAATGTGCACGAAGTTATTTAAACCCTTATATTTTGAAAAAACCTGAATACGTATTTCCAAAGTATGATTCACACACACAACTGACTGAATGCATTTGATACTAAAAACTTAAAGTGCATGTATTAATATTTTATGATAGCACTTTAAGTTTTTGAAACATCTGCAGAATTTAAACAGTGGTTGCTCAGAGCATTGCTATTTCATTCCATAGTTATGACCTCGTGCTCTGGGGAGCAGGAGGGTTACAAAAATGTTTATATCTCTCTCGTTCCCCATTGTTACATTTCCCCATGACTAACCCTTTAACTCGCACCCCCACCGGCCGACCAGCCCATTACCAACCCACTCTACATTAGGGCATTAGTCTTTCTCTAGTGATCCTCAACTTAATCATCATACCATTATAATTGATGGTTTCCGGCGTAACTTAATGGAATCGATTCATATTGGCAATGAAAAAATAGTAATTTTTTAGGGGGCCTACTGTCTTCTACCCTTCCCTCCAACAATCATTGCTCACTTCCCACCCCCACCCACCCTCCGACCTTCTCACCTCTCCGCCCCTACCTGAGGGTTGTATATATAGATGGATATTTGTAAGAGTTGTTACCTGAAGATGACGTTAAACGTCGATACCCGGGTGGTATCATAATGAAAATTTTCTGTGGGATCACGAAGTTACTATTTTTTCATTTCCACCATGCCATTAACTGGTAGACAATCCTATGACATTCCTACAGGCTTCTTCCCTTCGCCCCTTATCCTTTTCCTTCCCTCTTCCGATCCAGCCTTTTTCCCCACTCTACCCTCTTTACCATTATCCTTTGGTTGTTCTCTCCTCGTCCCCTCGCCCCTTTCCAGCATTATATATATATATATATTTTTTATTATTATTATTAGGTAATCTACCGGTAAAGGTAGGTTTTTGGTTGGACACAACTATCAAATAAATATTTTGTAACTCCAAACAAAACTCAATCCAGCAAGCTACCCTACATCAGCTCCCTCTTCATCTCTGTGTACTTCCTTCCTCCCTTCATCCCGTCCAACATCCCTATCCTGTTCCTGCCCCTTCCTCGTTTGCCTAACATTCTCCCCTCTATTACCTTCTTCAACATTCCACTACCGCTCAATACACCTTTCATCCATTTTTTCCTGCCTCCATAGAATTTATCTCAAAAATCCCTCTCCTCAACCACCACCACCAGTACTTCCTTAATTTGTTATATTTATGGAAATATTTATGGTTATATTTATTCATTTCCAATGTTTTACATTAGTTTGAAATTTGAAAACGTAATTATAATTCTTCACAAACGTTTTTTTTAATTAATTAAATCAATGATTGCTAATTTAAAAGTAGATATATCTTACCAAAACAAAAACTATGCAAAACCAAATATTTAAAGCCGAAAAATGGCATTAACTTGTGTTGAATATTTTTTTTTAATTGGGAAGACTTACAAAGGGTAGCAATCAACCATTTTTCTTGTGAAAAAACCAGAAAGACTTGGAAAATTGTTTGGTAAATTTCAGGGAAATCGATTTTCATTTTAAAAAAATCAAGCTTAAACAAATCATCATTACTTAAAATGAATTTTTTTGCCATACTAAAAAACAGAAATGTAAAATTGGTGCACTGATGTTAATTTGAAAAAGAAGTTAGCACTGCTTCGAAGGATCAAATGTACGTTGTCATAACTTAGTCCACTCTCCCTTCGCAGGGCGTCGATGGACCCTCTTCAGTCTTCGTGAACGTCATTTGCGAGAGGAGAAGGACTTCCGATCCGGTAAGTGAACAAAGCGATCGCTTTTTTATACTCTCCTCCCCCATTCTCACAAAAGGAAAACTTTCCCGAAGAAAATAAAAGAATGTGCAAACCAAATCGAAACGAAATCATTTGGAATTTTTTCATTCCTCGAGAATTTTTTTTGCACTCTATTTCGTTAAAAGTGCTCTTCTGACATGATAGGCAAGGCGGTTTTTATGACAACGCTTTCATGTTTATTTACCTCTTAAAAACCATGCATAAATTCCCTCTGAAAAGGCATAAAGAGAGCAATGAACGTAATAGAGATGTTTCAAATCGAATGATTTTTTAAATGTCTACGATAGACAATGAAGGAAATAATTTTTTTTTCATTCGGTGGTCGCAGCGCAACCAAACTTGTGACAATTAATCTCACTAGCAATTACTTTGATTAGTAATACTTTTTATCAGCATACAGTAGTTTTTTGATGGAACTTGAGAGATCAAAATACTATACTCTCGAGCCATAACTAACATGACGCAAAATATCCGTAGATCGCATATTATATTTTTTAATAATTCATTCTTTAGCTACGCATACCTCCTACGTCCTTTAAATACATCTAACATGCCAATTCTTTTCCTCCCCAACATCACTTTCCCAGAATTCTCCCTCTATCATTGCTTTCAGCATCACATTGCCTCTACATTACATCTACATACACCTGTCCTGCCATCTTCAAATTTCCCCACCAGCCGTCTTTCTTCCTCTACCATGCGTAGAATTGGCCATGGCATTTTCTCCATTCTCCTCGACACCTACATCTTGAAGTCCTTCAATCTACGCCAATATTGTAATGTAGGATAGCATGACTACTATATTAGAGGTCTGATGATTACTTTTTCTACAATTCATCATTTCTTGAAAGGTTTTTAATAGCTAATATTACTTATTTCACCAACATAAAACATAGAGCTTGCTATCGTTTGCCATTGAAAACTTCCCACTGAATAGTATTCCCAATTGGCCAATAATAAAGGTCCTTTTCAATATCTACTGCTAATGTTTAGTCCACTCATCCGGAATATTAATATAATCAGTAGGTTATGCATGGATTTTTTATGGACTGCGAATAAGTACTCCAACGTTTAGTGGATCCTAACGATCTAAACACGTCTAAACTTACAAGTCCCGCTGTCACAGCAATGAACACCCAAACACCTCATGTTACAATAAGCGATTTTTAAGCTCCACACAGTTTATATAAAATACCTCTCACGGAAGAATTTTAAGCATGATGGATTTACATTAAAAACCAACAAAAACCAAAAACTGCCTCACTTATATCGTTCAAAATATCTATTCGTTTCCGTCCTCTTCCTCAATTGCCCAATTTTCTCCCCTCCGCCACAGCTTACATCATGTCCTTAACCCCTAAATATCTACGAGATACACTTTTGCTTTGAATTTTTTAGAGTTTCTTCCCAGGAACTCCTCTCTTATCTCTCCATTCCTATCGAGTCTACGCTCATTCTCTCTCCTCAACGACTTAATTACGGAACCATACTACATTATGATCCATGCTTAAGTTTTTGCATATTTTTTACGTCTTTATTTGAGTTTCCCGTCATAAACCTTCTCCTCTTCGTCAATACATCATTCTTAGGCTAATACAGTACGACACTTTGTATGGTTGATACTTTGTCTATTTAGATGATAAATTTCTTGCTGCATCGTAGGGTAAAACTATTTGTTGTAGTTAAGCGTGTGTACTTGCATGCTTGTGGAGTGAAGGGAGGTAGATGTGTGTTTGCATGCGCGTCGAATGATGGGATTTTACGATGAATGTGTGCACTACTGTGGATTGGGGTTTGCATGTGTGTGTTGGTTTTGAATGCGGTATTTCTTTTTTCCTTTTTTGGGTGGTGACCTAACACCCCCCGCCACACGCCCTTGCGGCGGCTTGCGGGGTATTATGTAGATGTAGATGTAGATTTTTGATTAAAATACTTCCCAAATAAGTTGTATGCAGTACTTTCTCTAATTCACGTTCTCCTACTTTGATCCCCGACTCCACCATTCACTGCCTTGGATAAATCATGGTTGTGTTTATTTATGATTTTATTTTCTTTCTTGCGATACTATAACTTTGAAAAGAGTCCAATACTCACTCCTTTCCATCCATTCTATCCATTCGATCGAGACATTCGAAGCCAAGGTGCATCTCCGTGATATCACATGCCTAATCACTTCGATAGCAAAACTTTTCACCTTCATTGCCGGTGTCTAAAAATTTGTAGCCTCTTAAGGTCAAATCTTCTATTTAGTAAAATATCGATAAACCATTTATTGCGATATTCGCAGAGATGAACAGAGGAATGATGAAAATCCGATCAACTTTGGAGGTGAGTGATTACTCGGAATAAGTCATTTGATACACAATGTTTTTTAATTACACCCATTTGATAATATTTTTTCGAGTGGTGGTAAAATACTCTATTTCATTGGAGCTGCGCGCTTTTCATAAAAAAATGTACTGAATTTCACGCGAAAACCAGTTTTGAAACCTCCAGATGGACGCTTTCTCAGAGAAGAAAGGAAAGAGTTGAGACAATTACCGAAGGATAATGGATAAGGAAAGAAAGCATTCACCCTCAACCATGTCTCTCCGGTTCGATTGGAAGAGTCGCTGAGCCGAGCAAACCACAGAGAAAGTCCAATCACCGAAGGAAATGATATTCCCTGGCCGAAGACGCACGAATTAATGGAATTGAGGGGAGATATTAGACCATCTCTGAGATTTCGTACCTGCCAGCAAAGGGGGGGGGGTAAAATGAGAAGCAGATTAGGAGAATACACAATCAAATGCCGGTGGTGAATGTTTGCCCGTAAATCACCCAATTCTGCAGTCTACTTATACGTATTATTATTTGGCAGTCTACGTACTGCTTAAGGTTGGTTTAAAATGGGCACAGATTGTACACCCTGTACCCATGTATTTCTTAGCCTAGCCAAGCAAGACATAACCTGATGCCCCGCACTAAAATAAACCCTTATTCAATTCCGCATACTTTTTCTCCTTCTATCCCTTCTGTCTAACCATCTCCCCCTGTCAGAATCTTCAACATTCCAATGTCAATTAAAATGCTAGACATCCACCTTTCCTGTCTCCTTCGCATTTCTCTCTACAATCCTCTCTCCATAGCGCATCTTCCTTTGTTTTACTTTCCAGTTCTTTTACCTTTTATCATTCTCCTCCACCCAAAAACTCCTCTCAAAATTGCAACAATTTCAGGGTGTAAAAATCATTCGCCTTGACCGGGATAATGGCAAATGATTTGTACACTTCGAACTTATTGCAATGAAATGCATGTTAGCGGATGACTCCGTTAAAAGTTACTGTTGCGGCATCTCCCGCAATTTCTTGAACCTCCTCTCAAAAGCCTCCAAGCTATGCCAATCGTCTTGCTTCAACGACCATGTTTTTCGCGTCCTATAGAACCACGCTCAAGGTTTCTTCTTCTCATATGGAAGCTCAAAAATAAAATGGTGTTTCTCTATCTTCAAATTGCAAAAAAATATTTAATTTTTATTTAATTAAACGGATAAAACGAAGCAAAAATAAAATTTTAATGCATCGACCATGGCTTCCAAGAAATACGTCATTTTCAAGTTTGCTATCAAGTGTCAAGCCAGTATCATGGTTGATAATGGCACATTAAATTGAATATTATTATTAGGTAATCTACCGGTTAAGGTAGGTTTTTGGATGGACACAACTATGAAATAAATATTTTGTAACTCCCAACAAAACCCAATCCAGCAACCTAATCTACATCAGGTCCCTCTTCATCTCTGTATACTTCTTCCCTCCCTTCATCCCGTCCAACATCCCTATCTTGTTCCTGCCCTTTCCTCGTTTGCCTAACATTCTCCCCTCTATTACCTTCTTCAACATTCCACTACCGCTCAATATGCCTTTCATCCATCTTTCCTCCTCCATAGGATTTCTCTCAACAAACCCCTCTTCTCGCCCACCATCTCCAGTACTTCCTCATTGGTTTTCCTTTCGATCCATTTCACCTTCTCCATAAGTTGAATATTTGGTTGGTATATTAAATGAAGTACGAAAATTGACTTTTTTTAGTCTTTTACTATGACGTTAGTTAAAAAACTGCCGCTTTAACTCTGCCAAATCAATTTCAATTCATTCCTTCATATTTTATTAAATGTATGAATACTTTATACTGTTTCTATATCCCAAAAATCTCAATATTTGAGAAAAATACAGATCATCATACGATAAAACCTCGGTTCATAAGTAAATAGAGGGCCTGAATTAATGTTCATATCAATTCACAATAAGTTTCAATTGCAGATAGCCCATCGATTGGAGGTTTTGGGTGGTCGCTGAGGCTATTAAAATATTCGTACACAACAGACGGCGTTTATTAAATGAAACGGCTCCTGTTCTAAGTCACCTCTACACAGCACAAAAACGTTTTACCCGCCACTATACCCGTCTTCAAATAGTTTTTGTCACTCCCTCTCATTACGTCCTACAAATGCCTGTCATTTTACTCACTCCTCCCACGCTCCCTTTAAAGTCACGGCTTTCAAAACTCCACCATATTTCCCGCCTCTACTTTTTCCAATTTCCCCCAACAACTTCCTCTCTGTCTCGCAATTTAACCCAGCCACAGGACGTCGCGTGTGTTCTTAGGCGGTTCTGTGTTTTAGCTGAGGCAGCTGCCATTTTGGTTGAAGGATAAACGAAATCAATTGTTTTTGCCACAATAGCTTATCATAATTTTCTTGCTTCAATTTGTTGATTGGTTAATTATCTACCATACTCTTGGGCGATTCAACGAACAATTGAAATAGCTTTATCTAAAAATAATTAAGGTAAATTAAAATTTTAGAAGCAATTTGCTGTTTTTAGCACCCTGGAATTAACATAAGGGGAAATTGAAGGGGCTTTCAATTCATTTCGCCGCAGGCTTTCAATGTGAATCAAGCTCGACGACAATCTCAATGCTCTCGCTTCATCAAATGACAAAATTTTCCCTTGGAGGATTTATAATCTTCTCCTCAATGCAATGAGCACCTGCCATTAATTTAAGCTTAATTTATTGAACGATTCTCAATTCTTCGCGAAAACAATGCGACAGATTAAAGGCAGCACATTCATCTTCTTCTGAAACATTTTACCGAAAGAAAAGAAAAATGTGCATCATATTTTCTACAGTAATAATAGGATTAAAATTTAATTTTTCATACTTATTTCATGCCATGCTCTGTATGACATGAATGCTTCTGCTTGAGGATTTTGAGGGGTGGTTTGAATTATATTTCATTAAAACATAAAATCATGATGAGAAGACGTTTCTCATTTTTTTTCACAAACTGCAATGAAGTCATTAAAATATTTTCAAAAATATATATAGTATTCACTTCGATATATGATTTTATTCGTATGAATAATTTAACTTTCCGATTGGTCCACCTAGTGCCCAGGTCTACCAACCTGTGTACGTATCGAATTCGAGTCCCGCCGAGGGTGATTGAACTAGTGTAACCGAACCTTTCGTAATCAGATGGATAAAATCCCACTCTAGTTGGGATCCTTAGGCTCAAAGACCACGGGAATCGTACAAAAGATTGAATAGAAAAGATATATAAAAAATTGGAGTAACGCATACACAAAAGCCGAGTTCAATCAAGATGGGAATCCACAAGCAATAAAAGGCTTGGGGGAAGCATCTCCGGGATCTTCCTTCACTGACTTCTCCCGTGTCTGTTGCTGTCACCATAATGCTTACCCTCCGAGGATTCTCACCCCGGGACAAGGCAAGGCAGAAGTGTCTAGTCACTTGACTGGTTCTTCCGACTGACTTCTTCATGCCGATTACAACCACACTTCTTTTTCACTTAAAATGACCACACAGAGAACGAAATTATTTGCTATCAATGATGGTCGGTCGAAAAGGGATTTGGATGGATCCCCGGCTGAATCCCCACCACGTTCCTCACCTAACGTGAAACCCTACGATACAACATAAACCTTCCTTCAGCACCGCATCCTTCCCAACTCTCTTAATTCCGTCCGGCATTCATACTATTATACTCCCTGAAAAGGCAGTGGAATGTTAAAGACGGTGATGGAATAGAGAACGCTGGGTAAGCGGGGAAGAAAGAGGGTATAAACCTTTTAGGCAGCATAAAGACATGACAATTACGAATAAATGAAGAAAGAAAAATATAGGCAAAAAAAAGAGGATTTTGCGCGAGATTTTTAGAAGATAAATAGTTAGGGATCGCCCACTTATACAATCCTAATACCTCGAATGAATAAATGTAATCATATCGAAATATTATTGATTGGATAATAATATTACTGAAACGATCATTTGATTGGCAGGGAAAATCAAAATTGTGACCGTTGAAACGTTCTCCATTTCAATGATGCATGTTTTCGATATTTTTTTATGTAAAACTTGAATGGAATCAGGCCGTCAAGTGTAACTACGAAAAGCGTTTCCAACACGCTTGGGTGTCGTCTCTCAGGGGAAATACCGGAGTTGTGGCGCCGTGGGAGAAGGTATCGGGAGTATTGACTATAATGCCAGCCGATTGCAGATGTTTGACTGGCATCGATTGATTTTATTATTTTGGTCAATGGTGCACCCTGCGGAGGTAACCTAGATATGTTAAAATGGAATTCGGAAACGCCAATCTCTTCAATGGACCTCAAATATTGACTGAAGGGTTACGTATATCGTGGAATCAGTTCTCGGCCCGCTTCCGTTTCTCCAAAGTCTTTATTTTTTATTTTCCATCAGTGAAGCATCCATCAATGGAAGCTCACCTGATGGCGTTAAAAAAGGTCTTCCACACATGCAACAAAACATCTAGTAAAATCAACGTCAATATCACTTTACGATAATGTCAACGAATGAGTTGAAGCTGTTCATAAGCAGCAGATCGTCGTTAAATGTTAATAAATACGTTAGGAAAATCCATCGACAGTAAAGGTAACTATGGAAACATTTGTGTGCCATAAATAATTATTTTATTTGCAAAGGATATGCATTTTACGATTATCTCTCAAAAGCAAGCCAATAGATTACGAAGAAATATCCACTGTATGGTTGTGGATCCTTTTTTGGTAGATTTATGCCCATCAAATTTGCCAATATAAATAACCACCTGGTTTTGAGGATTTTAGACTTTTGAAATAAGTACGTACGAGGATAAATAAATAAGTCGCAAATGTCAACAAAACAAACCCTGGAGCTGTTTCGAACATTTCATTAGGAACGCTTGGAGTATCCACCGTAAAGTCCTGACTTAGCCCTCGGTGATTTTCATCTGTTCGGGCTCCTAAAAAAATCATTTGGGTGGCTGGGCGTTTTGAAAATGGTGATGCCGCATTCCAAGAGGTTACTCGTTGGCTGCGTCAGCAAATTAAAAGGCTTATTTGCTTCCGACTATCAAGGACTTGTAAAGAGATGGGATAAGTGTGTGAATGTATAGGATGAATATGCGAAGAAGGGTGAAATAAATTTAAGGAAGTTACTTCGATTATGTTTGCTTCTATCCAGTTTTGCGAATTATTTATTCGAATTCCCTCGTATTATACTGAAATTATATGCACAAAACAGCAATAATAGTGCTGGAGATTACTCTGTTAAAGAAAATTCTTATCTTCAAACTCCCACTGAACATTTATAATCTGTAATATAATTATACCGTTCGCATTTGCCAGCACGCAACAATAAACGAATTGTCTTTCATTAATCTGCCACGAAACCTTTGTATTCGCTTTCTATAAACTTCTAATATTATTACTTTTTCATTTCTAAAAACCACAAATATTAATTCCATTTAACAAACTGTGGTACCAAAACTTGGAGAAATTCTCATTTAGGATAATTCAAAGCAATTGTAATTTTTCAATGGTCGAAAATATATTTCGACAAACGTTTTAGCAACCTTATACTCCGATTTAAATATATAGCAAAGAACGTAGCTACGGTCGTGAATTAATGTAAACAAAAAACTGCCGAGACCGTAAAATTTGTTGAAGTTTACGGTCTCGGCATTTTTTTGTTCACACTGATACTCCGACTTTTAAAACAGCTTTCAGTTAATCGAACAAAGGCTAATTCCACGGCTATTTGCACAAGTAAGCATTTGCACAAGAAGCTCGAATTTCTATCCGACCGACCGACAACGTAATAGTTATCTCATCCGTTATCTCCAATGTTATTCCTCTTCAGCAAAAAATATGACGGAAACCAATTAGATTTAGCAAATTCGCCGGAGAGCTTCAATGTGATGATAAAGGAAAATTAAAAAGGAAAGGAGGGTTAATTGTGACTTTATTACACTTAGGTTTTTTATCATATGTAATCTATTCAATGAATCAATCAATAAAATTATTAAAATGGTGAATAGCATGATTTTTGCTGATGCCGGAGAAGTATACCAGTAGCGAAACACTTAAACTTAGAAGTTTAGTTAGCTCTTGGTACGGTATTCAGCCCCTCGCATCAATTCTTATATTCCACTGCGAATACGAAGAAGAAAACCATAGTGCGCAGGAACGCTCGTCATTTTTAGGCATTCAAACGGGAGTCCATTTCAAACAGAATGCTAAAATCTTGAAATGCCACGCTTTAATTTTAAGTAGAGCCTAGTACGTACCAATGCGCATTGGCGTGGAGAGCTAAGGCTCCCGTTGAAAAACATAGTCTTCTTAAGTCGCCATTTCAGAACTGCGTGATGCGAAGAATTCAAACGGAGGAGCGAGAGAGGAAATTATGGCCATGAGATATTATCCAAGTTACCCGCGAAGATGAACAAGTGTTCAAATGGACGTAGCGAGAGGAAATGGGATTTCCACTGGACGCGGGACTTAAGCCTTTTTCCCAAGCAATCCCTTCAATTTATTCGTCCTGAGAGGGTTTTAAATTCAGATGTGCTCGCATTCGCCAACAATGACGGTGGATGAACTGATACAATGAAACCACTCGAGTCTTCTGTTCAAGAAGCGTTACATAGCCGTAATCAATGCTTCCTTACGGCCGGTGTAATTACAGTGGAGAGGATTATTAGACGAAATTAATTGGGGTTCGACGTGATATATAGCACCCAATGCTCGCGAAGAAAGACAATTATGTGGCGCACGTAAGGTCACGATATTATAAAAGTCATGAAATATACCAAAAATATACATTCTTTTATAATTGTCAATCAAATATCGGTTATTTAATATAGAAGTTGACAGTAGTTTGCCTTTCAGTATTTTTCGACGGTAAAAGATTTGTCCTTTTGCAATAAAAAATATCCTGTGAAGGTTCAAATGAAGAATTTTAGATATTTTTCTGTTATAAAACAAGAAATTGGAGGAATGTTTTACAAATTTAGGGCTTCGGAAGGATCTCCAAGGGGCCGAAAGCATCAACTCAACCCTGCTTATCCTATCATCTCACGCTCGTTACCTTTTTTTGAGAAATGCGTAACGCATATTACTTTACGAATGAATGCCCACCAAAAACTTCATGTGGAGAACGACATTTGATTGACGGCAGCGCGTTTTACTTTCAAAATTTGTTTGTCGGTAAATCATTTGTTGACTGTAGTGAATAATAATTAAATTGTAATAATGAATCTTGCATCTTTATTCCAAAAACATTTGTATGCTCCCACATTTTTTTGTTCCAATAAATGTATCATTGGAACCTGGATGGATTCCAATCGATTAGCACGCCATCACCTGACGCATTAGCGAATTTGGGAGCCTTATAATAATTATTTTAATCATGTGCATTGAAATAATAATTACTTGCTCGTGTTTTTGTATCATCAATGACTGAAATGAAAATATAACAAAACTATTCTTTCAGGCGAAATTGTTTTAATTTTGAGTTCATATGCCATCAAATTAGCCTTGTATACGTGTAAATACCATTTGTCCACCTTCACGATGCACGATGTGGTGAAGTTCTCTCGAAATAGAATTTTAATTTAGCGTCCATAATGAGACATCTAGTTCAAAGATATATAAAACGGGTTCTTAGCTACAACAATGAATTGAAATCGAAAAATATATGAAAATGAAAAGCAAAAATGAAGCAAAGAGACAGAATATTTGCATTGCCACAAAAAGCTGTATGATGTAAATTGTTTAAACTCCAGAGCATGAACGACTTTCGAAGTTTATCATAACGGTAGGCTGAATAATTATAGCCTTTGTAGCAACCCTTCTACGTAAATACTGCACAGTCTAGGAAAGATTTGAAACCCTTCTGCCTCACATCTCGCGAGAATACCCACTATTCTCAAATTCAAATGAAACATCAACGCCTCGTTACCTCTCGGTGCCTTCGCTATCCAGATTTACTCCTTTTTCTGGATTTTCCCCACCAACTACTTCCTGTCTTCCCTCACCCTATCCAACCCTTCGTCGTTTTCCTTCTTTTCTAGCAGCACAATTTTCTCTTTCTACTTCACATCCTCATTTGAGAGACCAGCAATCAAAGCCCTATAGAGCCCTATCCTTTCCTCGAACGGCTAATTGCTGAACCATACGAGGCAACGCTCTGCGACAAGGGAATGACACGTCTTTCTATTATGTTTTCACTCAGGGTTCCGGTCATTGGTTCCCGTCTGTAAATGCACTTTTTATGCCGACGTAAGTCTTCCCCTAGCGTCCTCACGATCGACATCGTATTTCAAAAATGTTTTACAAATTCGAACTTTTTCAATTTTTATTTTAGGTAATTTAGCCAACATTATGCAATTCACTACACAGTCTTAATAATTCTGGATAGTGACATTACTTCCATTTTTTCACGATAGCACTAAGTTTTAGAAATTTCAGAAACAACCAAATAAATAATTCGAAGATGAAACGCGATTCAGATCGTTTGTTACTCGTTCTGTATTTCTTTCGTGAACAGCAGCCTTCGTGAGGCATCCCTCAGAATGAAAGGTATTTCATGACATAATTTCCGGGCCAAATCACTTTCGTGGAACATTTCATTTGTCTCGCAGTATTATTACCACCCTCCACCCCTCCTCGTGTACTGCGGACCTTGAAATGGATTTGCCCGAAAGTAGCAAATCTCCTCGTCCGGTATCCTCCCCACTGAGATTTTCCCCCCATACCCTAACGAGACCCCTTCTCCACCTCCTCCGGTTGAATCAATTTTCATCATAGGGCGCTTTGCGGCAATGCAAGTATTCTGTGTCTTCCCTTCGTTAAAGTGTTTGAATTTCGAGTGGTTTTTTTAACAATCAATTCCGAAAGTGCAGAAAAGTGATGAACTCTGTATATGATCCTATCTTTATCTATGGCGATCCATGCATTCAAAAATGTATACAGTACTTTGCAATTCTCACGTACTTTGTCTCTGGACTATATCCCATCCAAATGTACCCGTATTCATTCCTTCGTTTTGAGGTAATTTTAATACAATGCATTATTAGTAAAACACGCTGATTTCGTTAAAATAAAAAAATGGTGATTGGAAACATGCAAAAAATTATGTTTTTATGCATAAAAATTTAGGCAATTTTTTATTTCTTCCTCGTGTATTCTTAAAATTACGCGAAGCACGAAATTGCGAGTGAGCTAAGCATCCAATAAGTTTGAATAAATTACTCATGTGGGAGTAAACGTTCAGGAGGGTGTCTTATAGATTATCTGCCCCCGGATACGCTGCTGTATGGCTCAGAAAAATTTCTTAATGTCATATCATCAGATGAGGAAAGAAATACATCTATTCCGCAATTAGATGAGAATGGTCATTTACTTATCGTGTTGGAAAAAGCATCTGGCAGACGATTGAATGCACGCGTCATTGTTGAAAGTCAACCTTAGGGTTGCCCATGCGCTCCGAACTTAATTACTCGATGGTAAGTCAGAAGTTCATAGGATAATCGTTTCAACGCTCACATAATTTTTTTAGAAACTTCAGACTTTCCGCTAAATACGTAGATGTCCTTGATAGCCCATGGGCGAATCCAGTTAATTGTTTGTTTAATCGAGAATACATAGTTCCTTTGACCACAAATATCGTATAACAAAGGAGACCGCTGCGACATAAAAACAATGGAGAAGCCTATAAAAACAGATAAATGATGAAAATTTGTACTTACGGATGGGCGCAGCACAATCACAACGTCCTCTTTCTGCTAAGGGCCATTTGGTGGTGGGGTCACTCGTATCATGTGCTGCGGACACTAGTGGCTTCTTGGACAATGGAACAGCAGGCAAGCATTATCGTTAGAGTAGGTATTATATGCGTTTTAGTGGGAATCTCCATCTTCTCTCCTCATCCTGCATAGCTCTATTCCGCTTCTAAAAGTATACAGAACATAACACGTGAGAAGACTCAGTTCATCACCGAATATGCGCACTCGGTTGAAACTTTCACGGTATTTAAATGAATCAACGGTAAATTCAATTAATTACAATTGGTCATATGCGGGAATAAAATGGAAAAAAACAATACGAAACAGTAATTGCAACAGCCTTAAAACAAACACTATTGTTATTCTCAGATCCAATATATTTCATTCCAATAATGCAGAAAGTATGGGGCGCGGTTGTTCAGGGGTAGAGCGTTGGACTACTGAATGGAGGGCCCGGGTGCGATTCCCGGGCAAGTCACTCTGGGCACCTGCAGCTCCACTCAAACTATGTGACTTTTCGAGAATCAGATCTTCCTGGGAAACCATAACCGGCACAGGGAAAGGCATTGCCCCCCTACCCTGATTTGTGAATATTCACACGCCGTCGAGCTTAGTACTTACAGGTGAACTTCACCATCACCTGTCATCACCATCATGAACCTGTAGGTGAACTTCACCATCACCCATCAAACCTTCGGGTTGATTACTATGTTTATGGTCTTTAATGCAGCAATTAGGAAGCAGAACTTAATAAAGTCGCCTTAGAATATAATATTAAACATGAAAAACATTGGTACTAACATACTCGACAGTATAAATTAAGTAAAAATTGGGCCATACTGGTCATCATTTGCTGTTCCGTCCACAATTTTCGATTATTAGCAGCAAGGTAACTTTGTTATAAAGTACAACACCCATATCGATTGATTCCAGCACTAATGCTAGTATCAGTGTAGTGTGAAATATTCAAAGAATTGCGGGAGATGGCATTAACGGAGTGGATGACTAATGTGCATTAAAAGTCAGGGATTTTAGAATGAAATAGAAACTATTCTCAGCACAATAGGTAGCACCACTTTCGGGCCGGCAGGAGAATTTAACTTCTCATCTTCCCCTTTGCGAATCTTGGTTCCTCACATCCAAGTGCAAACTTCAAACGAACCGCAGCAGTTCCGGAAATTCATCGCTTGGGCCGAGCGGCGGGAAATCGGTCAACCGTGTTCCCAAAACGCTCTTTGCTGTGAACTTGATTAGGTCAGAGCAGAGCACACCTGCAAATGCCTTACATATGAGAGGCTCTTTTTCTGCCTCGCTGGAAAACCGTGTCCTGCCTAAAAGATGGAAGTGCTGTCTACTTCCTTAACATTCTCAAAGAGGGGAAACGATACATGAACCAAATTATGCTTTCTCGTATCGAGGTTTTCGTGCATAAGGAACAATAATAATAAACATAGAATAGAAATTTTTTTTTAATGTACGGCAAGCAAAATCCAGCGTTTTTAACGGTCGCTGAAGTTTTCTCCGCTTATGAATTCGTCGCCGGCTTTGGCCTACTTTTAACGAAAGACGCCCGGGGATCACACAACTTAACGTCCCTTCCGACGAAAAAGTATTGTACTTTAGTGTACTGGAGGAAAAGTACTCCACGTGGCATCCAAGTTGGGATGGGAGACTACCAAATTATTCTGCGACCACTGGGACGCGAACCCTGGTTCCCAGAGCAGAAGTCAGTACATTATCCACTGCGAAGGGAGAATCCTCTCGTAGGGGGGAGCTAAGGTGAAGGGGGGAGGGAAGGCGAGAGAGAGAGTAAAGCATGTAAAGACGTTAATTGGTGTCCAGCAAACGAACGCGTCACATGAAAGACATACAATGGCATAGAGTGTCTCTCGTCATTTGCATACCCCCCCCCTTATCATTTCAAAATAAATGAGAAGTTAAATTATCATGCCGCCCCGAAAGTGATGCCACTAATTTTAACGAGAAGCATTTCTATCCCATAGATAGCCATGCATAATTTTATGCTTATGGTGAATGAATAAATTACAATTACAATTGTCAGTCATATAATGTCGCTCAGGGAAAATGATATGATACAAGTACACATTTACGCTTAAAACCTAGATGGAGCCAACAATATTAATTAAACATAATTAATTTATTTCGCAGGTTTCCGCGGCGAAGAGTTAATGAATTACTGTTCTGAAATTTAAACGACACACGCGGACGCAGCCCGAAAAATGTGGAAATCATGATTAATTTAGGTTGAAATACAAATTTTACATTAAAAATAAAATATTTAAAACATTAGAGTCAACCTACTTCGTTCAAATGTACGAAATGAAAAGTTCAAACAGTTTTAGTTCTTATGTCGCGTGTTTGCAATTCAGTTCTGAGTTGTTCAATGGCGGTAACTGTCTTAACTAGTTTCTGTAATTGTGTTACCTAATAAGAAAAGGTTCATTAAAACTTTGATACGGAGCGTGGTTTTGTACGGCGCGGAAACATGGTCATTGAGGCAAGATGATAAGCATAGATTGGAGGTTTTTGATGTGTGGGTGCAGAAAATGATGGAAAAGGTTAAATGGACAGAGAGGAAAACAAAAGAGGAAGTGTTGGGTATGGTGGAGGGGGGGAAGAGGGGATTGTTGGGAGAAATCCAAAGGAGGCAGGAAAGATGGATGCAGAGCATTTTGATTTGCAATGGCGTGTTGAAGACTGTGATAGAGGGGAGAACCTTAACCAAACGAGGAAGGGGTGCAAGTAAAAAGACATGGGCGGAATGAAGGTAGGAAGGAAGAATGCGGAATTGAAGAGGGCTTTATTTTAGTGTCGTATATCAGATTGTGTTTTTTTGGGAGAGGCAAGGATTTGTAGCTTCATACCGTTGTATAGACTGTGTTCATCCAAAACCTATCCCAACCGTTATGATGCCAATTATAATTACTGTAATATCATTTACGCATTCATTTCATCATTGCTAAAGCACGTAAGAAGTCTCAAAATTATTAAACTTTTACCTCGGAGCGGGTTAATCGCGTAAGCTGATCCAGCACCCCCCTGGGCAATAACCTCCCTATGTGGCTAACCTCTTGTGTATAGCGGCACGGCCATAATATTTACAATTGGAAGGAGATAGAAATGGAGTGCCAGGATTTCAAGATTAAAATGAATTTCGGGGCGAGTTCTTACGAAGCGGTAGGTATTACGTGTATTTGCTCCGAAGGGCGAGGCGGAGGTTCATGCTCAGGGCATGCATACTTAATGAAGGGCTCAAACTTGATTTTTCATCTCGTCGCTCAGTCACGCCATTTCCTGCGATCCAATTATTTAAGATTCCCTTTTCATCAACAGTTTCATTTGTTCTGCTTTATCCCTTCCCGCCCCGGAATTGGTAATTTTAACGAATTTTTGGCAAGAGCCTACGTGATTCGCGTGTAACTTAATGCGGAGTTGAAAAGAACCATGTTATTAAGAATTTTTTTCCCTGAGTTTTTGAACTCTTCGAGCGCTAAAGAATCCCGACGTAAATGTCAAGAGAAATCAGAACCTCGGATGTCTCTTCGATATATTTTGTCGAATAACATCTTACTTAGGTCTATCGTTTAAATCCCTTAACAAGATTCGGGTGTACTACTTCGTCCCCCGTTAAAAATTCGTTGTGCCCGAGTTAAAAAACGTTGAGTGTATTAAAATAACCGGAAATTTTATATATAGATGGAGTGTACGTGACAGGATTGATGACTGCATATAACGATACAGGTATTATAAAGTTCGATTAGGACTATATTCTCTCCATGGAGCAAGCGGGTAGGTGGGCTGAGAGAGAGTTAGGTGGGCGAAACACGAAGAAGACATTAAAAGAGGAATGAGGTGAAATAGTGAATTATTTGGAATATTTGATAGAAATGAGAATTTCAGGTAAGCGCGGAGTAAGAAGGAAGAAACGGGGAAACTTATTAGGAAAAAATTCATACAAACCTAAAAGAGGAATATCGATGGGTAATGATTCAGAAAAAAACAAAGAAACCTAGAGATAAGGTGCCATCGGGCGCTAAATGCATCAACTTGGAATGGGGAAGAAATGGAGAATACTACCTCTGGAAGAGAAGAAGGAAGAATTAACTTCTGCGTCCAAAATTCCTTATGGCTAAAGCTTCAGTTAGCGAATTTCAAAAGTGAGCGACTTGTGTGCGGAAAGAGATCAGGAAGGAAGTACCTTATTTAAAATATAAAACGCGTTTTTACATTATACAAGTTATGGTATCATATCTACGTTAATTTGCCTCCCCTGAAATTGTATGGTAGAGATTGCACGCGCCATTAGAAGCGAAGGATGAGCGAAATAAAATTAAGGGACTTGGTTAGTCATGGGTGAATTGGTGAATAATTGACTCCTTCAATATGTCTTTTAAGGATTAAGAAAAATATTTTTATGTCGACTCGACATTTGTACAAGGGCTTCGAAATGTATTGTCCGCGGGAAGTGACGAGTTCATAAAATCGATTTCTTTTGGAATTCATTCCCTTTAATGCAAATTCATTCAACGATCGGAGGTTTTAAAACAGAATATGGGATGCGGGATTCGCCGATACAGGTTTGTGAAATATTATCCACTATTTTTAGTAGAAAAAGAAAAGAAACAAACGAAAGGGTGATGGTAAAAAATATTATTACATTTTTGGAGAAACTCTATGCTGCACTACGGCTCCACTTGTATGTTTCAAACGAAAACGTTTCGCTTTCAATATTACATTGTAGATAGTTAAAAAAAACTAAAGGTTTGGATAACTAAAATAATTAAAAAGCGGAATATCCCGAACAAAAATGTGTTGTTCAGCAAAGTTATTTGTCAAAATACATTGTATATTATTGGCTTAGGTATCTATCTTAGGAGGCGAATTTTATGTGACTGCACATACTATTCACCAAACTAGGTATAATTGTTATCAAATCACGAAACTAAAAGCTTAATAAAATGCACTGATTTGATCTGCCTAGTTGCACACAAAAATTGTGTTATTGAGCAATTTATTAATAAATATAATTGTTAATTTAAAAAATGTAATATTGAGGAATCCACAAACATTTGACAAGTTTGCTTAATAAAGGTGTACCAGATTCTTAAATCGCCTATTTATAAAAGTGACCAAAAATCCTACTCTATTCTACCCTGGTACCCTGATTGTTGCCCTGGTATTTTGGTTGCACTCCTCTCTACCATGCAAAACCCAAAGCAACACTCTTTACCGTCTCTTAAATATTTCGCATGCATATCAGAAATGAGCACATGCGATTTTGAATGAAGATCAATATATGACTCGTTCTTGTTTGTTCGCGATACACATACCTAACACGTTTACGACATTTATCATATTTATAGCTTATAAATCGCCACGGCTCAGAAAATAGATATATGGAAGCAATAATATCAGATCGATGGCAACCAACGACGGCCAATAAACGCGTCCACTTGGTGTGATTTCATTTCAATTTTCTGTATTGTTGCCTGGAAGCGGCAACGAAGACTCAAAGAACTTCGCGACGATTTGAAAACTACTCGAGGAATCTTATTCCGTCACGTGGATCGAGAGACGTACTTGAAGTTTCGTGGCTTCCCATTCCAACTGAGACTCCCTTAACTCTTCCCGACCTCAACCACAGTCGTGGCGTTGTGAAACAGAGAACGAAAGTGATGGAGAATTCAATGGTGGGGTGCAGTAAATGTAACCAAGCCAGCCGCAGGGTCGCTGGATAACTCAAAAATGACGACGTTCAAGACAAAGTGAGTTTCATTTGTTGATCGAAAGTTTATTTCCAGCTTTGCTTGGAAAAGGGTTATCTATGAGCTTTGTGAATAATTAAAGGTTTATGTGAATAAACAAAAGGTTGTGTAGATAACAATAACACTAAAAATAAAAAAGTAAATACTACGATTCATATAAAAATATGATGAGGAAGTACTGGTGATGCTGGGTGAGGAGAGGGGTTTGTTGAGAGAAATCCTATGGAGGCAGGAAAAATGAATGAAAGGCGTATTGAGCGGTGCTGGGATGTTGAAGACGGTAATAGAGGGGAGAATGTTAGGCCAACGAGGAAAGGGCAGGAACAAGATAGGGATGTTGGACGGGATGAAGGGAGGAAAGAAGTACACAGAGATGAAGAGGGACCTGATGTAGAATAGGTTGCGGGATTGGGTTTTGTTAGGAGTTACAAAATATTTATTTGATAGTCGTGTCCATCCAAAAACCTACCTTAACCCGTATATTACCTAATAATAAAAAATAATAATAAAAATATGCTCGGAATTTCATTGGATAAAACACTACTGCGAATATGTTTCAATTTTCTTACACGATGCAAAAAATGAGAGTCAAGAAATTATTTTAAAAGTAAAGTCACGGGTAAATCCAGAAAAATTCGAAGAGTCAGTGTAATGCTTCGGTGGACTATGCTTATTAATGACTATAATATGTCAGTAAAGAAAAGGACATACAAATTAACCCAAATATGTGAAAGTATAAAACTCTTTTATTGTTAAAAACTCTTTCAATGTTTATTTTTGCCTTTTTTATAATTTGATTGTATCTGCATATATCGATTCAATTAAAAAGCTCCACAAATTTACCATCGTTTTAAACTTTCAGATGATTACGTTTATGAATAAACCACTTAAGGATACAAATAAAAGGAAAGGGTTGTAGTTCCACGTGCAAAATTAGTCGGATTTGTTAAATCCGAATCATATAATAGTATCACTTTTAGGGAATGAACTCCTCCAATTAGGCACGATGAGAGTAAACAGAAAAAGGTTCATTCTCCTGAGATGAAAAATACAATTGATTGACATTGGGCAAACGTTCCGAAATCACGCAAGCGATATTTGCTTCTGAACAGTTTTTATATACGTGTATATATTACTTAAGGTTTGGAATTGGAAGAGCCCTCAGTAATATATTTACACCTAATACGATACCTAACACTAATAACTGTTACTTAAATACCCCGAAGACATTTAAGTAACAGTGAGTAAGATTAAGTGATTAATAGCCTTGACCAAGACGATCCGAAAAGTATATAATTGATAAAAATCAATATCTCCCATTTCCCAAACACTCTAACCCTTAAAACAAATGCCATGGCTACCAAGGTAACCGATTTGTTGCCCAGGAAGTCTTTTACTGCTTGTGGTGTAAATCATAACACTCCTATAATATTCGTTAAAATTATTTCACCGACTCTAAAATTATTCATTTACTTTTTCAGTACAATAATTTATTTATTTTTGGTTTTATCTATCGATTATAAATTATGTCATCCGGAAACGTGCACACTCTATTCAAGTAAACACCCCTTTAAACTCCGAAATATTTTTCCTGCAAAGAAAAATTTCGAACTTGTAACACCGAATAAAACAAAGAAAGCTGGATTTGAAATTGATAATTTCAAGCTTACCTTTTTGTAATTAATTTCTTACGGAAAGAAAAATTGCAGCTACGTTAATTCCAATTAATAATTTAATCTTTTGACACGGGTTTCAATACATAATATCATCTTCAGGTACTTCAAATAATATTAAGTGGAATAAACATAGCCACATTTTTTATTACAGTTTTCGTTTATTCTCAAGTTGAAATAAATGTGATCAATGAATATAATGGAAATTTATATCCAAATAATTGATGGGCTGCATACGACTGTTGGATAATTACGATATTCCGATGATTGTATTGTTTTTTGACTACATGAGGCAAAAGAGATCCACAATCTCCCGGTATATTCCAAGGTCTCTCTCCGATCAATAGAATTACTCATGGAACGTTTCAATCCGATGGCTTCGACGGTGTGAAAACGTATGAATAGCATATATACATCATGCGCTCAAAAAATATTGGACAGCAAGATGGCGCTCAATATCCTGTGCTACAAAAAAAGCAAGGAAATGGAAACAGAACAAATAATGTGGCCATTTTCGAGCATTAAATAAACAGGGACGTCCTCTCTCCGAGACTTATGTTACAGCGCGTTGGGCTCTTTCGAATTAGCACGGCACAAGTCGCGGAGAGCCAATTCCGAGCGGTCTTTACTCTTGCGAATTGCCTTGCATCGCTCGCTTCGAGCACTTAAAAAACGGAGACGTCCACGCGCCGAGGCAAACACAGCAGGGACTTCGAGTAAATCGTGACGCCGTGGCTGGGACTCGTATCTCGCCCCCTTGACGCAGAAATATGTTTTTCCACAGCAAAACTGCCGATATCAATTTTTTTTAATAATTTTTTTACAATGATAAATTATTCCCTTTTTGCTGCAAATAATAAGAGTGAACATTCCTGGGGGAAATCCGAAAAATGCAGAGAAGGTGTGGATGGAGGAAATAATGAAAGGTGGTGATATAACATATTGAAGGCCGTGATAGCGGGGAGAACGTTGGGTGAACGGGGTAGAGAAGGAAGAGTGTGGGTTTAAAGAAACTGCGGGATATACCGCGAGAGTAACTTTTAACGGTGTCATCCGCTGACGCGCATTATAATGCAACAATTTCAAAGTGCAAAAATCATTCGCCTTGACCAGGATTTCGAAGAGAGTGGGCTTTCTAGAAAGCATGAAGGTAGGCAGAAGTTATGAAGAAATGGAGAAGAAAAGGGGCAATGAAAGAGAAAGTTTTCGTCATACTTAGAGACACATTGCCTTTAGGGCCCGCCCAAAAACTATGTTTAAACAGGTGGACCAACTTGAATAAAAGAATTTTTCAAATCTCAATAAAAAATCACACGGCCTAACATTGGTTTCATTACCTTCATCACACACATTACTTTCTCATTACTTTTTCTCTCCCCCACTTTATTTACTTGTATTATTATTTCACCACGCATTCAATACTCACACTCATTCAATGCTCTTCCTCAGTTTTCTACAGAACTCAAAACTCCACGCTTTCAATCTCACCATCCACTAGCACACAACTAGATACACACACAATTTTACGAATGCGAAATCAACCAAAGGGACGCCAACTTGAATTTACTTATCATAAATCCTGACCCTCACACTCCGAATCAAGCCTACACCTTGACTAACGTGTGTTGTTATCAACTTCTGATCGCAATACCAAATAATTACTACTAACTCCCAAAAAATTAAGCCCCTTTTGCTATTTTCCATGTATTTTGTCTCATAATTATTTCATTCATTTACTCTCGTTTCTTGTACACACTAGCATAAAATTACAAAAAAATGCTAACATTATACTTTATTGATACTATACTAATTTGTTGAAGACAATCATGAAGAAGCATGAAGTCAATATTGGTTCTTGGATAATTACTTTCTTCATTCCTTCCACAAAGTTATTTTATTATTACCACGAGGTGAAAATAAAAGAGAATCCATCTTTCCATTTCTCCTCATAATTATAATTGTTTCTCTCTATACTTTGGAAGTCCTACTTCCGCTTGCTAAATGTAGACCATTTTGTCCACACATATCACAATATTGACATCCCCATTTACTTGTTTCATTCGTACACAATTAAAATTTTAATTGCTAGTTGAAATTGAAATTAAATCATTTATTTCAATTTCAAAATTGGAAAATGTTGATTAAATGTATGGTTTGTTAAATATAGAAGAGAGGAATAGCATACATAGAATTTTACTATCATATTTTACTAATTTGTTTTGTTCAATTTGATTTGTGTAACATTTTCCTGTATCCATCAATAAATACTACTCGCATAGTGATTCGGGTCTCATCTATAATAAAGACATGCAAATTGGCAAAATACACTTTTTGCAAATTGGCCAAGAAAGACTGAAATACGTGTGGAATAAAAGACTGCGAATTTTTTTCCTGAAAATAATGGGAATTTCATAAGCTACAAAATTCCTATCCACGGAGAACAATTTTTATGCGAGGAGATATTGGATTAAAATTCAGAGGAATAAAAAGCAGGCGTACGGAGAAATGGGGCCCTCCTGCATATGTAGAAACAGAATTGTCACTTATTTCTTACTTCAATATTCTCTGACCATTCCAGGTTTTCCAGACCAAATATCTTGCTTTTCCACGCCTTTCCTTAAAACGTAAACAATTTTTAAAGAATTGAATTATTTTAGCATAGGCCTTTTAAGAAAGAACTAATGAATTTCTTTTCCCGAAAATCCGACTCTACCTTCCTTAAAACACCGGACGCCCACACAATCGTATCCTATCAAAGTGGTGAAAGACATTCCCTGAACGGTTTCCGGTATTCCGCTCCCGAATAAAACTCCCTGACTATTCCAGGTTTTTCAAATTGGTTGCACCTTTCAGAACGTGCAAAAGTTATACATTTCTTTCCTTGTTTCCAATCTATGCATGTCCTGAGTGTACTGATGATTTATATTAAATTTCGACGGTAAATTTGCACCAGGGAAATTATAACCAAGCACAAATTCCTGAAATAACTGACTCGGGTGTGCTTCTCTCACGATGTACTACCAATTCCAAAAGTCGGTAGGCATTCAGCAACGCGGGGAAGTTGAAAACGTGCGTTATTTTGGCATTCAGTGGCTGGCAGGAACTTCGGCCTCTTAGATCGACGTCATTAAACTATCACAGAAAAGTATCAGTCAGTCACCGAATCCCAACATTAAGAATAATTTCAACTTCCACCATTCCTCTGCGTGTCAGTACCTGCCTGCAGACTTTTGGAAATTAAAGTACGTTGACCGTGGAAAAAACACAGTGAATCCACACCAACATTATTCTTCCTCTCCCGAAGATGAAATCCGCCGTGAACGTCTCCAAACGACTTCGCTTTCGAAAAAGAGACGTTTCCTCCTCTAATTCCTCCTCTCAGAACAACCAGCATCAGTATAAGGACAAGGCGTATGATTCTGGTATGATCAATTTTAGAGTACTCATCACAAGTGTTGGACCCACATGAAGAAGAACATGTTGCAAAACTGGATAAGGTATCAAGGAAAGCTTCCAGATAAGTATTGGGAAGGAACAGGGGGAAGGAGATTGTGACAGAAATGCTAAAAATGCTGTGCTCGGAATCTTTAAATATTAGGAGAAAAAGAAGCAGACTCTGTGGAATGTTCCATATGACTAAGGGAGAAAAGGTTTTTGGAGGGTTAAGGAAGGACATCAGAAATCCTAACTTTACAGGGCGAAATGAACATGAGTACTAGGTAAAATGCCATGTGTAAAGAACTAATATTAAAAAATTTCATTTCTCAGGAAAACAATCATTGACTGGAACAGTCTACCTGCAGAACTATTCGAGCCCTTGCCAGACAATGCAAATATATTTATGAAAAATTGCAAAACATTTACACGATAACTGCATTTATATGTAATAAATTTTATTCCTGAATGTATATTGAAAGTAAAAGTTACGTACATTGAAAGTAAAAGTTTGTAAAAATGTTACAACCTGGCAAACTGGCAACTTTTAACAATTTCCATTAATGATAATAATAATGTCGATATTCCCATTCTCCCTCCTTCACCTTTCATACTCTCTCAAAACATCTCCCCTCTCCCACCCCCCGCACCGACTTGCGAACAACTCCAACCTCGCCACCCCAACGCGTTCCTCCTCTCTTCCATTTTCTTTGTTTTATTTCTACATTTCCCTTTTTTTTATTTCCTCCTCGCCGACTAATCATTTCTTGTATCACGCAGGGTTTCGTGATCCCGGTGAACATCCGTGTGACTGACGCCAACGACAATGCTCCGGTCTTCGTGAACTCGCCCTACGTGCTCAACATCTCAGAGGTGAGAGAAAAACATACCCACGCCACATCTACGAAAGTGAAGCGGGTGGAATTTTACTCGGAAAGGTTTCCACGATGCGGGGGAAATTGTCCGCGGAGGAAGACCCACCCGGCTGCAGACTTAAAATAAAACTTGGATAAAAATAAATGAAATCGCATGAGGCGATGCGCGTTGGAACATATTTACGACAAATTACATTCCCCGCCGTTTACCGCTCACTTTATGGGCTCGAATGAATGTACAAAGTGGTTTGCGCCTAAGTTACGTTAAATGATGGTGTAATTAATATCATTGATAACGGAGTTAGGTGAAACACACCCCAACGTGCATGTATCTCAAAGCTGCAAGTCGATCTACAAATCCTTGTGATTTGCACGCATTGGGTCGAGTTATTACATTATATAATGCAACATTAATAACGAGCCTGTACTTGCCTACATTACAACATTACATGTAAGTTTTATTTAGTTTTTTTAGTGAGTAATTGCATTACCTGTAAGTACTAGCCTACATTACCAAGTGATCAAATTTGAAAGGTTTTTCTGATTAAATTTAAGAATACCGAATGGAATTAGCAGACACAATTTTAACTTAAGAAATTAAGTTAAACATGGAATTCTACAAAGTTAAGGCCTCAACCATTCAGTGCAGACACAATTTTATCAAGAGGTTTTATTCCACAACCACGACCTAATTTTCGGCACATTTCTTTATCCTCAGGTGATAACACGTAATGGACCTGATGAAAACGTTTTGCTAAGTCGTATATGTGAAATAAAATGTTCCACACATTAAAGCCTGAAATTCCCAATTCGGAAACTATACAATACTTTCAGAGGACTCATGAAACGACTTGGAACTTTGAGAAACGGACAGCTGTTGTGTTGAAATACACTTCAAATAAAAAAGTGGAAAGCACGACCAGAGTGTAATTAATCTCAAATCAATGTCCACTATACAGGGTTCGTCCGGAAAATAAGTGTACTGAGCTCAGGAAAAAAAATTATAACACTTTTACATATCTTAAGCTAATATTCCTCAAAATAGGACCCTTGTGAGTCGATACACTTGTTACAGCGGCGTTCCCATTCCTGGAACGCTCCCGCGAAGGCATCATCGGGAGCCTCTCGAAGACACGTCGTCACGGCCTCTTTGACTGCGTCCAAAGTCCCGTATCGCGTTCCTTTCAAACTCCTCTTTATCTTCGGGAACAGAAAGAAGTCCGGTGGTGCCAAGTCCGGGCTGTAGGGCGGGCGCGGCAGCGTTGCCTCGCCGTGATTGGCCAAGAAGTCCGACACGACAAGCGCGGTGTGAGACGGCACATTGTCGCGATGCAGCCGCCAGATGTTTTTGATCGCTGGCCGGACGCGGGCGACTCGTTTTCGAAGCCTGTCGAGCACTTGGACGTAAAATGCAGCATTTACAGTTTGTCGTTCAGGTACAAATTCGTAGTGGACGACTCCCCTTTTGTCAAAAAAGACAATGAGCTAATTACACTTATTTTCCGGACGAACCCTGTATTTCCCCGGACTCGGTTGCATTGAAAAAAAAATAAAGCTGGCTATTCGTTGTGGAATTCATGTTTCGGATCGTGATATCAGGGGGTTGTAGCTCGTTGTATATTTCAACAAAAAACGGGCATATTTAAACCGAGACTTTCGCGAAAATCACTGCCGATAATTATATTTCCTGGAAACTTGCATTCAATTTATAAAATATTACAACATTTTTCTGGCTCCTCTGTCGGCGTTTTCATTTTAGATGTGCCCGAATCCGTCTTCTGAAGTTTCTCTTAGCAACATCGGGGAAATATTTCAATTTTTGTTGATTAAACGCGGGTTTCCCAAAAAAGTATAATATTATAAGTATAACAGTTATTGAAACTTTGCGCCTGTAGAGACAGGGGTGATAATAGAAGCACAAACATGAACGATTGAAAACCCGACTGTTCTCCCCCATCAAACAGGCATCGAAGGAGAAGAAATTACTGCCACGTTTTTGCAGCGTCCCATCATTTCCTTTCCCACTACGCATCGCTTTCTAAAACTCTTAAAATATATACTTGGTGATTTGAACAGGCAGTCTTCAGGAAGAGAAGTCTGATGCACTGATCGAAGGAAGGCGCTCACTTTTTTATTCTGATCTGGGAACGAGAACACAAGCAAATACAATCCTTGTCGCAAGAGTCCTTGACGAGACTGTAAATTTCTTCCGCAAAAACCCATAACCAATAGCTTTCACTAAAACTGCCTCTCTATATTGTGAATACTCAGAAATTTTGCTTCAAGTGCGCATATATCACGTTCCATTCTTTCCCCAAAACAAGAAACGTTGAAAAAACGGTCTCGTATTATTGTTCGACTTCTTAGAAATTGTTTCTATATCTGAAATATCTGAAGACGATTCCCACACTTTCTACTGATAATGCACAGATTTCCTACATTTATTGAAGGGCAAGAAGTGAGGTTGACGTGGGACACGGATTAATGAGTATCGTTCCAGAACGAGGGTCTTGTTACTTATTGGATTCCCCTTGCACCTGAGTGCCAAGGTGTGAAGAGAAACCTTCTCGGGTATTTTTGTGAACTCGTCGGCAATCGTGAACGATTCCCAACCGCAAGAAATAATATTGGAATTCGATCCGCGGAGAGAATCGTGACGTTGGAATCCGAATCGGCACGAAAGCTCATCGAAGGAGATCTGATGAGTGTTCTTTTCCCTCTTATGTCTCGCTTTCGCGCGAAGAAGACATCGGAGGGGATTTTAATTTGGAGAGGGTTCTGAAATGTTCACGCGGAAGATAGATTGAGGTCGTGCGACCGATTAATTGTGCATTAATATAATACATTACTATTAATATTGGTATTCCACCATCTAAGGTGGGTTTTGGATGGACACAGGCTGAACAAGGACACATTCCTTTGCCTCTCCTAACAAAACACAACCTTGCATCTGACACTACATAATAACCCTTCTTCAAAACCGCATATTAATTTCCTCCCTTCATGCCGTTTAATATGTCTATCGTCTTCATAACTCTTCCCTCCTGCCAAACGTCCCACCCTCTATACGGTCTTCAACATCCCAATGCCAATCAATATGCTTTGTATCCATTTTTCCTGCCTCCATAGGATTTCTCCTAACAATCTCCTTTCCTCCCCCACCTTACCTAGCACTTCTTTGTTTGCTTTCCTTTCGGTCCATTTCATCTTCTCCATTCTTCTCCACACCCACGTTTCAAAAGCCTCCAATCTACGTCTATCCTTCTGCTTCAGTGCCCATGTTTCCGTGCTGTACATAGCTATGTTCCATATCAAAGTTTTTACGAGTCTTTTCTTAACCTCCCTACACAACGTCCCCTTCATCAACTCCCTCCTTCTTGTGAAAGCCTCTTTGCCCAGAAAAATTCTTCTCCTTACGCCCCTACTACTAATTTTATCATCCTGCTTCAATGACCATGTTTCCGCACCGCAAAAAACCATGTTCCAAACCAGAGTCTTCACTGATCTTTCCTTGGCATCCTTACTCAACATCCCTGTCATCAAGCCATTCATCCTCGTAAAGAGTCATTTGCTTAACGCAAATCTCCTTCTTACCTCGCCACTACTTTAGTCATCCCAGTTCCTTATATATTAACCAGGTCGATAAACGGTTCTACCAGCTCCGATGTATGCCTTATAATGCTAACGTTTAGCTGGCCTTCCTCTAAGTGTCTCTAGAACCTTATTACCTTGGGTTTTATTTACGTTGATTCACATCCCATACCCGTCACCCCGATTTTACGTAGCATACTCAGTCATAAATACATTAATGTGGTTCAAAGTAGTCGCACGCCGAGGACCCCGATTCGAATCCCTACGGTGGCGATTTTTGCCAGCGATATTTCGAACCCAGACTTGCGTGCGGAAAAGGATAAAAACTTGAGCGCAGTGCACCGTCCGTCGGACGGTGCACTGCGCACAGGGGGCCGCTGAAGTGTTGGAACCCTTGGTGCCTTTAGGTAAGGGAAGGCGAATACCGACGCAAGCGCTTTCTCTCCGCCCCCCTTCAGCTTATTCAAGAACCTAAACTATGCAACAATTTCAGAGTGTAAAAATCATTCGCATTTAACGGGATTCGAACTCGGATCGAGGGATCCGGGTTCGAATCCCGGTCAAGGCGAATTATTTTTACGTTCTGAAATTGTTGCAATGAAAGGCATATTAGCGGATGCCTCCGTTAAAAGTTACTGTTGCTGCATCTCCCCCAGATTCTTGGAATTAACCTAAACTATGCTCAAAAATCTGCGAGAAGTATTTACATACAGGTTCCAGCACGGTCTTCATCGGCGACCTCTTCCCGGCCTTTCGGAAAGGCTTTGTGCCACCGAAACACACCACTTCTTGCTAAAGTATTATCTGGGTGGGCCTGCTTGATCATATCAAACGACTCTGTCGCAGATTTACCGAGTTTTACACAGAATTTAATCGCCGACCTAACGAACGCTGCATTTTCTGCTTGCACCTCTCACAAAAACACGTCGTGCGAAAAAGCCTGTCCTGACTCTCCGGATGCTCGGAGACAACTGACCAACCCCTCGTTCGTTAGCTAGAGACTCCCTCTACCGAATCCAGTCGGCGTAGGAGCGCTCCGAAGTACAGTCGCGGCGGAAAAAATCAAGTCCTATTACTTTCCGGACAAACCTTGTAGATGGTGTACGAAGGTCTGAAGTCTCCGTCTTGCCATTATAAATGTAATTATTTACCCATCTACTCCCAAATTATCCACCTAGTGAAAAAAAGAAGCTGTCGCAGAACTGGAATCGAACGCGTACTCTTTCCTTCGGAGGTAATATTTGTCTGTGTACATTAGGAAACCAACCAAAATACCCATGAAAGCACCGAAGTAGTTTTAATATACTGGTTATAAGGGCAGGGGTACTCCACAGCTGAGGTAATTTGCGACACTGGGGATAGGTGGGCAATTTGATAGAGGTCGATTTTTCAGGGGATAGCTTAAGAGTGGAGAAAAACCAAGTTACAGCATTGGCATACTCTTAACAATAAGCGCCAAGGAGTCACAAAATTTAACGTCTCACCCGGCGTGCGGTGTAATCCACTAGAACACCTTTCCGGATGTCATCCTCGTGAGGACCGGGATGTCAATTAAAAACTCTGCTCTCAAAGGACTTTGAACTCGGGGTCTTGGAAGCCAGTGAACTAGAGACTGTAAAACCCCTAGCGTCATGAAAAAGGATGTGAAATGAGTACATAACGGCAATTTCTATATTCACTGAACGCGGTTTGCGGTAAAATTTAAAGCGAGCACATGCTAACAACCGCGAAGTCGCAGCCTGGCGTGATGGAGATCTACATCCTGATTGGCAGAGCATTTTGCGGGGGCGCAGGATTGGGTACGTGACAACACATCTCGATCCCGACGCCGGGTTTCCTTCCACCCTCCCTCCTTTCCTCATCCGTCGTTCGCGCATGGTTCTTTCCCCATTGACTACCACGGCTCACTTCGGCCGACGTCTGCCGGGTAAGCGGGTCACCGGGATCATCCCCCTCCAAATGTTACCCGTCCTTCCTCGCTCCCCATAACCCGGAGCCGGGTCCTCCCTCTCTGCTCATTCGTCCGCATATCCCCTCCGACGAACCCCTCTCAATCAACCCTCGCCCTTTCACTCCGCATGAGAGTACCCGAGATCCACCCCTTCAACCACCTCTTCCCCTCCGCTGCCGATCCTCTACTTCCGCTCCCACGGAGTCACGAAGGGAACACCCCACGCACTCATCTCCCGCCGACCCCCGCGCTGACCCTTCAATTTGCGTCGATCCGATTATGTTCTTTTTTTTCAGCGTACCGTCTTCCTATAATTACAGTCTGGCCTGCTGTAGTCGAGGTTCGCTCCCAGACGAGAGCTCCCTTGCGTTGGAATCGTGAAACTTTTGTCGGAAGGTCGAGGGCGAATGGATTTGAGGAGGGGTGACCGGAACAGTTTTTTTTTTTCAATTGCCGTCACCGAAATTTCGGGTCGGACCGAGAGAAAAAAAAGGGAGACGGGGCAAGAAAACATGGCGGAAATGGTGCCACTGTCGTGCATGGAAAACAGAGGAGTCATGACGGAAACGGTCATAAGAAATAATTGAAAGAGTCAAGGGCCACTGAATGAACAGAGGTATATGGTGCGGGAGAGCCTTACGAAAGACACGACGAGACAGGATGACAGAATAAAGTAGGCGAGATTGTCCCGGTTGAGTAGCTTAACTATTTGGCGGTAAATTAAAGACTAACGAGTTATTATTTAAATATACAACTTACCATAATAAGACAATTACAATCATTACTAGCACAATTTTTAAAAGCCCAAAAAATTATGTCACCAACATAGAGTTTACTTTCAGGGAGTGTTACAATCCTAGTTTCTAGTCCACCAAGATGTTAAGTAAATAAAAATTAGACATTATGCTAGTGGGAGCTATTTAAAAATTACAGTATCTCGATAATTTTCCTTTGTCATTCCACAATTTTAAGTTTTCGACCGAGAAAACTTTAATTCCTGTCATCGATGCGGTACAACGTGGGAAAACTCTATTAGAAATTTTTATGAGGAATGTAAACTGTAATTACAGTGATTTCAGTCAGGGCTGGTGAAAATTAGAAAAAATGAAAATGCTTAGATTGACCTTATTGGGACTATTGTGGATTAATTTATGAAATAAAATTAATAATTTTTAATCCAATTTGTACATTCCAATATCGTCATAATTCATAGGTAAAGTGGCCCATTTTTTTGTGAGCAATACGCGATAGTCGGAACTGAACGACAAATAAAAAAGGACGGTCTCCAAACCTTAATGCCAATTAGTTAAATTCTCTTTTTTAGAGCGCTTCTGGGGATATCTACCCATTCTTTTTTCGGTCTCGCCCGGCCTTTTGTCATGAATTATTATGTACGTATGATTTAATTTATTTAGAGTTCTAAAATCAATGCTTCAGCCTAAACCGACGTGAATAGTCCGCGGACTATATCAAGAGTCTTGGAACCCCGTGGCTTAGTTCTTTAATCGTGTAAAAATGGAAGCGCGAGGAATTTGGGCTCGGGTTATTTTTGGAATGTACCGGGTATCAACCGTTTCCCGCAAGCGAATCAATCTCCTTCCCCTTTGTTGGTGGTGGTGGGTGGACGGCGAGATTAGTCCTTATCCCTTATTTGGGTCATTCCTCCTTCCTCCCTCGAGAGCCTGATTGACGAGGTGTCAATTGAGTAGAGAACCCGGAAAGGAACCGAATTCGTGGGGGTGAGAAAGAGTGGGGAGAGGGAGGAGGAGAGAGAGACGTGTAAATAGGACGGTGGAAAACCTCGGGAGTGTTTGTCGGCGTCGTTTGGAGCAATCAAATCGTCATGATGAGAAAGAGGAGTTTTGGGAGGAGACCCGATGGGATTCTCGCTAATGTATAATTGGGCAATCAAGAGTTTCTTCTTAACCACTTCCAAACTCATCATCCCACTTTTGCGTGCCGACCCTCGGATTTTCTCTCTCTCTCGGCAATGCTCCTCCTTAATGTCCCACCCCGAAGTTTTTCTCGACTTGGGAGTCTCGTGTATGAAGTTCCACGACTGCGACCATTATCTCACAAAAAGCTCTAAAACGACGCCATTTCTTGCTGTGAGTAGAAAAAATTGATGTGAATTATTTTCCCTTTGTATTTTCTTTGATTGACTAATCGGAACGAGTTGGTAATTGCCATTTAAATGTAAGATTTTTCTTTATGTTCGCGTCTTTATTACTTTCGTGGCGAAGGAAGTATACAGAATTAAAGAAGCGTTTATTACCGTGTTGGATGCCAAGTTATGTCTTGTTTGAGGAAGCAAAGAAATTATTTCGTTGTTCAGTCTATGCCCATCTATAGCCTTCGTTCAACGAAAGCCAATAATAATAATTGCTTTCAAAGGATCAGTTTAGAAAACGCATCGTTTATACTACATACATATATAGTATATCGTTTGTATTGATACATACCTAAAGTCGAAAAATGTAAATTATAACTTTTCCGATGAAAGACGTACATGTCGACTTATGTGATATGATTTTGATCGTAAGTTTTTTGAATATTTGGTTCATCAATCACAAGGTACAGTACAGAGTAACGCCAAAGTGCAGATCCAATTATATAAAACGTAGATAACAACTATATAAATATTTTATTTATCTGACTATTGAATTTATGGCAATTATACCTTTTCACTGATAACACATATTATGGTATGAGTTTCTATCAAGAAGAAAAAAATATTTAGTTAACGATTTAACAAATTCCGCGCCAAAATGTTCTATAAAATCTGTGTCATTCCCTTACAGAAATTAGAAACGCATCCCTTAACCTTAACTCACGGCCCTAAGAACACGTTAGCCTCGATAAACTTATAACTTACTTATTGAAATCCCGTTATTATATAACTAGATGTAGCTAATCTACAGATTATCTACAACTAGTAGTTCTAAGGGTAAATTGCTCCCACACATAGTAACATTAATAATATCATTACTAAGAAAATTTTAATGCGAATTGAACTCTTTCGCCTGAAAATAAAAGTCATGGTACGTAACTTTTACTTGAAATATAAATGTTACACCCCCAACTTTTTAGAAGTCTGTAATAGATATTCTAGATTTAACTACGTGGTTAAACCTTACAGTTTAAGACCTCACTTCGGGGAAATTTTGTATGTCCATCCTATTGAAGAGACAAAAGTACTAGTCCACGGAATCTATGAGGATGATGTATCGCGGTGAAACGCGTTAAATCAAACCAAATAAATTCGGAGGAAAAGTACGTTATCTCTTTAACTTGATAGTTAACCAGTAAGACTTAGCGATTTAAATATTATTAAATAAAAAGATAGATAATACGCGATCAAGAGATTAGACAAAATATGTTCCATTTTTGTACTGCTAATTCTTTTTCTCTAAGCATGGATAAGCTCCACACCCACATTTCAAGAGCCTCCAATCTACGTCTATCCTCCTGCTTCAGTGACCACGTTTCCGCGTCATACATAGCTACGCTCCATATCAGAGTTTTTACGAGTCTTGTCTTAACATCCCTACTCAACGTCCCCGTCATCAACTCCCTCCTCCTTGAGAAAGCCTCCTTGCCTAGCGCAATTCTTCTCCTTACGTCCCTACCACTTTGACCGTATTGGTCCAAAACACTTCCGAGATACGTAAAATTTTCTACCTGCTCTATTTTTTCCCCTCCTATTTTAATGCTTAACTTAGTCTTTTTCTTTCTGTAAAATAGCATAACCTTTGTTTTATTAATATCGATTCTCATCCCATATCTATCGCACTGAACCTCCAATTCACTCAGCAATGCTTGCAACCCCTTGGCTAAGTGAGCAACTAATGCTTGGTCATCAGCAAACCTAACTGATTTTACGAATTCCCCTCCGACTTTCATCCCTACCTCCAGTTCTTCCCATGCCTCTTTAATCATTTTCTCCATATATACGTTAAACAGCACCGGTGACAATGGGCAAACCTGCCTTTATTATTATAATTATTTTATAAGAATAGACTTCAATCGTCCGTCACCAGAGCATCAACTCAGGGTAATAAAGGATCACAACTTCTTCGAAATGTATACTTTGAATTGATTCCCAATGAATGAACCATACCGATTCTTTTCACAGGTGACAGTGGTGGGCACGCGGGTTTTGCAGGGAGTGAGGGCGCTGGATGCCGACCAACCGGGACCTTACTCGACCGTTCACTATTCGGTGCTGCACGGACCTAATTCGGTAAGCAGGGCCAATTTGGTGGTTGGTGATGAGATGGGGCCATGGGGGCAGTCACCAGAATCAATTCTAGACTGCGATAAATTGACGTACTTGTCAAGAGACGTCTATTAGTTGTGGCTAACTGCGCACACTCACTATTTTATGAAGTATATTCAATTTGAAAAATACTCATTGTGATTTGAAAAATTGGTTTCTGTTGTCTCGAGTCGAATTGATTATTCTTGGATTATATCATTTTAAAACTTAGAAGAAATGTATATAATATTGATCTAAAATGCCTCCCTATGAGATATTTCAGATAGTTTGATCAATATAAGATAAAAATCCAAACGAATTGTTTAATATTACTTTAATGCTACTTCTCTTTATTTCTCAAGCAGATGCAAAACTCTACTTCTTCAAAATATTACTTTTGAACAAATTAGATATTTCCAAAGAAACAAAAGTTATTGCATTTAGAGATGTTTTCACCTTAAAGTCTAAATTTATGAACATTTGGAAACTCTACGACAATGAGTCAAGGCTTTTATAGTATAAGGTTGAAACATATGCTCATTTGTGAAATGCAACTGTATATCAGCTCATGAGTAAAGAGGAGTTTCCACCACAAGGATCATTACAATTAAATAAAATATCTAATTGATGGTTCTTTTAATTCAGTTTCGTAGTTTTAAATATCCCAAAAACACATTTAACTTCATCCGAAGAAGAGCAGCTGAGGTAATGGACTGAAGAATCCGACATAATACTGGTGTACTTATTCATTTGCCGAAACTGTTTGGCAGGAAAGGTCCCTCATATGTATTAATTAAAATTGGCAATTTTCCACAAAATAAAATTTTTATTAATGCGACCGGTTTCGATGTAACTACATCATCTTCTGGTTCTCACCAGAAGATGATGTGGTTACATCCAAACTGGTCGTATTAATAAAAATTTTATTTTTATTGGTTTATTGGTTCTCACCAGAAGATGATGTAGTTACAGGTACATCGTACCTGTACATCGAAACCGGTGGCATTAATGAAAATTTTATTTTGTGGAAAATTGCCAATTTTAATTAATCATGATATTCCACCATATCACGCCTGAAACGTCTCTTTTTGGTCCCTCAGGATTCGTTTTTAGGTTTTGGTTGTGATATCCATCTAGGAATTTCTTTACCCATAACTTCAAAATTTGTCTTTCTCCAGTAAATCTTTGTCTATAATACGAGGGTCATCCGGAAAGTAGTACCCGTTCGTGAAATAAAGACACAAAAGTAAATATTAACAAACATAAAAAATTTTATTTGAAAGAGGATACTTTAAACTACTTCTCAACATAATCTCCAAGCAAATTAAGGCATTTGTCATAACGTGTGACAAGTTTCTGTATTCCTGCTGCATAGTCCTTCGCCGCTACAGACTACCTACCTCCGATACAGGGTCACTCCTTCTTTAAGTTCTTCATCGCTGTCAAATCTTTTTCCTGCCAAAAAGTCTTTAAGCTTTGTAAAGAGATGAAAATCTGAAGGGGCCAAGTCCGGGCTATACGGTGGATGGTCGAAAGTTTCCCATTTGAATTGCTGCAAAAGTTTTTGTGTTATCCCAGCTGCATGAGGCCTGGCATTGTCATGAACGAGAATGACACCAGTAGACAATAGACCTCGCCGCCGATTTTGTATTGCCCGCCGTAATTTCTTTAATGTTTCACAATACGCATTGGCATTAATAGTGTCTCCACGGGCCATAAAATCAATAAGCAATACACCTCGTCGATCCCAGAAAATGGTTGCCATGAGTTTCCTGGTGGACAGAACTGTCTTGAATTTTTTTGGTTTGTTTGGTGAATGAGCATGATGCCACTCCATTGACTGTCGTTTACTCTCAGGTGATGCATAACAAACCCATGTTTCGTCACCAGTAATTATGCGAGTCAAGAAAGAGTCTCCTTCATCAGAATAACGTCCCAAAAACGTCAGTGCTGCAGCCATACGCTTGGTTTTGTGCTCATCTGTAAGCATGCGAGGGACCCATCTTGCACAAATTTTTGCATAATGCAGATGGTGTTTAACAATTTCATGAACAATTGTTCGAGAAACATTGGGAAAATGCTCACAGATGTCATCAAGTGTGACGCGCCGATCGTTCCTCACGAATTCGTCAACTGAGCTCACCAGTTGGTCTGTAATGACAGACGGTCTCCCCGAACGCTCATCGTCGTGTGTGTTCCCCCTCCCCATGTTGAAGTTGCGACACCACCGCCGAACAGACGACTCGTCCATTACATTGTCTCCATACACCTCCTTTAATTGGCGATGAATATCACATGGGCGAACGTTTCTTGCATTGAGGAATTTAATCACTGCCCTCACTTCACAACTGGCGGCGTTCTCAATTTTTTTAAACATTGTAAACAATCACAGAAACAACACAGGCAATGCTAGCGTCACGCAACTTGGCTCAGAGAAGGCAGACAAGCCACTGAAGCTATCTGACCTCGTCCAGCGGCTACTCGCGTCGTCAGCACTTCATGCGGCACGAACGGGTACTACTTTCCGGATGACCCTCGTACCATCGGCTCTGCAGCGTTTTCCATCAGTTTTCAGGGGTTTAAGTGATGGGGAAGGGGGAGTGAAAACAATTTCCCAGAGTGACTCCTTAAATTGAATGAAAATGTTGTGGAATAAATTATACCGGCAGGAGAGAAAATAATTTTGCGCATTCCGTCGCTCTTTTTTGATGTTCATAAGCGAACGTCAAGCTCGTAAAGATGAAATGGGTCGCAGTGATCGCATCCTGGTGGGGACTAAATCAATCGAGTGCTCAAATTAATTCTGTCAACAGGATATAACTTTGATCCTTATCGGAAATGTTGAATTTCCCTATTTTTCACGCTGCTCAGCACATATTCACGGATCTCGGACGCCGAAAACTATCGCTGAAGGTAAGGATCAGCAGGAGATACCGCGCCTAGCCAACCCTAAGCAGCAGAGAGCTTAAAAACCCTGCTTTTCATAGGTTAGAATTTAGATATAGAATATGTTGCTTGCCTCATGCGCTTAATTCACTCCCTGGGCACGCCCGAAATGCATGCGGACGTGTGAATTGCACGGCGAAGAGGACCAACAATTTTGGCAGCACGAAATTTTGCCTCAACACCTTCTCACCCCTCGTGTTGTAGCTCCAATTTTTGTGATTTTTTAAAATTAATATTTATTTGGTAGTACAGTGGGTTGAGTGTTTGACAACTGACAGGGGGGGATCGGGTTCGATTCCCTCTGCTTCACCCAAACTGTGAGATTTCTCCACGGCCAAGTCTTCCTCTGAAACCATACGTGGCACAGGGAAAGAATCTGGCCACTCTACCCTAGTGTGAATTTTACACGCCGTTGGGCTTAGTACTAGGTGAACTCTATCCTTTCATATCAAAACCAACCTTCTGGTTCATAAGTGTAGTTGGATTATGCTTTCATGCATACACGAATGCAAATCCATTACGCTGCACTATTAGTTTAATAGATACTCCTAAACAAATAAGGGCAATGATGCATTCCAATATGTGCTCCAACCCTTTCCCTATCCCTGTCATTGTGCCTCTTCGTCTTCACTTGTTATCATTTAATAGCCATTCTTATAAATAGTAATTTCTCTAGTACATTACATTTTTCCATTGTTCACCGCACTGGTTCTATTAATTCTTTAATTTCAAGGAGGTTACATCGAAATTCGATGCTTATAAAGTCATACTATCTATCAAACGTCCCACATATTTTTACCGAGTGATTCTTTAGCTCCGAATCATTAATTTTTCCATCTATTTACGTGATTCCCGTGGTATCACGTTTGAATATATAATATAATAGTATGTTTTGTCCGAAAGGGAAAGTAAACAATATGTCAGTGTGCTGATAAAATTATCACTCTTTCTCTACGCACAGGACTTCTTCGTGTTCGTGAACGCTCTTGAGGGGACGCTGGTATTGAGGCGACCTCTGGACTACGAATCCCTCAACAACTTCACCTTAACTCTGCGAGCACAGGTAAGTTGCACAGAGAAGTGTCGAGAGATCATTACGGGCGGTTTGAATGCCAGTGGGGTGCCCAACTTCACGAGGCCAAGGCACCTTGTATTCCTAAAATTCAACTTTACATTGAATTTCTCCTTTTCCAAAGAACTCTCAAATAAACTTTTTACCTTATTTTACTTTGAAACATTTAATGAGTGATTCCAAAGTAATTTTCTAGTGCGATTGCGCATGGAGCACCATTTGGCTCAACGTTTCCCTCGCGTTTATGCGGTCATCTTCGGGAGCGAACTCCTGAAGATGCTCCCTGAAGGACGGGAGAAACGTTGCCTCACGACTAGTTCCGTGCGCGATCACATCAAAAGCCACCCACCAGCATCGAACTATCGCAAAAGCCAACGATCAGCCTAAGTGAATACCCAAAACCATTGGGGAACTGAAGCGGGGAGGATCGGGTTGGTGCGGTTTCTAATGTAATGACTCCCCAACCCGAGGGGCCGGGTTCCAATTCCGGTGTTGACACATTTTCGGAAACATCCTCATCCCCCGTCTATCGGATGGGTCGTTAAATTGTGTGAGTCCTTCCCTTCTTTCATGAATAGCAGTGACAACGATGGGTTTCTCTCCACTCTTCCCTCATTCCCTGAATATCCCACCTTATTTAAACCTAATTGGTCGGTTGTCTTCCCTACTTCTACAAATGAGTTGGGGGCATATAGTTTGACCTTTCGACTGGATAACGGCGTAGCGGAGTATAGTGCACATCTAGAATTTCTAAGGCCGCAATCGAGGTGACTATCTGATAATTCCGACATATTCCGGTGAAATCTCTGACCCGTAACTCCTGCCTCATTTGTAATCGATCGAATGCGGCCGTCCTGGCCTTGAATTTCGGAGTGAAAGGAGGCCGATTGTTTCAACCAATGCACTTGCCAGACGCGATATTTAAATTGTCATCAGGTCCACATAAAAGTTTAACATAAACTTTTTCAGCGGAATAATTACGTAATAAAACTGTGCCTACCTCGATTTTCTTGTTTGCTTTGAACATTGCAATGCACATCGAATTCAAACGTGTGTATATTTGCATATCGAATACGCAGGTGTATACCAGTCCCGCAGAGTATGAGAAAGGAAGGTAATATTTGAATAATAAATGTTGTTACCAAAATGTTTAAACTTATAACTAATCCAATTTTCAAGACATATCGTCAACAAATTGTAGAAGAGATGAGTGACTGAACATTCGAACTTTAATAAATAGGGACGTTTCAGGCGTGATATGGTTGGAATATCATGATTATTGCAAATGCAATTGCAATTTTTTATCATGAAATTGCAATTTTCCACAAAATAAAATTTTTTATTAATACGACCGGTTTCGATGTAACTACATCATCTTCTGGTCGGAATCACCAAAAGATGATGTAGTTCTTCTCATCGAAACCGGTCGCATTAATAAAATAATTTATTTCGTGGAAAATTACCAATTTTAATTAATTTGAACTTTAGTTCGTTTAGTTGGGAAAATAACGTTGAATAAAACGAAATTTTACGTAAAAAAGGAATTTCGTTAACTATAGCAAATTAGTTATCACCGAAATATAAAATATAATATTTCATTCAGAAATTTTTCCTATAGCAAAGCAGCGTGTTCAATATCCAAAAATGGAAGGCGGGACTACAAAAGGAAGTCCACTTTGGGCAAATAACGAAAAAATACACAATAAAAACGGATAGTGGATTTAGTATGCAACAGAGCAAATGAAGAACTGCATTTACCACTGTTCATATTAACGTGACGATGGGGATAAAATCAGTGTCTCATTGACTCCAAAGTATTTTGAATATTAACATAACGTCGCCCCCTAAATAAGTTACTCAAAGCGTATTCAATTAGTATATGTACTTTATATCCAACACTCGACAAGGCAACAAAATGGCATCAATGCAAAATTATGCTGGAATGCAACAATTTTAGAGTGTAAAAATCATTCGCCTTGATCGGGATAAGGGGAATGATTTTTACACTATTAAATTGTTGCATTTAAATACATGTTAGCGGTTGACTCCGTTAAAGGTTACTGTTGCGGTATCTCCCGTAGTTTCTTTGAATTATACTGGAATATTCATGCATCGTCATTTTTTCGTGCGAATACCATTACGTATTTATTTACGAGTTGTCACATTCTGGAAAAGTGAACATAACGATATTTCATGACTGCTTCGATTGCTTATCCATCTTTCCACCGTTCCTCATTCACAGCTAATCAACTTGTCCTCTCCGCATCGCAGTTTTTCTTATTTTCACTATCATCACGCAAGGTTTCCTTTCCCTTTTGAATGCCTCCGAATATTAACCAATCGATAAACAACACCCATCCTCGAGCCAAAGTTCACACCGAAACACCATTAAGATTTTAACGTCGCAGTGAGCGGTGGGCTTATATCGCCTTGACAGTTTGCCAAATATCCTTTAAATTTGGCGCGGATTAACCAAATCGCCTATCCCAAATGTGAGCAATTAAGACCATCATCTCCAAGGTCTCGTGACGTGTAACCACAGAACCGAATCTTTTGCCCTTAACGGTGCAAGGCGAAGCCGTCTCTGAAAGGGGCGCGGTGCTCGAAGCATGTCCGTGTGCTCAGGATCCGTGCAAAGCTTAATATTACGGTTTTATTTTCCCCGACGTAGAAGCGCGAGCTTTAATACATAAATATATATATATATATATATATATATATATATATATATATATATATATATATATATATATATATATATATATATATATATATATATATATATATATAAACTCTCCTTCCCTTGAGGCAACCAAAGGGTCAAGTTAATTTTTAAAAATAGCTATCTATGTCATCATCAATCATGAGCGAATAGGGATTTCACTATTTTTAACAACTCTTACCGACATCTGACAGTAGCCGATTAGTTAATCCTACCGGCATTCCACATAACATCGTTTGCATTAAATGATTGCGAATGTTAAGTAATCCGTACGAATATAAGAAAAATCTCGTAAAGACCAAGCCAGATGAATTTTGAGATGGACGTTAATAGTTGATCAATTTGTTGGTGAGGTGACAGTTAAGTGGATAAGATGCACTTTACTTACAGATATATCCTTAAATACTTATTTTAAGTTTTAAACCCTCGAATCTTGTGCTGTGCTATTCCATCAATCTGACAAAGGTACTACCCAAGAACTGAGCTAAGAGAAAATCATTTTTTCTGCATGATTCGAGCTCCAAATAGAGGATTTGGAGCAATTGGCTGTTTACAAGTTGTCACCAGGAAAGAAAAAAAACCTATAGCCAATAAAAAATGCAGAAGAACTCCGATACCGGCTTTTATTGGCTATAGGATTTTCTTCTTTCCTGGTGATTCGAGCTCATTAAATTAAAGATGAAGTAAAATCTGCCTGGCTAAGCAAAAGCAGTATCAGACTTGAGAAATCTGTACACCCGTTAGATCATTAGGTTGAAGCGGAAATAGCCTAGCGAGGAGGAAGGGAGGGTTGAGAGATTTTAATAATTTCCACGTGCATCTTGACGGACATAACAATCCTCGGCTTTTGCCAAAGTAGGGACAGGGATGCCACCAAGGAAATGGAGGCGTAGCTGTAAATCTTTGCAAAAGTTTTGCGAATTAAACTGTGTACTGTTATTTTTCAAATTGATGAGCATTTTTCGGTCACCATTTTTTCTCGAATTATCTGACGTGACGAGGGTAGTACAAATAGGAGGGGCATGATAAAAAGAATAGCATTAGGCAAAGGATTTTTAAGTAGAAGGAAGTTGACGACGGGGACTTTGAGTAAGGAGGTTAAGAAAAGATTACTGAAAATTTTAATACGGAGCGTGGTTATGTAAGGCGAAGAAGCTTGGTCGTTGAAACAGGAGGATAGACGTAGAAAGGTGAAGAATGAAGGTTTTTGATATGGGGATGTGGAGGAGAATGGACAAATAAAAATGAAGAGTAAGGAAGGCAAACGACGAAAAGCTAGGTATTGTGGGAGAGGAGAAGGGATTATTGGCACATAGCCAAAGGAGGTAGGAAAAGTGGATGCAGAGAATTTTGATAGGGTAAATGCGCTCAAGACACTAGATAGAGGTGAGAACGTTGGGCAAGCGAGATAAGGGGAAGAAAAGATCAGGCACATTGGGCAGGATGAAGGGGCGAAAGAAGTAAATGGAATTGGAGAAAGGTTTATTTTAGTGTGGAGGGTGCTATGTTGTGTCGTGCTCCTTGAGGCTTGGAAATTCATCGGGTTTATGTTTGTGTGCCCATCCAAAACCTACCTCAAACCGCATACTTGTACTACCGTTAATAAAACAACTGCTGTGAGTGCATCCCTGCCTATTTAGCCCTCGTTAGGTTTTCCCTGCCTATTTAGTCGTTAGGTTTTCAACGGAAGGGAGAACTTAAAGCAAATTCTTTGATTTTAATAACAAACTGATAGCTCGTGAGAAAAAAAATAAAAGCAGTTTAAAATATTAAACAAAAACATCTTCGCTGAACCTATCGAAAAGTCGCAAATTTTCCGTACGGGGAACTGGAGTCTGACTCTTCTGCGGCGACCCCCATTAATTCCACTGAAATATTCACAACTGGTTATCAAGCCTGGTCCGTCTATGAAGAAAGCTAGTACATCAAATAGATATATGTTAACTCAAGTCTCCTTTAAGAATGCGTCGAAAGAATCTAACTTCATGAACATAAAGTACGTGTACTACACGTCAACATTTTACGGAGAAACATCTGCCAGCAAACATCACCTGAATGACGGTGCGAGTATTCCTTAGCGCGAGAGAATAACCCAAATGCCGGAAATAGAGATTCCGTCCTATTTTTCGTCATTTAAGGCTTCGTTGCGCAGGGAAATAACATATAGATGTCCAAACCGCCGCTCTTCGGCAGACACGTCGACTAAGAAACCTAATTACACAATTCAAAACACAAAATATGCGCGGCCGAATCTCTAGGTAGCGCTTTTCTTTTGAGATACCAAATTAGCCGAATGAAGGCAATTAAGAATCATTGCGGAAGTCTTAATTAGTTCCGCCACACCTAGGCATCTCCGCACATTCACTGCCATGCAGGTCCTTAGACCCATACGGGCCACAATGAAATTTCAGACGAAGGACGTTCAAAAAATATAACTCGGATACAAACGGAATTTCTTGGACATTTTAAAATGGATCCATTGTGTGCGTCATGAATCCGAGAGCTTTCCGATGTTGATTCTGCTTCGGTTTAAGGCATACTGGCCTTAAACCAAATAGATTGACCTTCACCTCTCTGGCTCAGGCTGATTGTTCTCTCGCATCGAAGAAGTAAAAATGTTGAAAATAAGCATATAAGAGGGGAGCAATGGACTCTACGAGATGGATATACGAATTCCTTGACACTATGAGGCATCACTTTTAATTGAAAGCGTCCATTTGGAACTGAAATATCAATGATTACCATTAAGAGAAAGAGTACTAAGGCCTTCAGTTTGGGGCCGCTGTAAAAGAGGAAAGAGCAGCTCCTTCAGGGTCAGTTCTGATGGTCACGTAAATGTAAGGTATGGGTGGGTTTAAGTGTAAGATACATATTCCTATCCTTTCATCTATTTCTTGATATCAAAATTAAGCTGACCGAAGAGCTAACATTCACGTTGATAAGTATGTCAAATTTGGAAAGTAGTAGTTAGTGATGACCACAAGTTAAAGAAATGTACTAAATAGCAAGAGGTATGGAAAGTACACAGTGTTAGTTACAGGATTATTGCCACTATGGAGAAATTTTTGAATGTGTAATTAAAAATGAATGTTGAGCAATTTGAGCTAATGTTTCCCTCGTATAACGCAGGCAAGATTTTCGCGAGAGGGAACATTATTACTGCTAGTTAGACGAGGAATTTACCCCACACAAATTTGACACAATCAGGCATCGATTTCAGCTCATTTTTCGTCTCAGGTGTTTATGTAAATGATCGCAAGTGCTAATTATTATTAACATAGTACTATACTGAGAAGAAAACACTTTCTAACTTCTTCGGTTCATAGATTTTAAAGTCATTAATGGCCACCGTTGCTTTAGTCGATACCCGTCGGCTCGCGAAGAGTAAACGCAGGCGTAAAAAACTTGTCACCCACTGCCTCAAATTTCCAATAATTCCTCAAATTATTTCTTATGACACCCGAAGTTGTTGATAAAGCATCCTAAATAAAGCTTAAACGCACTCTTCTATTTGCTGCGATATTCTCTAATCTTTAAAATAAATTCATTGCATCTCATTCAGATCCTTTCAACCCGATAATCCAAATAATATTCTAATCGGAAATGCATCCGCAAGGCCATAATTCTCATGCTTAGTTTTGACGAGCTTTTAATCCTGTTTTGGCACTGCATAATTTTAATACACTGAATTACATTTTTAAAATGGGAATTCCTGGGCATCTTCCTGGTTTCTGAAACGGCATGCACCTACCTTATGGCATTCACATGTCTCTGGTGTAGTAAGAGACAACTTTACAAAAGTGTTTCCAGATTTCTCTTTTTAACCTTACAGTTCCGTTAACTTATTTTTAAAAAAGTATTTACTACGACTTTTTCAATTCTCTATCTTTTAGGATATCACAGAAATTTCCTGTCATTTTTTTAATGATCCATTGCCAGGTTTTTTCAGAATGAAGACTATAAGTAGAATGTCACTCGCCAAATATTTCCATGAGAAACTTTTCTTTTAATTTACTTAAACCTCTATGCTGTTTTAAGAAGGGTACTCCGTATGTTGACACTATTTTTATAAATGCACCCATGTCTTTACATGGGGTGGCTTCATGACAAGACTTGCATTCTGGAGTCCCATAGAGGTTTTGCTCAATGCAATCTATGGCAAGGTTCTTCATGACATATTATTATAAGGTAATCTACCGGTTAAGGTGGGTTTTTGGATGGACATAACTATCAAATAAATATTTTGTGACTCCTAAGAAAACCTAATCTACATCAGGTCCCTCTTCATCTCTGTGTACTTCTTTCCTCCCTTCATCCCATCCAACATCCGTATCCTGTTCCTGCCCTTTCCTCTTTTGCCCAACATTCTCCCCTCTATTACCTTCTTCGACATTCCACTACCGCTCAATATGCCTTTCATCCATTTTTCCTGCCTCCATAGGATTTCTCTCAACAAACCCCTCTCCTCACCCACCATCTCCAGTACTTCCTCATTTGTTTTCCTTTCGGTCCATTTCACCTTCTCCATTCTTCTAACCACCCACATTTCAAAAGCCTCCAATCTACGTCTATCCTCCTGCTTCAGTGACCACGTTTCCGCACCGTACATAGCTACGCTCCATATCAGAGTTTTTACGAGTCTTGTCTTAACATCCCTACTCAACGTCCCCTGTCATCAACTCCCTCCTCCTTGAGAAAGCCTCCTTGTCTAACGCAATTCTTCTCCTTACGTCCCGGCTACTTTGACAGTATTGTTTTTTTTCAAGTATTTATATATTATGACATATAAATATTTGAAAAAAAAATTAATGCATAATGTCAATAATATTGTGGAATTATAAGGATTGATGACAGGGACATTTGAGTTAGGATGTTAAGAAAGGGTTCATTAAAAATTTGATATGGTGTGGAAACATAGTCATTGAAGCAAGACAATGGGCCAAGATTGAAAACTTTTGAAATGTGGGTGTGGGAATGGATGAAAAGGGTAAATGGACAGAAAGGAAAACAAATGAGGATAGTCTAGATGGGGGAGGAGAGGAGATTGTTAAGAGAAATTCATGGCGGGCAGGAAAGGTGGATGCAGAGTATTTTGATCGGCAGTGTAATGTTGAAGACTGTGATAGAGGGGAGCCTGCTAGACAAACAAGAAAGTGAGGCTAAAAAAAGAAACTTTGCACTTCCACATAAAGATTTAATATTTCACGACCATGGTTTTGATGCTCCACATCATCATTTTTTTTACCCTCATGATGATGATGCGCAGCATAGAAACCATGGTCGTGAAGTATTAAATCTTTATTTAAAGTGCAAAGTTTCTTTTTTTACCTTCATCATGAAGGAATTCCACAAAGTTAAACCTGAAACTGCTATGTTTAAATGAGAAAGGAGCAAGAATATGATAAGGATGTTGGATGGAATGAAGGGAGGAAGGAAGTATCCAGAATTGACAAAGGGTTTCTTGTAGTGTTGAATATAATGTTGCATTTTGTTAAAAGACCCAAAGAAATGTATTATCGCTCAATTGGTGCCCATCCAAAACCAACAATAAAAGGTAATTACAATAATAATTGTGATACTAACTGCATAAGTTAGATCCTTATGGGATTACATTACATTATTGTATATATAGAATCCACAAAATTAAGCATGAAATATTCATTACCTCATCAATGATATTGAACCAGAAGAATAATAAACACTATAACCTTCCCATTGTTGCCATACACTGTCCAAACTGGCACCTTAAGGGTTCTGACGCAAAACTAAAGTTATGACGATCATCAGAATAAATGTATGCATTATTCTCCCCATCAAAGGACCAAGGGGTTCCTCCTCGACATTCTGATACAACACTCACCGTTCATGTGATTGATGCCGATGACCAGAATCCTCGCTTCTTGGATGAAAGGTACCTGGCCACCCTTCCTGATGGGGAGGACGTAGAGGAGGTGAGTTTTCTCTAAGTTGATCAATAGATGTAAAATTTCTTTCATAAAGCATAACTTCATCAGCCCTGAAAAAAGATCAAGAAGGAAAATATTTTAGGTAGAATCTTAATTCAGATTTAATTTTTTTTCTTTAAATAGCCCATGTAACAAGTGACAAAAATATTTAACAAGAGACTTTGGTGGAAAAATATCTTTCCTCACTAATTTAATAATTAAATTTGAAAAAAATGTATATTCTCTTAGCATTGCAAAATCTGATTGCTTTAGGATGTTTTGTGGTAAATTTGGAAATAACTACTGTATCTTCAATATAATGTTTCACATTTCCATTTGATGATACATTTCCAAATTCACAAAATAACATATAATAAATAATTGAGCTCTCGAAATCAGGTTAAAGCAATTTTTTATGCCATAGCTTGACATTATTGGGAATTAAAAATGAAGTCTATACTTCAAGGCAAATACTTGAAAATCCAAGGGTTATAAATATAAACTAATCCTAACCTTTATGCTTATGTTGGAAGTGCCAGAAAACCATTGTGACAATCTCTTTCCATTTTTAAGGATTTTTCTACACTCATATGAATTGAGATATGAGTTATACTCTTCAAATATGAAAGGTTTAAAGTGAATGAACCTTATGAGTTACTAGTTAAGAAAACAAATTATCTTTATGGATTTTACAGAGACTACAACTGTGAAGTAATTATTATTCCTCTAATTGCTATAATGTACCCTTATTGTTTGCTTTCTAATATTTATAATTCTACCCTATGTAATTCTTTCTCAAATTACTTACTTACCTAAAATCAGAAAAATTATAAAACCAAAATTTGTAACCATTAACGGTTATTTAATTCCCACGGAATATTTTAATCTTTTGAATAGGTACTGATTCTTTCATCATACAGAAATATGTTGTTTGAATTTTAGCATATAAAATAATTTATATAGGTGATTTATCACTTCTAATATGCCCCAAATTATCTCTGAATGCATATGTGGATTACACTAATGAATTAAATTTGTTGCTAACTGCATTTGTTTTGTGTTTTAGTTAGTGCACACAAGTATTAAATACAGTTTTTTGGCAGAGAAAAAATGTACAATCCACTGAAATGAATTACTAAATATCTTAGAATAGGATTGAGGGTGATAAAAAACTTGTTATTACACATAGTACATGGTTGGGCAACATAACTTTTTTTTTATTTAGCAAAACCCCTTATTTTTTTAAAGAAAATCCCAAAAACCTTGAGTGAAATCAGTTTCTAGACATAGAAATTATGAGAAACCAGAAGAATCCCTTTTAAAATCAAGCTCTTAAGTAAAACTGTTTGATTTTATGATGGCTGAAAAATATTTGCTTTCATTTAGTACCTTATGTGTAAAGTAATATTAATACCTTTCACCTCTAATCCTAATCAGGCAATGATTTCTCATATCTAAACCATTTTGTATGCATGAAATGAAGCCATAATCACAAAAATTCATGCATGTATTTTGAAATTATCATGAATAATATAGCAAAATTAAATATAAACAAGGTTATGAATTAGTTAGAAATGATAGACTAATATTCCTAGGTATGTCTTTGATCAGTGTTATGCATAGAAAAGCCAAAGCATTCAGAACATCAGGAGAAAAATTAGCCAAAGAGAAGCCTTTACAAGAAGTCAGGGATAAAACTCAAAAATGGAGCATGACATTGAACGGATTAGAATTTTGAACTTGGAGAAGAGAAGATGAGTGTAGATGGAACATTATTGTATATTGGTTTTGGAGAAGCACAGGAAAAATGTGCTGAATGGAGAGGAAGAACAGCAATCTTTCTTAAAACTTAAGTAAAACATAGAGGAGTGCTTTCTTTTTCCTTAGAATAATGTTTATGGTACGGTATTTTTTGTTTACAATGTTTATGGCATTAAAGAACTTCAGGCACTGTTCCATCTGAACAAATTAGCAAAATGTATATTTATTCAATATAAAAGGACATTTTTTACTATATATCTCTGCTATATAAACTAGAAATGTTGAAGGTTTCAATTGATTTTGCAAAGTGTACATAGGTAGGTATTTTTGGAAGCATTTACCATCACATACAACCATAATTATTGCAATTTGATCATTAGACATTGCTTAATAATGTATCATGGCCTTCATCCATTTCACTACATTCACTGTGCTTCAATTTCAGGGTACTCGATTGGAGGTTTTACCCCAAGAGATAATGGCATTTGATCAAGATGTCGGCATTAATGCCCCAATCCTCTACACTTTTGACTCAGGTCAGTTATTTACTATTCATCTTTTGGATCACAGGTTTTGCTATATTAGATTTTTGTTTAACTTGTTAAATAATGTCATTTATTTTCAGTATCTAATGAAAATCAGGTCCAATTTAAACCTATCATAAATTGTTTTTAACAAGCAATGGAATTTTCTCTACCATCGTCTGATTTTTGGTTTGAATGTACAGAATTATTTGACAGTCAGATGTTGGTTTCATGTGATTTTGAGAACAAAGTTCATTAAATGTTCAAATAAAAACATAACCTCAATAGTATGCACATTACTTTGAAATATTAAAAATACATGGTGAAATCTTTTAATTGTATCATCATGGCATTCATTTACACCCAGTAAGGAAATAATATGAAATACATAACACCTCATTTTTTAAAATTCACCTCAATTATATTTCAAATGACCAAAATTAAAGCAACGGTCAGTACTTATATGGATCAACCAAATCATCTAATTGCTCCTATTCATCAGACATGCTTTATTATGTTCATTATATTACTGATATATCTTTTAAGGACTGAATGACAAATAAATTACTATTTCATGCATTGTACTCACAGGTTCTTCTGAGTATGGCCCATTTGAAATTGGCAGGTCAACAGGAAGAGTCATTGCTAAGGAGAGGATCAACAGAGGACAACTGCTACAACCAGTCACATTGGTCATCCGTGTAAGCTTCAATTATTTCTTTTATTTGGAACAGAGAACCCTGAAATGTATGATGTTCTATAATCATTCTAGATTGAGTCTATTTATCCTATTCCTATATTTCTCAATTTTTCTTAGAGCATGTTTTTACATACTGCCTCTTTACATTACAATGTGAGTTGATACTGACAAAAATTATTCTTATATACTGCATTGTTCTTATTGAATTCAGTATTGAAGTATTTCAGATATGTATCATTCGATGTGAGAGCTCAAAAACATGGTTTTAAAATGCGATTCCTGAATTGTGTAAAGATATAACTCAATTCTCTTGGGAATCCAATAGGTAAAAGATTCTAACATGCAACAAAATATCACTTTAACCAAGTTCTTCATTTCAATAAACTACCTCTATGCTAAATTAATTTTGTGAATTTTTTCAATGAAATAAATAACAATGAAAATTATATGGACAAGTAACTTTCTGCTCATCAATGGGAAAATGGGTGGGGGAGTTCAAGAACATAAGTAAGGTAAGGAAGAAAGTGATGGGCAGAAAAAGAATGGCATCTAAAAAGAAACTTTAATGAAATCATACTGATATAGTAATAGCAGTCATCAGCTAAAGTTTAATTTATCTGGGAATTACATTGATTTTTTTAAACATCCATTGGTTTAAACTGAGGCTTATCAAAGCAAATTTGAGGCTGGCTTGCACTTAAAAGTAAAATGAAGTTCAAATGAATGGTATATGGTTGTCCTTGTTTGATTAATATGTTATATTCCACTTTCATTTTTTAGGCAACCCAGTTTGACAACCCTGACCGCTATGCCCTAAGTACGTTGACAGTGGGTCGGAGAGGGGGTGGTGTTGGAATAGGAGGTGGCATCGGTGGTGGGGGACATATTGCTCTGCAATTTCTGCAGAGGGTGTTTGCCGTTGCGGCCCTGGAGAATGCACCTTTGCATAGTGTTCTTGTGACTTTACTTACCAACAAACCGCCAGACAAAGTGAGTGATCTTTGAGAAGATATTTAAGGATTGCTAATCACAATATAGAGTGATTTTTTTCGTGCAAACCCAAATCTACTTCAATGGCCTCCATATTTTGTTAAAACAAAAAGTGCAGGCCAATTCATGTGCAGTCAAAAATAGTTTATTTTAAAATAAATCATTGCTGATTTTCCAAAGCACAGTTTTGAAATATTTTTTCTACTTGAATGCTCATTACTTAGGCAACTCCTAAAAGTTACCCCAAGCAAAATAAAATTCCCAAGGTTTTGGAATCAACCTCGGTAGCATGTCTTGGGAAATGACATATTCTAGATTCATACCTATCCAACTTCATTTGCTGTACTTGAAATTATGCCATACAAAAAAAATCATTGAATTTTTATCTCAGAAGTGACAATTAGGAGTTATCCATTACTGTCAGTCATATAGAGGATTCAAATATTTGTACTGTGTAAAGTAGATATTGATATAGACTAGGAATTGTCAACATTATTTGAAATAGTCAGCATAAAAACTTCAATATATATATCACTTCACACATAGAAATAGATATAAGGAAAGGGGATAGGAAAACACATAAAAGACGAACACAGGAAAGGTGGGGAAGGCTGATTTGAGCAGATCACAAGAGTAAAAATATTTCCTTTTCCGGGACTTGAACACCGGACCTTCCACTTGCCAGGTGGATAACTATATTAATAACAGTAAATCAGGTTTCCTTGTTAGCTTAATTGGTAGAGCATCTGCCCGGCAAGTGGAAGGTCTGGTGTTCAAATCCCGGATAAGGAAATATTTTAACATTTGTGATCTGCTCAAATCCACCTTCCCCACCTTTCCAGTGTTCGTCTTTTATATATTTTCCTATTCCCTTTCTTCTATCGATGTATTTCTATGCATGAAGTAATATTTGTTCCCTGTATGGCGGGATTTCATGTTTGAATGTGTGTATATATGTATATATTCTTTATATATTCATTCACACATAGAAATAGATATAAGGAAAGGTGATAGGAAAACACATAAAAGACAAATAGTTTATGTGTTTTCCTATTCCCTTTCCTTATATCTATTTCTATGTGTGAATGAATATTTGTTTGGTGTATGGCGGGATTTTGTATTTGAATGTGTATATATACATATGTGTGTGTTATGAATCATCTTAAGGTTGATTTAAGTACCAACTTGTTTTTCAAAAATAAACTTTTATCAGGTGCTTGCATACCATGAAAATGATATGCACAATTTCCACCTTTGCAGTGCTAACCCCAGTTCCTGTCAAATTTAATTGGCAATTCTAGATAAGAAAATGGATTTGACAATTTCATCACTGTGGCTATTAAAATAAAATTGTTTCTTTTCCTTTCAAGATGGTAAGATTCTGGCTAGAGGGGGATCCACTTGACAGGGAGGATAAAAGTCCAGTGTTTGGCATCTCGCCATATGGAGATATTGTTCTTCTGAAAGCACTTGATTATGAGGGTGAACACCAAGGATACTCTTTCTTGGCGCACGCCTCTGATGGAATTTCAGTAAGTGCAGAACCTTATTTATACTTAACAAATATGTATAAATATCATAATATCAACTTGAGGGTACCAATAACTACAGACCCATAGACTTTTTAATATAATTTTAAGGTTGAAAAGACATAAAATAAATAATAATATGCTAATTGTTCTTAAATTGTTATTAACTAGCTATAAGATGCAGTATCTTCAAATTTTTATCCTTCTTTCACAAATTTCTGAAATACATGTTTTCAATTTGACTTAGTAGAAGTGGCTCTTGGATTACCTTATTTTTGTACAAATAGCAATGGTTTTTGTCAAATCATTAGTCAAATGAATAAATCATATATGGCCAAATGATAGACCAACTTTTTAGCTGTATAATGCATCCTAGTTTTCCAGCTTCACATTAACAAAACCAAACTTTGTTCTCAGTAGACAGAACAAACTCTTGAATTTTGTATGCTCAAATTGCACGCAGTCAGAAAGCCTAAAATTATTCTTTAGTGGCAAAGATAATTGCTGTAGAAGCCTTAAATCAAAGATTAATGTACTTAATACTCTGAATTTACAGTTGATTACCTATGAGATGCAGTTTCTTGAATTTATGCCCTTCCTAATATAATTCATGCCCTTCCTAATAATATAATTTACCTAATTGATCAGGGTTGAAGCTTTATTGAGTGATTTACTATCACATTCTAATTGACTAAGAGAGCAGATTCATTCTAATTTCAATTTTAATACACATTTCACCAACAGAATGACACATCAAGGGTGAATATATCCATCTTGAACGTCAACGATTGGGATCCTAGGTTCAGATTCCCACAGTATGAGTTCACAGTTTCACCAACAGATGGGATATGGGGTGCAGATGGCATTGTGGTTGGACTAGTGGAAGCTGCAGATGGTGATGCTGGGGATACTGTTTACCTCGAGCTGCAAGGCCCATCGGCTAAGTGAGTATAAAAATCTCTTTCTCCATACAAATGCACATATAACTATCCATTGAACTTTGTATCTATAATATTTAGGACTAAATTTTGAAGCTGCATTCAAAGACATGATATCAGAGTTGTTCTAGACTTGTCATTCGTTTGTGCTGTTAGTTCAGGAATAGTTTTTTTTTAAAACATATCCTGACACCAAAGGTTAGTTTAATATATGAGGATAAAGCTTACCTTGTACTATGTCCTACAATATATGGAATTCAAACATGAGAGTAGGGAGCCTACTTTCTCTTTCTATGCTGCCTGTGGTTTCACGTGGATATGGTACTTCAAAATTTGCAGAGCTTAAATGAAGCTGAGGTGTTCTAAGTAATCTGAAATCCAGTCAGGACCTAGATGGACAATTTACCCATTAAGTTATCAGTCTTCAAGGAAAAGCATTCTACGAGCTAAATTAATTATAAACTGTTCTAAAGGTTCATCTCCCTGTGAGGGTGACTTGGGAGTGCAGTATTGAGGACATAGAGTAGGGCAAAGGTATTTTTTATCCCCATAAATCTGGACCTTAGCAATAGTAGCAGTTCGGCATTCAAAGTTATTGCACAAATTAGGGGCCTAACAATTTTTGATGGAAAAACTATCATGAAAAACAAAAACTGAAGGTGTGCTAATGAAGAAAGTTCCTGTGAATTGAAATGAAGCACTTCTACCCAGGTGAACCTTTTGACCCCACATGGGCTGTATTGAACCAGCATGAACTAACTTTTTAACAATGTCATTTCAGTTAACTACACCAACAAATTTCATTTTAATCAATAATTTGCTCCGATACCTATTTATCCAATTTTTTGCAATAGTTAAAGATACATATTCACAGAAAATAAAACTTCTAAGGCAAGTGTATATTTATTTAATTGAATCAATTTTAAGCTTTTCGTCATGGTACTAGGATATTATGAAACCATAGGTTTCAAATGGATATTAAATAATCTGTACACCTAGGGCTGGGATGTTCAAATACAAATTAAATAGTAAAAATTCTATAATTAATAGTAGAATATATTTTACTGATAAAAGATAATAATAAAATATATTTAAAACTTTGCTCCTATTACAATAACAGAAAAAATACTGTCTTATGGCCCTGGTTTTCCACATTTTTTACAATAAATATCAATACTCTCTTTCAGAATGTTCTCCATAACTGATGACGGTGAACTCAGACTACGAAATATGTCTGCCATGGAATCATCAATGGCTCATCTAGTGGTCGTAGCAAGAGATAGTGGGGTGCCCCCAAGACTAGTAAGAATAATTATGTATCTTTTAGGCATCATATTGACATACCTAACTAATGGAAATGGATAAAATAATAATGATAAGATATACCTTTTGTTGATCTTAGGAGAATACATCTCATTCATGGAACCAAAATCTTTTTCAGGCTTCTGTACCAGTCACCATACACTTCCCTGAAAGCTCTCCTCCAGAAGTTCAGAGAGGTGGAGCTGTTGGTGGTCAGTGGTCTCCTGGAAGTGCAGCGTTCCTCTTAGCTCTCGTTTTGGGCTCTTTGTTTGCATTACTGGCCCTTTTGTTGCTCCTGCTACTGGTGTATGGAGGGTAAATACAATGGAATCGTTACACTTCATTCTCATTTGAATAGAAACACTCTAGTCATTAACCTATAAGCTGTTGAGATGAATGGAGAGAGAATTCATTTCACTCATCGTATTTTGCTGATGCAAAATCCAGCATCCTGAGTAGGAGGGCTATTTTCTTTCCTTTTCCAATTGGTGATTTCTCAGGAAAATCTGTACCTTAATGTATCACAGAGATTTTCATAGTACTGGAGGCATTAGCCTAATATATGTACATACTGTTTACCGAGATTGGCTATTCTTCTGCCCAGCATTTTACTTCCATCATAAGCACTTACAAGATATTCACGTATATGACTGTTTAAGTAGAAGTCCAAGATGAGACAATCGACAAAGTTAGTTACAAAATATTTGCATCAGCTATATATGACCAGAAAAAGTAACCTTATTTTATGCATCAATTCCAAAATATATTAAGGTTTCTTATGTGCCCCAGAATAAATAAGATTTAGATGCTAATAAGCAAAGTTATATGCTTATAGATACTATATGTTTAATTTTTTGTCTCTTTGATTTATATTATGTATAGGAAACTTTGCACAGACTTCCATTTTATATTCTTGTAAACAATGTATTGCATAAATTATTACTGAGCATGTGAGAAGGATAAGAAAGAATAGCAGCAAATAATCAAAATTGAGTATTAGGAGGCAGTACTTACATCTGCCATCAGGAAAGACAGGATTATAAATGTGTTAGCTGTATCCAGTACTTAAGTAAAAAACTGATAGAAAGGACAAACTACTATATAATAAGAATGTAATTCATTTATGTATATTTGTAGAATCGAGAGTTCTCAAATCCATTCCATTCCAGGATTGGTATCTTATGAAGATGAATGTAGATAAGACTTATTGTATTTGTTAAGCATGAATATTTTCTAATCTTTTAGAAGTAGAGTTTCCTAAAAAAAGTACATGAATGAATCTCCTTTCACCTTTACAACAGAAGGTGCTTGCTGACCATTACAACAATGAATAATCATGAAAAAGGAAGTCACCCATTGAAAAGTCTGAGAAGTGACAATTTTATCATTTTAAAAATTTATAACTTTTTGGAAAATTAAGCTTCATGTATTATGATGGATGACTCAATGAGTTTGTCCACATAATAGGATATAATACTGTTTCTTACCATATCAAAATTACAAAAATTTGTTTCTCCTATCATCATTGAACTTTACCAAAACATTTAATGCTGTGATCCTCATCAATTAATCAAACATGAAGTTAACACTAAAGTAATGAATTCAAGGTCTGTTCTTTGACATACTTTGGTCACAACTTAGGTTTCCTAAAATCTTGCGTAAGAGTTCAAATACAGTACCACTCTCTGCAGTGTAAACAGGTCAAACTTCACATGCTATTCAATAGAAACTTAATAACCAGTATTTCCTTTCACAGGAAATGGAAAAAAGGAGCAGTTCTTTCTCGCAACCATGGGAAGGACACAGAGAAAGTGGGAGGTGAAAGAAGGAGCGATGTAGATCGTGGAAAAGAAAATGAGAAAAAGAAAGGTGAGAAGAAAAATGATAAGCAGAGGGTTTTGGACAAAATTCACTACTATCATTCAACAGGACTGCTTGACAGAACATCTGGGGTCATTTCATTGTGATTTTTCCAGAAGAATTCTAAGTAATTCAAGCATACAAAATGGCAAATATTTATAAAAATGATTGTAGTATTGAATTGGATCACAAAACTTAAGTCATGTGAAGTTTTAACTCCTTCAATTGAAGATGAAGGATTTCCAGGCTTTTTCCAGATTTTGGTTCATTTTTGTGGAGACGATGATTTGTATTCATTGCAGGACATCTCTGGATTATGAGCTAATTTTTATCACATCATTTTAGCTCCTCATCTGATGGTGTTCTTTGCGATGGATATGAATTTCATCACTAAGACAAGGAACAATCACAGAGAAAAACTTAGAAGTCCTTGATTTTCGAGGACCACAGAACATTGAAAGCCTTTAGCAGACAGGAACTTTGATTCAGATAATCATATAAAATGTAATACTGAGGAAGACTGATTTTCTTTTACAGCAAATGGCAACCGTCAAAATCATGACCAGGGTAACCATGCACCCTCCGTCAAGAGAGTAGCCCCTGCACCACCACCCCCATCACCTCATGGGCATCCTCCACTGCTAGGGCCAAGATCTATGACAGTTTCTTCTGGGTCCATTGATGGATCCAGGCCAATCGGATGGCCAAGGGGTTCCATCCCGAGGAGGGTAAAGAAACTTAGCTGGGAAGATGACCTTGCCTCCACAGGGGTGAGTTAGGATAAACACATCCCTCTGTGCAAAATTTAAGCGAGTTAAACAGGTTACCATTTGATGAAAGATTTAAAAAATATCTTCCTTAAGAGTGAAACTGGGAATATTAAACTAATTTTTTCACTGCATAGAATCAAAGTTATACAGATTTAAAAAATATTTTTCGCTGGCCTTGGTGGCATCAGGATAACATCTGCAGGTCCCTGTATGTGTTTTTGATTGTCTTTGCAGTTAAATATCTTTGTATTTCAACGTAAAAAGGTCAAAAATTGATGGGTTTCCAATTAGTGTTAAGTGAAGAACTATTTCTTGATGGTGCTGATGGGAGGAGAATTTTCTTCTGTACCACTTGGACATGAAATACTGTACTCTAAACAAGTATTGACTACCTTGACCAATTTTGATGAGAACATACAATTTCAAGGTCCTCTAATGCTGGATCATGGGAAGAAATTTAGGTGGAGATTTAAACAATGACCTTGAAAACAAGAGAGCTAATCCTTCATAAATACAAACAAAATCTTTCCAGAGAATTACAATCCATGCATGTATAAAGTTGTGCCCAAAAAAATGTCTACCCTACCACAAAATCTATAGTATTATACTTAAAAAAATTAGCTTTTAAGACAATGTTTTAGCCAAAATGCATATTCGATCACTTCATAAAAAGAGAATCAAGTGCATTTGCCTAGTTATTTACACAATTTTGATGGCAGTTATTTTATTCCACTGTTTTACTGAATCTTAACCAATAAATATGCTTACCTTGCAGGGTGACCAACAAATGTCACGGGAGCTCACACTTTATTTCTAGCGAATTCTTCCAAAGAAATAAGAGGAGGAATTACTATGGTGGACTCTGGGATTCACTGCAGTCTAATTATTCCCAAACAGTGCAGTGGGCTCGAACAGGATAAACTGAAACCATTAGTTCTTGTGAGACATAGGGTGAAACCAAAGCATCGACAAAAATATAGTCAAATAATGGGAACCTTAAGAAGAATATATTGCTTTCAAAGTGAAATATACAATCATAGAAGATTCTACTGAGTGTAAAAAGTGGCATTAAAACAGTTAAGGAAAATCTCGTGTTTTATGATGAAGATATGCACTTTTGAGTTCTGAGTGATATTGAATACAGTAAAGGATTGTGTTGACACAAAGGCGACCTTCAGTGCAGTGCATTAACTCAGCAGTGATCCAATTGTCACAGTGCCGAGGGACAAGCAGAAGTGTAGGCATATCAGGGCTCATACAAAGTAATGATATTAATGACTACATGTACATAAATACTCCTTTCAAAGGATGTAGTCATCATCATAAAACAGACATTTGAAGTAAAGACTTAAAAGTGACCATGATTGTGATTTTTTTAGTGTTACAAATCAGTGAAAGAAATTGCGAAGAAGGAAAAATATTATTGACAGTCATGAACTTTCTTGCCTTTAACCATCATGGTATACATTAGAATCCAGATACATTAAAAAAAAAACTGGATCCAGTAACTAACATGTAAAAGATTTTTGTAAGATAATGTCTTCCTGAAATACAAAATTTTTACATTGAAGAATTTTTTCATTACACAAAAATCAATGGTGAACAATTAATGACTGACTATTAGCATTACTTTTTCCATATTAAAACATGGTGGGCAATAGATTGATAAGCTAATTTTCTGTGAAGATTCTGTATCCAAAGAATTAAAGCAGAAATGGAAGCTGTATGAGGGTGCCATGCCACTATAAGGCTAGCTCAAGGTGAGTTTTGTAGCCTTTGCACCATCTATGGATGGCAGTTATGTAACTAGGGTTAGAATGGAGTAATCCTTGTTCATACAAGGAAGACGGAGGAGGAAATGGCCTTTGAGGGTAAGTTTCCATGGTGTAAATTTAAGTTACAGAGAGTTAAAAAATCTTTAAAGATAATTGAAGTATGTAAATTTTATCTTTGATTATTAGACATAAAAGAATACTTTGAATACTACAGATGTTGGCTGATAAGGAAGTGATGGACCAACTTATTTACATTCCAGAATCGATTTTATAAAACAAAACTCCCCCCACAAGCCCAAAAATATCAGAGTTTAAGAGGATGCCGCGATAGCTTAACTGGCTAAAGCACTTGGCCAGATATCAAGGGATCCAAGTTCGAATCCCGGTCAAGGTGAATGATTTTTATAATCTGAAATTATTGCATTAAAATTCCCCCAATTATTTTTTTATGAGAGTTCACTGGAGTGACTATGTGCACATACTTACAGTCATTGATGCTTTTCATGACTTAAAAGAGTTTAATTATGGGTAGTTCACTTAAAAATATTTTAATTACATTTCATCCAAAGCACATATATGGAACAAATTGCATATAATGCTAAAAGTTTGAAAATAGAAAAGCATATATCTTATACAAGGGGCATAATCATAGAAGGTTTTGTTGAGGTTAAAACGAGGTGGTCATATTCCAAACCATCTAAAAACATCACATAATGGACGTAAATTACCATATTTTTCAAACTCATTTCAACCCAGAGGAGCCTAAATTAAAATAAAATAGCATAAATAATTAATTGTGGTGAAACCTTTTCAATTAAAAATTGGAAGTCTTCATCTTTATGATGTCATCATGAAATGTGCACAAAGGTTTCCCACTCTTTTCAAAGTATATTGGACAACCTTTCTTTTTTCAAGTATTGAACAAATTACTTCAAGCACAATATATAGTGAAGATGATGGATTGGTCTTGGCTTCAGCATAATTTCATCATTTCTAAGGCATTGGCATTTTGTGACACCATCCTCCCATTTCTTCAATTTTTATGGCCAACATAATAATACCTATTTTGCACCAAAAGAGATGAAATAATATTAAAACAAACAATGAATTCAAAACAAAAGTTGAGCATGGTAGCAAATTGGATTTTCCATTAGGGAGAAATGAGAAGTCTTCAGTGACTCAAAACAACTTTGAGGTGAGACTTATTGGACCTTACCTCAAAGTTATCTTTATTTTTGATGCACACAGATAGTTTACATGTTTTTTCCCGAGTCCTCAATTACTCTAAACACAATTGATCAGGTGGTTCTACTTCCATTAACCTACCTCTTTGTTGGTTAGTCATTTCACATTGCTATGATTTGAATTTTTGCAATATGAATGAGAGGTGTACTATTTCCTTTGTAAAAGAGGCCACTTTGCAGAAATACATATAAACATATTTTCTACCAATTTCTCAGATTTATTCTTCCAGAAAATATTTGGTCGAAGTTAAAAAAATGTATAAACATATTTGATATATTTATATGATGATTTTGTATAATCCATTCACTATCTTTAAATAAATTCAAAATACAATTTACCTTTTAGTTAAGCAATACAAGTAAGCCTTCACAGTCATTATCTTCAGTAAAGATATACCTTCTACCCTCTTGTGCAGCAGACATTGTTGGAAATTAAGTTTGCAATGAATGGCTTGAAAAATAAAGTGTATATATATTGTAGCTTTTCCATACAATCAATTCTTCCTTCATATGGTGTTGTAAAAATGCTCATTAACCTTCTTCAGATAAATTATTCTTCCATCATGTCCTTCATCAATCCCTCAACAACTGGAGATGGGAAAGTCTACTTTGAATAGTTATCCTGAAATAATGGATCAGCATCATCATTGGTCTGTAATATTCCATTAAACTTGGCACTTAACCTATGGCTTGAAGTCCACTAAATTTTTAGTGAACCCACTAAAAAATTTAGATACCAACTACAACATGTATTTATTGTTTTTTGTTGATGTTTATTTTAGTCGATACCTGCTCAAATAAAAGGATATGTACTGAAATTTTTGGGGAATCACTGAAGATATTATCTTACTTTTGTCTAAGAGGTACCCTTATCATTTCCCTTATTATGGGACGATAGAACTGAATTTTGAAAAATATCAATAGCTAGAACAGATTAATTGATAGTAGTAGGATCTCTCAGCCAACCTACATTAATTTCATTAATAAAATGTGATACATAGACATACAAGTAATGACACATACAATATGCATATAAAGTAAAATTTGGAATGCTACATTATGCATAATATTTTATAACAAAGATTCAAAAAATTACATAAGCAATGAAGAACACGGAACACTCTTCACATTTCCTCCATTCTGCTTAGAACCCTCTTCAGGTCTGTAAGAAAATATGTTACCATTAGAAACATTGGTGAAGGAAATGGATAACATAGGCAGTTAAATTATACTTAGAAATAGGCAATTCTAACTAATCAATTCCACGGTCATAATGGGTCATTTCACACTTAGGAATTTTAGTTTATCGCAATAGTATCATTTTTTTAAATTAGTTCAAGTAAAACCAGTGCATATACAACAGAAAATTTTTAAAATACCACCATAATCACTGCAAAATAATGCCAAAAATCACTGTATCCATTAAATCATCCTTTGAGAAACCTATAATAACATGCAATAAAGTTATAATGGCATGTTAATTAATAAATGGAATAATGAATTTTGAAAAATAGCAAAAAAAACCACAGATTTGAATGTTGTCGTACAATTTTGACGGTGAATAATTTAGAAATTAGCACTGCTTACAAAAAAAATAGAATAGATTGTAAAAACTTTTTGTAAAAAGCTTTTGTTCACTCAAGCCTAGTTTTTCTTCATCCTTATATTTACGCCATGTCTTTTCTCTGCTGTTCTCTTTTCCTTGCAATTCTAAGTTTTCCTGCCATCTCCTTTTGAAGAAGCACGTTGTTGACATTCATTGATGCCCAATGAGCTTGTGCAGGAAAATCTCAACTTTTTAAGCTTCTTGTTTACATAAATATAGTCCTATTTAAACAACAAGGTATATATTGAACATATTTGGAATGGGTGAGTAAATGAACACCAGCAGTTTTTATTGCTTTAAATCAGACAGAGTGAATCAACTTTCAGCTCTCAATCCAGTTGATATTATCACTAAACTTGATATTTAAACATCACTTTATAGTCCTTCACTTTATGATTGAAAAAACTTAGTAATGTCCTACACATCCGTTTGGAAAATGAATTTTATCAAAATCCAAATCTAAGTTAGATAATAAATAAGTTTTTGCTGACTTCATTTCATTCATAATAGTGTCAGTATTGTTCACAGAATATTCTGATATCCCTTCATTCATATCTTGCCTTTTGGTGTCATTATACAAGTTATGAGATATAATGATTAGGAAAGGAAACTCCAAAACATACCTTGTATTAATGTGGGAACAAGGATTGGCCTAAGTATGATTTCAAGGTTTGTATTGTCCTCTGTTGGCCCATCCCATTTGACTGGTCCTTTCACTTTCAGTTTGAGCCTTTGCCCTCCTGTTTCGCCTGGGCTCTGGTCACCTGACTGTTCAGTTGTGCCCCATTCTGCAGACTCTAGGTGATTCACTTTTAACAGTAAAAGAATGCCACATCATAAGGATTGATGATATCACTCAGTGTGAGTTTTTGTGAATACATTTCACTTAGGAAGAAGACAAACATGGGGAACATGACCATGAACTTGAACATAGAGACAAATAAAACCACACAGAATGATAGATAAAATATTTCACTTTATAATATAAATATTTATACCACTTTAAATATTCAATGGCTGAATACTATTCTTTATATCTAATCAAAGTTTTATGTAATAATTAAATAAATAGCTTGCCTGCCCTTGCTCAAAACAAAATTTATTTTTTTTCCTGTAGTATAGCAGCATCTTTTGTTTAACCCTTTAGCTCCTGTGAACGTACCCTTACACCCTTTGGTCAATGGTGCACTATCATACTTTGAAATTTTATGAAAATTATGCTTGTCAAAATAAATTATTTAACATTTTCCATTAAACAAACATTTCAATTAAAAAACTACATTATTTTTATTTATTCCATGTTTTTATTGATTCAGGTGTAATAAAGGTTATGGAGACATCATGCACTCAATTTTTGCCGCCTGTGAGAAGTAGGATTCTGGAGAGTGAACCGCAGGGAAAGGGTAAGCTCACTTGTTCTGGATCCAATTTCATAAGTGCTACTCTGGAAGACATTCACTTTCCTGCACTTTTATTCTCAAGTCAACTGGCACAATTATTTCATAAATATGAATAGCCATTGCCAGTGAGAATCAGTGCCAAGGATTTTGGAAGATAAAATCATCAAAAGAAGAAAATTGCATGGAATTACACAATGAAAAAATTACTCTCACATATATTTTAAAAATATATTTGAGATAGTTATTCCATTATTTAAAACAACCTCTGTAAAATTTTCTTTTCTCCAATCTGAATATGCTTGATCTGAAAATTTTAGCAAATATTTTGGTTACATAGTCAATATAAGATGGCAACTAATATTAATAGAGAGTATTATATCAGCAAAATAATTTGATTTGAATCGCCAAGAGCTGGTGAGAAAACATTCTTGAGCATCAGGAATGAAGGAATAAGGCAACTTTGTACCATTTTCCACACATTTATTTGGAATAGTGAATTTTCTCACCTGATTAAAGTAATTTCTGTTCATGATTCCATTTTCAATACCAATAATCAAACCTGGATCATGGAAGTAAAATTTGCCTACCAAGTTGTCCAAAATTATGAGGTCATATGGCACAGCTGAGTAGACAAAAAATCACTTTTGTTCTCAAGGTGTGCCAGGGTGCTCAAGGTGCCTCCAGATTATGATCATTGCCTCTTGGTAAGCCACTCATCAGATTAGTCAGCTTGTGAAAAGTAATATTCTTTTGTGTCATTGCAAGAGTTGATTGGATAGAAATTTAATTCCTGATCTGAGGTTTTAAAGATGAGTTATTATTTATTAATGGTGGTCTCTACTGTTTAAAGTCCGTTTGACAAACTAACTACTACAAGCTCTCTGTCTAAGCCTTGCATAACAGCTTTGTTTTTAAGCCTCGTATAACACTTGACAACATGAAATCCAACACTACTATAAACCCTTCCTCAATTTCTCATACTTGGTTGGGGTTGTTTAGGGGTCAGATGGAAGAAGAGACCATACATACAGTCTCTCAATCTCGCCCCTATAAATGACGTCAAATAAGTAAATACATTCTGAAGAAGTGCTTATCGTAGTCTTAGACAAGGCTTAGAAGTGTAGCACTGGGTAATCAATAAGTATCATTAAGTCATTAGGTGTCTGGTTAGTATGACGGGAGGTGGAAAAATTCATTTGTGAAGACCCCGCTGGAGACTCACGCCGGAGACTGGTGTCCCGGAAGTGCTTGCGGAGTTGGTTGGCACCCCCGGCGGCCGCTTTGGCGATGGCCTTGGCCAGCTCCCTGGGCAACCCCAGCTGAGTCAGTTCGAGCACCATGGCCTCCTCGCCCTCGCCCCTCTCGCCACCCTCCAGCACGCCGTACCGGACGGAGCCGCGGATGACGAAGGACAGCGCCGCCACGGCTCCCTCACGATCGCTCTCCTCTGAAAGGCGGATCCACACCTCGGATCATGGGGCAAGGAGGGCGGTGGGCACGCAGGGGACGATCGCTCACGGGTGAGAAGGCAGGTGACGGAGCGAGCCATTCGCAGTTCCGGTCGGATTTGACATCTCTTATATTATCAACACTGCCTACGTAATCTGCATACATCATTTGAAAAAGTCTGTCCAGTCCCTCCTTATGCAATTCTTAACTGTTCTGAATTAAATATTTATATTTTAGAAGCAAGGCTAAGCTAAACAATACATTACCTTGATTGGCATAAACTGGATTATGAGCAGGCAAAACTCTACACCTATTTATGGAGTTGTTTAGACGAAAATGGGAAAAATAGTAAGGATATTATTAAAAGAACTGCATTAGGTAAAGAATATTTCACGAAGAGGACGAGTTGATGACAGGGATCTTAAGTAAAGCGGTAAACAAAAGTCTACGGTAAAATTTAATATATGTGTGCTTTGCATGGTTCGCGCGTCTTGAAATTCAACGCCAGTATTACCTTAATTTCGAAAGCAAAGCGATTCTCCCACCGTGACAGTGGCCAGATATTTAAGAATGCTCAGCCGTATTTCTGCGGCACTGATTTCCTTTCCATGGCAATGGAAATTGGCAATGACCATTTTTGACAAGGGTGAGATGAGAGTGAATAATTCGTTAATTTTGACACCGCAGACGCTGCATATAAAAAAACGAATGAAATAATAAACGTCACGCTTTATTATTTTTTGTTTACTACTCAAGATTTTACTACCCAATTTTCGTAGCATCATTTAAACGTACGTCTCTTAAAGAATTAATTTTCTCTTCGAATAAAATATCTTCAAAATGATTTCAGTTGAAAACCAGGATTAAATTATATGCATTTATCAACAATATCTCTCAGCGACGCCAGATAAAGGGAAACGGTGACGCATTTCGGTAACTTGTGTTACTACCACAATTGTCACATACACAATCATCCTACTAGAATAACCCATGGTCGGGATATATGTTTTTGTTGCCAGAGTCACCGAAAAGTAGTCCACGCATCAAGCCTTTGGCAGTCGCAGTGCGGGGAGTTTTATATAAAAAAGGTAGGGATAAGAAGCGAGATCGTATTACGAATTGACTGGTCGCGAATGAATAAGATGCGCGCCAAGCTCGAGCATGTTGGCGGAAGAATACGTCCCGGAGACGTGCGTGTTAAGGGAATGTGGTTGACTCACCGTATTTGGCATCCGCGGTAAGCTTCTTAACTGCTTCGTACTGCGAATGGAAAGAGAGAGAGAGAGGGGAGGGGGAGGATGGATGAGATTCGGAAGGTTATTGGGATGGGAAGGGCGTGTGGCAGAGGGATAGGGGGGGGACAGGAGTATGAAGGAGGAGGGGGGAAGAGGAGATGAAGATGGGATGCGAGGAGGGGAGTGAATAATCACGCACGAGAAGGAAAATGGTAGGATGCAGAAATGGGGAGAGGCAGAGGAAAAGCAGGATCGAAGGGTGCAGGGGAGGGGGAGAGAGAAAGAGAGATAACATTAGACAACCGATATGCGATCGTTTACAATGGGTTGATGAAAATCTCAAAAGGCAACCTTGCCTTTTTTCTCGGTAAACTTTTAGAGATATAACTAATTACAAAACATGAACTGTTTCTAGCAATCCAGACACCACAATAAGGCCAACAAATTGCAGCCGCGTCGAAATGCAGTAGGTACAGTATGTGTGTACACACAAACACATATACATGCATACACAATCCAAGTACGAATACGCGTCTAATGTATTAACAGCTTGGGTCGCGGTAGTCCAAGGGGTAGAGCGTTGGACTACTGACCGGAGGGTCCCGGGTTCGATTCCCGGGCACTTTGTCTCTGGGCACCAGCAGCTCCACCCAAGCTATGTGATTTTTCGGGTACCAGAACTTCCTGGGAATCACAGGGAAAGGAACTGGCCCCCCTACCCTGATGTGTGACTATTCACACGTCGGGCTTAGTACACGGGTGAGCTCTACCATCGCCCTCGGGTTGAATACTGTGTTTATTAAATAATAATAAGGGGGAAAACTCCACTGGCCGTAAAAAACAGTCGCAACTCTCGTCAGACCAAATTGTTGTGTGGTATTCGCGGGAACCAACCACAACCTCTCGACCAAGAATACCCTCTGTGGTGGTTTACGGGAAATTAATCCACGCCAGGGACCACACACAGCCACACACACACTATCCTGTCTGGAATCCTTCACGAAGCTGTGAGACTTCGTTAAAGATTCCAGGTGGAAATGTAATCCTTCACGAGGCTGTAAGGAAGACCCCGTTAAGGATACCAGGATGTATTACAAGCACACACTCTGTGACTATCCACGAAGGACGAGCACAGACCAATCACACACACTAGCACTCAAGAAGCACACACACACGCACTCAAAGGGCCCAACTTCTGGGAGAATCTGAAACGATAGAGCGCAGACGAGGATAGCGTCGAACACGCGTGTTTCGGCCACAAAGTGGCCCTCTTCAGCGAACTGAAGGGAAAAAAACACCTCCAACACAAGGTTGAAAGTAGAACAAACAAACAAAGTTGTAGAAATTCTTGGTCGAGAGGTTGTGGTTGGTTCCCGCGAATACCACACAACAATTTGGTCTGACGAGAGTTGCGACTGTTTTTTACGGCCAGTGGAGTTTTCCCCCTTATTATTATTTAACCTAGAGGCCGTAGAGCTCTTGAATTCTTGCTACTGTGTTTATGTTATCTCCCCCAGTTTCTTAGAATTTTTATATTAGTAGTCGTTTCTTCTTTTCGAATACCCTCTTTGCTTTCGCTCTTTATTATTCGCTATTACGCTTATTATTATATCCCTATTCTGCCATCGTGGGTGATCTTAATGCGCAATTAGCAAAAATCTTCCACAATTTCATATGCGCCTCAGCCTCATTAATCAGTCTTCTCATTGAAAATTCAAGCTTGAAAGTTTTAGCCTACACATTTGCGGAAGAATACTCATCGATTAACCTGATACCCGTTGACGAAATGCATTCTTGACATGTGTTTGCCTTTCAATCGTCGATTAAAGTTGAATTTCGTACTAAACTACGCCGTGATTTGAACAAAAATACGCCAAAGTCAAAAAAAATTAGTGCGTAACGATTCCAGAGAAAATGTAAGGAAAAGTTGGCAGTCGTATTCCTTGCGGAGGAATTTCATTAAGGGAGCTAAGCACATCAGTCGGGTGCAACCCAAACCCAAAGAGTGCGACCATTCCGAAGTTTCGCACCAAACACCTAAGAAACGATCTGAAAACATGTCTGATGAGTGCAGAGGTCACCTAATACAGAGCACTACTGCGCACGAAATTCGCACGTTTCAGTGATGGCCGACTCATTTCCTTACACTGTGCCGCTCCGCGTTTTCCCGCGAAGTTGAGAAACCAGAAAACCACACCGTTTGGATTTGAAGTGGGAGGCTGCCCGGGTGTATATCCCGGATTTGAACTAGTGACTCCCCAGGGAGTATGCGAACATTCGACCCACATGGCCACCTTCGGTATCCGTTCAAAGGGCGTGATTAATTGGTGAAGTAATAAACCTCTTGTGGTCCTACAGCCTTCTTCGCTCTCGCCCTGGGAGAAAGGAGAACGCCATTGGGAGCGAGGAGCAAACCCTTTGAGTACTCCACCCTCCGTCTCAATCTCTATCTAACGTCATATATTCCTTTACCCGGTTACCCTACTGCCTTTGCTTCCCTTCTCGCCTTTACACCCCCTTCCGCACTCCTTAAGAGCGCCCCCGTTTCTACCCTTGAATCGCTACCTCCCCTCTTAACTGACAAAAATTCCACACGGAAAATTTAGAAGTAAGTACAATCGAATCACTGAGCTCTCTTCATCGAGCGCTTCTATTTTTGTTTCTGTTAACTAAATAATCCATTCACACTTATCCCGATTCCGCTCCCTTCATAAGTAAAATGCACCACCGTGTCATTACATGCTATTCATGCTTGGAATTTAAAACAATGCAACATATTATTATAAAGTGAAAAGTCAACGCATACACTCTTCTATCATTAAAATTAAGTATTTCCTTAAAATTAGTCATAATTTTATGTTGTTAATTTGTTGACACCATTATCGTCACGGGAGAATGGAGTTTTGAACCAACTATTTTGAAAATATAGAAAAAACTACCAAATAAAAGAATTACTGATATATATTGAAATTATCATTTGGTAATAAACCGGTTAAGGTATGTTTTGGATGGACACAGCTACCAAATACATGTTTTGTGACTATTTAACACAGCACAATCCAGCAACCTACTCTACATCAGGTCCCTCTTCATCTCTGTGTACTTCTTTCCTCCCTTCATCCCGTCCAACATCCCTATCCTGCTCCTGCCCTTTCCTCGTTTGCCTAACATTGTCCCCTCTATTACCTTCTTCAACATTCCACTACTGCTCAATACGCCTTTCATCCATTTTTCCTGCCTCCATAGGATATCTCTCAACAAACCCCTCTCCTCGCCCACCATCCCTAGTACCTCCTCATTTGTTCTCTTGTCGGTCCATTTCACCTTCTCCACTCTTCTCCACACCCACATTTCAAAAGCCTCCAATCTACGCCCTCCTATTTTAATTTTTCTATCTGGAAAATCGCATAACCTTTGTTTTATTAATATTGATTCTCATCCCATATCTATCACACTGAACCTCCAATTCACTCAGCAATGCTTGCAACCCCTGAACTGACTGTCAAACTAAAGCTTGGTCATCAGCGAACCTAACTGCTTTTACGAATTCCCCTCCGACTTTCATTCCTACCTCCAGTTCTTCCCATGCCTCTTTAATCATTTCCTCCACATATACGTTGAACAGCACCGGTGACAATGGGCAACCCTGCCTTACACCTATTCCTAACACTGCCCATCCGGACTCTCCGTTCCCCACTTGCACCTGAGCAGTCTGAGACATGTACGGGTTGCGGATCAGTCTCCTGTCCCTCCAATCCATTCCTAATGTCTGCAATATACTCACTAGTTTTTCCCAATTCACTCTATCAAACGTTTTTCCGAAATCTACGAAACAGGCAAATACGGCCTGATTGTATTCTATATTCCTCTCGATTAGTGATCTCATTACTGCAATGGCATCGCGCGTACCCCTCCCCTTCCTAAACCCAAACTGATCATCCCCTAAGTTATCATTTGCCCTACTTTCAATCCTTTTGTTGATGATCCTGAGAATAACTTAAGTTGCGTGGGATATCAAACTTATTTTTCTGTAATCCTCATATGATAAAACCTTTACCTTTTTCGGAATAGGAACCAACAATGATCTCATAAAGTCTTCCGGCCAGATTCCTTCTTCATTGATACTACGAATTAGTCCATGTAGTGTCTTCCCCCCACATTTTCCTAAACATTTAAGTAATTCCGCAGATATGTTGTCCACTCCCACGGCCTTATTTGGTTTCATCTCCTCAATGTCATTTCTATCTCATCGTCGAGTATGCCTGGACCTAAGCTATCTTTATCTATGTCATGTTCCTTTTCTATGTCTAACCTTTTTGGTCTAAGTTCCTTACCATACAGTGTTTCAATATATTCCTTCCATCTCTCTTGGATCTTTTCTCTGTCAACTATTATCTTACCGACTTATCTCCAACTGTTAACACAGATCTTCCCTTCTTGCTTCCCGAAAGTGATTTAACCTTGCTGTACGAGTATAGCGCACCAAATTCACCCTTCCTCTGCAAACTTTCCATATCCTCGCACTGAAATATTAAGTTTATTTAATCTTAAGCGTTATTTTGATACTTCCTCAAGTGGAAATTTTTAATCGAAAATTAATGGATATAAATGCGAAATATGTACGAATCACTTGATTGTATCTAAAACCCCTTTGGAAACCAAACAAATATTGCACATCTTTCTGCGAAAGATTGCTAAAAGCATCTTTGAGAACCCAAATCACTGTGAACCACACGGGTTAGGTGTAAAATATAGATTTTCCGAGAAAATCAGACGTAAAGTACCCTATTTCCTACACTTTACACACAATTTATTCCTCAATTTCACAAATAGTTTTCACCAGGATCATCAACAAAAAATGAGCCAGACCCATCCGATTCCTTCTCAATTCTCTTTCCCGCCTCGAAATTCCCAGGATTTGTGTCCCTTTGCATCAGGACGCCGTGGACACGTGGGCGGGGGACAAAAATGTCGGGTTCGGGGGAGTGAAGGGGGAAGGGTCATGGGGGAAAGGTTAATGGCAAACGGCATCAGTGTACGAGATTGAGAGGGAGATGACAGACTGAGGGAAAGGTTACGCAGGGAATGCAAAGCCTAAGACGGGCAGGGTGGAGAGAGGGACGTTGGGAGAATGAGCGACAAGGAAAACGAGGTTTGAAAAATGTTAGCTCAGGGCATATTTAAGGAGTGAGCAGCTGGTTGGTAAGCTTATCAGTGCTGTACGGTAGAAAAAAGCATTTATTTTCGCATTAAGTACCACCAAACAACCAAATACTCTTAGGGTTTTATATACCCTGGGGATATTTTAAAACTCATCCAACTGGGTTTTGAGGATTATAGTTCACAGAAATCATTACCCGTACCAAACTGCCAATGAAATGTATCGTAACGTAGAATTAATAATGGTAGTCTACCGTTTAAGGAAAGTTTTGAATGGAGACAATACTGACCACCGCTATGTTTCTAATCCTCACCTAACACGCCACAATGTGACACCCTAGACCACAATAAATCTGTTTTCAATAATACATGTTTCCTTCTTTCCACATATTTTCTGTCTGATTCAATCCCTACAAACGTGCCTATTCTCTTACTTCCCCTACGTCGCCTGCCCATCGTTCCCTCTCTCGGATACTGGTTTCCCTTTTACATTCCATCGCCAATCAAACCGCCCTGCACTTCAGCGGAAATGTAAAATTTGATGAAGTCTTCCAGTTCATTCCAGATACATTTTTCACGTTTAAGTAATATCCGCAAATCTGTTTCTATTTGAGAAGGGAAAGGAATACGTGTTGACCTATGAAGTAGAATCGGAAGTACATTTGAGGAGATTTGAAGATTTTCGTGAAAAACGGTACTAAAAGAAAATTAATGGGATTGAAATGAAAATTGAATAAACAAGTATTAATGGAGGCTACAAAGAGAACGGAATAAAAAAAAATATGAGGACGATAAGGTAAAAATTACTGCACCAACAAAAAAGCATGGCACATTAAAAAATATAGAAATATTTGAATTTAAATTGAAATATATATACCACATTTTATATATATATATATATATATATATATATATATATATATATATATATATATATATATATATATACAGACATGCCAACTTTCAAAAATGAAAAATCGGGAGGACATGCCAACTTTCAAAAATGAAAAATCGGGAGATTTTTAGAAGTGTATCACGAAGTAATCACTTTTAATTACCACAATATTTGCATGGCACCTTAATCCCTTTATGACACTTTGCCAATTTTTAATGAATGTCACACTTTATTAACATGTTAAGCTAAGTACACAATTTGAACAGTTCATCAAGAACGTAAGAAGGAAAAATCGGGAGTCTCCCGCTTAAATCGGGAGAGTTGGCATGTCTGTATATATATATATATATAATGTAAATGGACTAACTAGTCGACACAAACATAGAAACTGAAACACATAAAAGAGGGACTCACTGCTTCTCGAATTTTCGGTAGTACAACCACCTTTTTATGTGTTCTCATGCTGTATGTTGCTAAGTTTTTTATTCAACACTCCCGTGTTACTTCGAAGAAATCATCAAAATATATACATATATACACACACATTTTTACACACATATATATATATATACACACACACACAAATATATATATATATATTTACAGAAGAAAATATATATATATATATATATATATATATATATATATATATATATATATATATATATATATATATATATATACAATGTTGAGGAGAGGCAAATTAGAAAATATTAAGCGAGAGATGGAAAGAGGTAATATAGATGTTTTAGGTCTCTGCGAGGTGAGATGGAAGGATAGCGGGGATTACTGGAGTGACAATTATAGAGTGATAGACAGCGGCGGGGACGAGAGCCAACGAGGGGTTGCCGTAATTTTAAATAAAGGGGTAGGAAGAAGCGTAGTCAACATAGAGCAAGCGACAGATAGAATTTTACTGGTAGAGATTAAAGCAGAGCCGACGAACTTGGTCATTGTTCAGGTATACATGCCACCGAGCAACCACAAGGAGGAAGAAGTCGATAGGATGTATGATGAGTTAGAGGATATCATCGCGAGTGTTCCTGCAGGGAAACATTTGATAGTGATGGGGGATTGGAATGCGACGGTGGGCAAAGGAAGAGATGGTGGTGAGGTTGGGGACTATGGGTTAGGCACGAGGAATGAACGCGGGGAGAAAGCAATTGAATTCTGCAGGAGACATGGATTAGTCATCACTAACACATGGTTTAGACACCACAAAAGGCGTAGGTATACATGGAAAATGCCAGGTGACTCAGAAAGGTATCAGTTAGATTATATTATGGTTAGGCACAGGTTTAGGAACAGTGTGATAAATTCGCACAGTTTCCCAGGAGCGGATGCGGACTCTGACCACAATTTAGTTGTTATGAAATGTAATGTTCGTTTCAAGAAGATAAGGCAAGGGCGGCGGGTTAGGAAATGGAATTAAGAAGCAGTAAATGGATTAACGAGGAAGGAGTATCAGCAGGCTGTAGAGAAAATGATGGATGACGGTAAGGAACTGAGTACTATCGAGGAAAAATGGGAATGTATCAAGAAAGGGATATTGGAAGCCGCTAAAGACACTATAGGAACCGTTAACGGGAAAAGGATAAGGAAACCATGGGTAACGGATGAGATGATTGCAAAGATGGATGAGAGAAGAAGATGGGAAAATGTAAACACAGAGTTAGGCAAAATGAAGTACAAAGAGTTAAACAATAAATTGAGAAGGGCCACAAATAAAGCAAAGGAAGAATGGTGGAAAACGCAATGCGAGGATATGGAAAGTTTACAGAGGAAGGGTGAAATTGGTGCTCTATACAGCAAGGTTAAGTTATTATCGGGAAGTAAGAAGGCAAGATCTGTGATAACAGTTAAAGATAAATGGGGTAAGATAATAGTGGAACCAGGAAAAATCCAAGAGAGATGGAGGGAATATATAGAAACACTGTATGGTAAAGAACTTAGGCCGACAAGGTTAGACATAGAAAAGGAACATGACGTAGAAGAAGATAGCTTAGGTCCAGGCATACTCGACGATGAAATAGAAAGGGCATTAAAGGAGATGAAAGCAAATAAGACTGTGGGGGTGGACAATATTCCTGTAGAAATGTTGAAATGGTTAGGGAAAGGTGGGAAGAAGGCCATATATGGACTGATTCGTAGTATCTATGAGGAAGGAATCTGGCCGGAAGATTTTGTGAGATCGGTGTTAGTTCCTATTCCAAAAAGGCAAAGGCTGCGTCATGTGAGGATTACAGAACAATAAGTTTGATATCCCACGCAGCTAAAGTTATTCTCAGGATCATCAACAAAAGGATAGAGAGTAAGGCAAATGATTACTTAGGGGATGATCAGTTTGGGTTCAGGAAAGGAAGAGGTACGCGTGATGCCATTGCAGTAATGAGATCACTAGTCGAGAGGAATATAGAATACAATCAGGACGTTTTTGCCTGTTTTGTAGATTTCGAAAAAGCGTTTGATAGAGTGAATTGGGAAAAATTAATGCGTGTATTGCAGAAAATAGGAATGGATTGGAGGGACAGGAGACTGATCCGCAACCTGTACATGTCTCAGACTGCTCAGGTGCGAGTGGGGAACGGAGAGTCCGGATGGGCAGTGTTAGGAAGAGGGGTAAGGCAGGGTTGCCCATTGTCACCGGTACTGTTCAACGTATATGTAGAGGAAATGATTAAAGAGGCATGGGAAGAACTGGAGGTAGGAATGAAAGTCGGAGGGGAATTCGTAAAATCGGTTAGGTTTGCTGATGACCAAGCATTAGTTGCTCAGTCAGCCAAGGGGTTGCAAGCATTGTTGAGTGAATTGGAGGTTCAGTGAGATTAATATGGGATGAGAATAAATATTAATAAAACAAAGGTTATGCGATTTTCCAGAAAGAAAAAGGCTAAGCTAAATATTAAAATAGGCGGGGAAAAAATAGAGCAGGTAGAACAGTTTACATATCTCGGAAGTGTTTTGGACCAATACGGTCAAAGTGGTAGGGACGTAAAGAGAAGAATTGCGCTAGGCAAGGAGGCTTTCTCAAGGAGGAGGGAGTTGACGACGGGGACGTTGAGTAGGGATGTTAAGACAAGACTCGTAAAAACTCTGATATGGAGCGTAGCTATGTACGGCGCGGAACCGTGGTCGCTGAAGCAGGAGGATAGACGTAGATTGGAGGCTTTTGAAATGTGGGTGTGGAGAAGAATGGAGAAGGTGAAATGGACCGAAAGGAAAACAAATGAGGAAGTACTAGATATGGTGGGGGAGGAGAGGGGTTTGTTGAGAGAAATCCTATGGAGGCAGGAAAAATGGATGAAAGGCGTATTGAGCGGTAGTGGAATGTTGAAGAGGGTAATTGAGGGGAGAATGTTGGGCAAGCGAGGTAAGGGTAGGAACAGGATAGGGATGTTGGACGGGATGAAGGGAGGAAAGAAGTACACCGAGATGAAGAGGGACCTGATATACATTAGTTTGCTAGGTGGGGAGTCACAAAATGTTTATTTGATAGTTGTGTCCATCCAAAAACCTACTTTAACCGGTAGATTACCTAATAATATATATATATATATATATATATATATATATATATAACTTAGACAGTAACACACAGCCATATCTTATGACAGTCATATCTTATCTTCCGAAGAAGACGGAGCTCGAGTCCGTCGAAATTATCAAGATATTATTGTGAGTGTTCTTTTTATATGCTCTCGTGCTGTGTGCTACTGTCTAAGTTTTTTATTCAACACTTCCGTGTTACTTCGAAGAAATCATCTATATATATATATATATATATATATATATATATATATATATATATATATATATATCACAGAGAGTAGTACGCCTTGCTCTTCCTTGAGATCCAGCGGTTAATTAAGAGACACATTTAAAAGCCGTTGAATTACGTAAACTTCTTAGTAATCGTGGTAGGAAACCATAAATTAGGTAGCATCTGTCGGTGATGAGAATATGGTAACGATGGCTGGCTAGCGACGACCGTGAGGGCTTACAGAGAGAGTGATACACACGGAAATGGCGATAACTTAATAAAAAAACGTGAAAAAAACAATGAGTTTCGCAGAAATTACTGATTGCTGAAGTTCGGGGTGAGGACCATGACAGCAGTTTTCACGACATATAAATAGTTGGAAGACGGGTACGTTAAAAGAGATGGAAATTTGAGTGTGCATGCTGGCTACAAAAAGGGATATAAAATTATCTTTGAGTCCTGATCATCACACAGCCCTCTTTCAATAAATTTTCATAATCTCGGCCACTACAATACAGAATGTTCCGACTGCCAACTAACAATGAGATATTTCCTGTTAATTGGCGTCGAGATTTTCGTCCCGATAAAAATCCTTCTTCACTTACGACAAGAGTATCAAAAACTTTAAGACGCTCTTAAAACAAATTCAAAGAAAAAGTTAAAATTTTTATGAAACAATGCCTGAAGACCTAACTAAGATTTAATTTTTTAAATCTATTAATCCCGTTCCTCTCCCCTTATTCCTCGTCTGTACTATGCTTCCGAAAAATTTTGCTCAAACTTTTATCTTTTCTAGTGTTAACATTCATCTACATATCTACGTCTACATAAATACCCTGCGAGCCACCAAAAAAGGTGTGTGGCAGGGGGTATAGCACCAGGAGGAAAGGGTAAAGGGATGATGGGGTTGGAATTTTTTCAAATAGGTGGGGGAAACCTGTAACAAAAAAAATAAAAAAATATATTCGCGGTGGTCCAGTGGGCAGAGCGTTGGACTACTGACCGGAGGGTCCCGGGTTCGATTCCCTGGCAAGGCACTCTGGGTACCTGCAGCTCCAGCCAAGCTAGTTGATTTTTCGGGTACCAGATCTTCCTGGGAAACCATAACCGGCACAGGGAAAGGAACTGCCCCCCCTACCCTGATTTGTGAATATTCACACGCCGTCGGGCTTAGTACATGGGTGAGCTCTACCATCACCTACTAAACCGACCTTCTATTTTATTCTTCTTATTTTGTTCATTTTAAACCTGTCAGTCATGCAGTCTATCTCTCTACTCTTATATCCGTGATCCCTCCGACCGTAATACGTTGGGATTCGTATTATATTCTTGATGGCATCGGAAAAGATTTTGAGATATCATCGAGTTATTTGATTTTTTGCCGAATATTTGTCGCCTCCGTGGTACGGTAGTCATCGCAATAAAAGAATTGCAGTAAATAAACGAAGAAGAATAATAGCACACACTACTAGTATGCTCGATAGAGCCAAAAAATACGAATCATCTCCGAAGGAAAACGAAGATTTTGAAAGATAATTTCGTCTGGGGAGAGCGGTAAAAAAGATATTAAGCAGTAGATTGATGGGATCACACAACTCTCAGAGGAGAGGTTCAAAAGGTTTGATACCTCTGTTCACGGGCGGCTTACCCCATCACGGTATCCGCGCCGGGATCGGAGGGGCGCGAGGGAAATCGGTGCAAACTCGGTTTACTTTTGGCGAAGGTTTGCTCACACCATAACGGCAACAACAACCATTTTCATGGGAGAAGACGAGGGAAGGGTTCTTGGAGATAAAGAGGATTAGAATTGGAGAGGAACTGAGGCGAGCGGAGTGGGATGAGGGTTGGAAGATGAGAAGGTCGGAGAGAGAAGGAAGGAGGATGGAGGGAGGCTTATGTGAACACAGAGAGAGAGAGAGAAGCTCATAGGACGCATGCCAGAGAGGTGAACAAAAAAATTGCTGGGAACCTCCCGGCACGTAGGCAGGGCACGTGCCCCCTCGAGATGCGAATGCAGTACGCGATACGTGATCGATGTGCTTTAAAATTGGCCAGGGCCCGACGAATACCCTGGTGAGTCTTTAAGATATGACACCTTCAATGACTAACTTGGTCTGGGAATGAAGTGAAGCTCTGGGACCAGATGACGATAATTGTTGTTACATGCCACGAGTATCCACGAGTATGTCTAAGGCCAACAGATTCGATCTCCATCGCTCACCATTTCGTGCCGAAGACAGAATCATTTTACATCTTAAAGAAACACAATGAATGAACTGCTCGCCAAAGCTCTGAGCGAGATTACTAATCACATCAGTTTAGCCAATACATTTTTCTTGTCAAACAACTAATAGTGAATATGAACCCTAAGTAAAAGACCTATATGGAGTCACGTCGGTATCATTTCCAATATCCCAACATTAAACCGTAGAGGAAATCATTTATGTAATAGATGGAATTCACGAATACGGAGTACTTCAATTCCTTATATCCAACTCGATTCACGAAATTAATATCCAAACAAGCCGTTCCATACAATGAAACGCAAAAACAAACAACACATGCTTCATTTTCGTCCTAAAATAAATAACTGCATTTTGACTGGAAGTTTTTAAGATTAAATATTTGCATACAAACTCCAAAACAGAGCTACTGAAGTCATGATACATTTTCTGTCCTACTGAAGTCACGATAAATTGTTTGAAGTCATGAAAAAATGATATATCTAAGCAAAGATATTTCCTATCATTAATTTTCGAATGCTAAGAATGAAAACTGCAACTTCTATCTCTTACCTATCTCCTCGCAAGGTTCCTTTCCACGTTAATAACTTAAAGTTGGCTATTTCATCATTACTCTCACAGATAAGCCTATGTATACGTACAATATGCTCTTCAGGCCAATGAGGAAATCTCAAGACACGGATTCTTAATCGATATTGTAGAATATTTGGTGTAATTTAAGCAACTAATCGGACAGCATACGCATTTTGTGAAAATAGGAAGGGAAAGATAAAGAAAAACTACGTAACATTTGATGCGTACATTTTCATTAAGTGTTGTGTAAAATCCGTCTACTGTACTGCTTTAATTTCTAGCATAATTTATCTGCATTGAATAAAACGGCATTGGAATCCTTTGTAAATTGAATTTATTGTGTCAATTAAATCATTCAAATTTCTCATGAGACTAAATAGGTGCTTATTATCGGATTACTTCATATGAATCGTTAGGAGTCATTTAGATAAAAAAATTAACATCAACAGGGCCAAGAGCGCGGCATAAAATTCATAAAAGGACTGCAAAAATTTTGCGTAAATGTCGAGCTTTTTCCCAGAGGGGAGCGAAGATATTAAGAATGGACGAGCATGACCACCCCGCCCACCGCGAGCGAGGGCGCCTAACCCTCTGCCTCTCCATCCCACGCGATCTGACCGCCGAACTTGACGTCGTCGTCGGGGAAGATGGGAGGAGAGGCAGAGGTGGAAGGAGAAAGGAAACGGCTGGAGAGGGAGGGAGGAGGATATATACTTTCGTAAGCGGAGGAGTGGGACGGGGACCCCTGATGAGACGAACGAAAGAGTAAGAAGAGGCTTTGCGGAGCGCGGTGAGGGAAAGAGACCCGCGCTCTTGCTGTCAGGGAAAGAAATGGTTCCTGCCAGTCAAGAGCGGGGTTTGGAAAGGGGGAAGGTGGGGAAGGCGGCGGTCACTCGCTCGGGGACCGCGCGGCGACCCCTGGTGGGGTGGAGAGGGGGTTGTGTTGCGCGCGCCCCCGCGGTCAAAAGGTGACGATTGAGGCGAGGGTGGGGATTTCCCGTTCCCGTTCGGAGACCGACTCGCCGCCCACGTTCCGACGGTGGTCCAAGGGTCGCGATCCGCTGGGATTAGGCGCGAGTGAGCGGGGTAGCATTCGAGAGTTCAAACGATGCCATGGCTCATGCACGGACTTTTTTAAAAAATCTCTCGAAAACGCGACGCCTATTCTTTTGGAGAACACCGCGAGACCACGTCGGCGCGTGCATCTTCGCTTTGTTTCGCTGGCGAGGTGTTTGCTTGTTTTGCAAAAGTATTTGTCCTCGTACCTTCGCCTGAATCGACAAACCGTCTGCTAGATTCGGTAGTCTCGTTGTCATGACAAATACCGAGGCAGCGAATGGCTAATTACATGAATAACAAAGAATCTTCCAAAAGAATTTTTAATAATATATTCTTTGATATGACGAGAAAAATTCGTAAAAACAAAAAAATTGTTGTCTCAGGCGTAACTTTATGGAATTTGCATAACACAATGAAATGAAATACTTTACTTTGTAATAAATTGCGTGGAATTACAAAGTATTTCATTCCATTCGTAAAAAGTAGGATACACGAACACAGATGAGTAGGAAACATCTTTACTTTTGAAAACTGATTTTTAATTGCACATGAAAAAAATGACAATTTCGAATTCTGTGCCAATCGAGTGAAAACAATTTCTCATATTAAAAGTATCATATAGTTAGTTTTTACTACGATAATAATTGGTATGAAGTATTTGTCAATGTGAACACTTCACGTATTTAGCATATTTTCGTTCAAGTCCAACACATTCTTTCATGGATTGACTTACTTTTTTCCGATGAAACTTACTGGACTTCATCACGCATATTCTTAACCAAGCCTGTTTATGACTCATGCCTCCAATTCTAAACGCCAAAGTATGAACACCGAGAGAGCGCCTTCCGAAAAGCATTCATCAACGAAGGCGCGCGCTCCGTCCCGTCTCACTCCGCGATCGCCCTTGGGCCTTTGGAATGATTTTCAAGGGAAACTTCGAAGGAGGAGCGCGAGGGATGTGTAATGAGAAATGAAAGCCGCGGCATTAGGTTATGGAGGGCATCTTCAACGACGTGAATTCGGCCCAAAGGCTCGCGCTAAAGGGATGGGCGTTCTTGGCGAATGGAGAGGGCGGGGTGAGGACTTAAAAATGAGGTTGGAGGAGAGGGGTGAAAGACAGGGTGAGGGGGGAGGGGGTTTGCCAAATGAGAGACCGTCTCGAGGCTCACGACACAACGGGGAGGGGGCGAAGATAATGAAACGTACGACGCCTGGAGACACCTCATCGATCGGCCACACGAAAAACAAAAGGCGAACGGCAGGAATAAGATTTTGATTCTCTAAAATTTTAATTCTTACCATTTGGGGCCCGTATTTCGATCGGATTCCGCGTCTCTCACTCTCATCTACGTAAATGGGACGAAATTTTCATGCGGAAAACGAATAACCACGGTTGCATGATATTTAACAGACTTTTATTTTTATGGCATGAATAAACTAACCCATATTTGATTGGGTGCATATGCTTTGCCGAAAGAAATCATCATTTTCAGATGCGTTCCATAGTAGAATTTTTTCAGACACATTATAATCAACATGCTGAGGTCGGAAACTTTTCAAACATTTTCGTGTGACTGTATACAAATATGATTTGATCATTGCAAATTTTCTCTTGCAAAATGTTATTCCTTGAATGCGTAATGCTAAACTTTACGCCAATGCTTTGGACTAATGTTTCGCAATGTGCTATACTAACTGCTCCACCGAGACATCTAATTCCCTGGTAATCTGGAACACTGCGCGTATGTGATCGCACAATGTGTATTTAACCAGACCGAATAAGTATCTATTTTAATTCTGACGTTTTTATAAATCAAACCACTTTGCTTTTCCACATAAACTTTTTATTTTCACGGCCCAGGTTTCGTTATAGCATAACATCATCAGGAAAAGCAAAGTGGTTTGATTTTTAAAAACGTCAGTGTGAAGATTTTCCACAAAGTTACGCCAGAAACTGTTGTTTTATCTATTTTAATTTACATTTTCAAGAGCGATGTGGATGATTCAACGCACACTTTTATTAACACGCTTCCGACGGAAATAAGAGAGGTAAACACGTTTTATGCACCTCCTTCGAAAATTTCTCAATATTCTCTCGGTCAGTGTTAATCGCAAATTAAAAGCCGATTCCCTATGGCGGAGATAGCTTATGGTCTCCTCCTATATGGCCTCTGGCCTCCTATACCCAAGCGGGAATGACAAGGGTGGATCTTCCCGCTCCACAGAATGTGCCATAGAAATCAATGCTTTCTTTAAAAAAAATCTGGTCCCTGCCGAGGGTAATGTTATACTATGCGCGCTTTGATGAGGAGGGATTCCACGTGTAAGCACGAAGAAGTGATCCTCTTGAGATGGCGCGGGTGAGCGTGGACGTGGAAAGGGAAGGCGCCTCCATTAGATTGTGGACGCGCATAAAGGGAGACGCGCATAGAGTGAAGACGCGCCCTCACGTGAGAAGCACATAGCAGCGGGATCGCGGGCGGGGACACAAAAGGCGGGAGCGAGGACACAGTACCCAGAGCTGGAAGTGGGTCGGAGGGTTCTCACCTTCCATAATTTACTCAAGTCTCTCTCTCTCTCTTTCCATGCACCGTGGAACATGAGAATGCAGTGCAGAGATCAGCTGGTTGGATTGGGGGGGGGAGGGTCATAATTCACCGTCGTCCACTAAGCCTTCTAGCGGGTCATAACCTGACGGCTTGCGCAAAAAGAGAGTCATATCTGCCGTTTAGGTACTGCGAAGCCACTGCTACCGCGAAGCATCTGACTATTCAACAGGAGGCGAAAGTGTAATTTTGGTAGTTGTGTAAGTAAGCTTTTGGAAATTCAAAAAAAAACACATTTTTTCCGCCACTGTCGTCTCCAGACACGAGAATACGTAAACCCTGAAGTTATTCAACGGATGGGAGGAAACGGAATTCATTCGAACTCTTTATTTTTTTTCTCAGTTCCGTTCCATTGTTTCTATGTTATAGAAACATGGATTTTTTCTACTCCTGACGTGACTATTGCTGTTCACATTCTCACAGTAGTAGTGGATCTATAAAATTTAGAAAGAGGGCGGGGGACGTTTTCATATCTCTATCATCATCACCATTACTATTCGAGTCCTAAGATTGGTTTACTGTAGCCTTCTATTCTTCAATATTGAGTGTTGATTCATTCGCTCCTTGATAGCTTTTCTGCTCAAAGTAGTTCTTAATTTGTCCCATGTGACATAATTGCCTCCTGGTTTCCGTCTTGGAATCTTCCCTTCAATTACGTTTATCATTAATCCGTTATGCCTCAATGTGTGTCCAATCCACCTCATTCTTCTTTGACGTACAGCTCTCAACATGGCCCTCTCCTCTTTCTTCAAACTTTCTCAATCCGCACTCTGTCGATCCATTTAGCACAAACAACAATAATTTTAATATCCTTTTCCTACCAAAAGAGTTGAAAATTATCTTAAATTTCGAACTAATATCCCTAATTTAGACAACGCAACGCTCGCTGCAGTAGTTTTATGCTCTGGGAGAACAAATTAATGTCGGGCATATTATTATTATTAGGTAATCTACCGGTTAAGGTAGGTTTTTGGATGGACACAACTATCAAATAAATATTTTGTAACTCCAAACAAAACCCAATCCAGCAACCTAAACTACATCAGGTCCCTCTTCATCTCTGTGTACTTCTTTCCTCCCTTCATCCCATCCAACATCCCTATCCTGTTCCTACCCTTTCCTCGCTTGGGCATATACGCAATATTAATTATCAAGTTTAGTATTGAAGCTAAAAATCTTCCTTAAAGAATTTCCCCTACCTTTACCCTTGGATCCCCTTCTGCATTATCAACACCCGAAGTATGCCTCCCTAGCAAATGCATATCAATTTCCCACACCAATGAATTCGCGGCACTCCCCTCGCATCTACCAAATACTGTCGGGGGGAAATTTTCACCGGTACGCAAACACACTTCCAGATCCCTGGGATAAAAATAATTGTCCATGGAATAAACTTGGTTATTTAACCGGAGATATAGCGTAACTACTTGTATGCCTCCTCGTAGGGGCATCAGCGAGTTATTTTTACCCTTAAAAATAAGTTTTTAAACGATTGAGTGTCATCATTCTTTCTACGCCTTAAGTGACGCTTTGGCCAACACAACATTATATAGCACAAACATTATTTATAAAGAATTTGATAACAACGGAATTCATATAAAAGGCAATATTTGAACTTGTGACATGTAAAAAATTCATAAGTTGAACACGCACATTGAAAACCCAACCCGCTATACCAATTAAATTAAGGTACTGATATAGCCTTAATGGACTGAATCATTAAAATTCAAACCTATAATATCGATAATATGCAGTTTGCAGGAATACTGGCTAGTTATCCTATTATTGGAGTTCCTTCTTAAGAGTCACAAAAGAAAAATGGCGAGTGAATTATGTAGGGAAACTAATTTTACATGCAAGTTTACTTTTTGATGTTTAAATATAATAATACTCTACAATATTCATTTGTAACATGCATTTCGAATATTACTTACATCCAAAGGTTCTCCAGCAAGCGATTTAACCACTTCTTGACAAAGAAGCTTCATCTTCACCGATGTCTGAAATGCAACGACAGAATATATATTAAAAAGGGGAACTTGCAAAAGATTTTCCGAATCATCAGATAAAACTATACCAATATTGAGCTACGGTACTACGACGCAACATAATCGTGGCATCAGTACAAAAGTAATTCATAAGGTAAGGTACCTCACTTATCAAGCATGTTACTGAGGTTTAATACGAATATCATATAGTTTGTAAAATGTGATGAAATTTTATGTACGTTTAACGTAAAAAAAGGAAGCATGTGTTTGACTTTGATTTATTTAAATGAAAAATAATGACTTCGTACACTATTTGACAGAATCAAAAGTAAATCGGGGGCATTTGAATGCAACATTTTTCGTTTCAATCTTATCCTCTTCATGATTCGAACTTCAGCAATTAAAAATTATTATTGATACAAATGGACGAGAAGCATAAAAAATGAATTTGCAGCAATTCCAAGTAAAATTTAAAGCTTAATAATAACTAATAGAACAATATGACTATTTATGAATATGTATCTGCTTTCCTATAACTGTGATAGAGAAAATAATAAAGCTTTTTTTCGACCGGAAAAATCTTTAAAATATATAAATAATTTATATCCGTGATTTCATATGGAATAATATTTCCCAATTGAGAATTTTCTTCGATTTTTCACCAAGCACAACGTGTGTAGGCAGACAGAACACTACCAAACATTAACATTAAACATTAAAGTTACAGGAACATGATTAATCTAAAAAATAAAACACATGAACGAAGATGTTAACTACCACAGGTTTGGCAATCACGTCTTCTAATTAAATACCGAATCGCATTCATTTCACGGTTTACTTTTCTCTTTTACTCAATCCATATTGTAAATATCCAAGGATGATATAATTTAATTAAAAAATCTTTATTATTCAGTTTTAAACGAAATTGATCGAGCTCTAATTGCTAAACAAATACCAATTTATTTGGCGAGAACATCCGAATGCTTAAAAACAATGATTTAAATTAAGTAGTAACCGTAAAACTACTTAAAGGCAAGCTGATTTCGATTTGTCGTAAATAAATCGTTTGAAATTTATATTTTATTTAAGTTAAACAGATTCTCAAAACCCACATGAGAATAATATCCCAAAATACAAATTGAACTGGAGTAATTAGCCTGAATTTATAAGCAAGGCCTTCACGAACGATAAGCCTTGGCCTCATCACGAATTAAATCCCGTGCTATCAGCTGGTTTTGAACCTAGGAGATTTTTTTTAAATTTCCCACCTGGCTGACACTAATACAAAGGTCCACTCTTGTTAAAAAATATATTACTAAAAAATCAATTCGATTCGAAAACCTAAACATTCGACCATCCCCTCTGGTCGTTTCAAAACTCGGTAATCTGAATTTGATAGTAGATGTCTCCAAAATGGGCCATTCCGATTTTAGATACTTGCAAACGGGCGTGAAGCTTGTTTTATTCTACGCTAAATTATGTTGGATCTGAGTTTTTTCAATGATAAATGTGTCGTTACCTCTACGAGTGAGAATGGCAAACTACCCTCCTTTTTTTACCTCTAGGGGGGAATAAGTGACTGGTACTATATTATAAAAAAGCTAAGCAATCATTACCAACAACAAAGAAATACACTTAGTTCAATGTATACAAATCCGTTTTAGCATTACAAAAAAATTATAAAGCAAGTTTATTTCGATATCTACAAGTCGATGAGAATAAAAAGTTAAAACATCATCTTTGACTAACAATATATTTATATTTCGAAATATACAGGAACATGAAAATAAAGTCGCCAGAATATTTAATGCTGATTTTATTTTTTTTGTAAAATGAGCGCGCCGAGATTGCTTGTTGACGCGGGAAATAGTAACTTTTGCGCGCGATGCAGCCATAATACCTCATGCATAATACGCTGATCACATTGGGGGTTGAGAAAGGATGCACAATTCGTTCTTCAGCTTCACGAAAATATGGATATGTCTGAATTCTCACCGTCTCAAATTCCTCACTCGAAATACCTGGCGAGTTTTAAAGTATAAGTCCTAAAAACTTGAATTAAAATTTTTATTACGAGCTTATATAGATTACTTATCGGATTAAAAACACAGCGTCTTCACTTCACGGTAATAATGCAAAAACCTACAAATCACTCACCAGCCGAGAAAGGGAGTTCATCTCGGCGAGCACCCAGTCGGGGCAGTCCAAGTCTCCACAGAACCGGAAGCGCTGTCAGTGGCAGTGGAGACAGCGGCCGACGAAGGTGACAGTTGTCCGACAATAATATCCGTGCAAGAAGAATATGGATAAAGGAATAACGGGTTCACGGAGGGAAAGAGAGAGAGAAGATGAAACAGTAACATTAGAACATTCGTTTTCCAGCATTCGATACTCGTAAAAAGCAGAATCTGAGAATTGAATTGATTTTTCAGTCAGGAGCTTTCAACTCAAAAGACAAAATGAACGACCTTCCCTAATCCTAGAATATATTATAATTGAATGAAAAAGCAAACTTTTGGAAATTGTTCACACGGAAGTACAGTGCAAATTAACGTAAAGCTTAGTTAAACAGAGTGAATTTGTTTTATCGCCACACACTCCAAGGACCGTTCGAGACCAATAACATATTACTAAAGACTTTATTGAGCGACAGAAAATTGTTAGAAGCTTTCCGGACATTTCTACAACACATTTTGACGTAGCGAGTATAACTAATTTTTCCGCTGCAAAACTTCGAAACGCACTCAATACAAAACCCTTCAAAAATTTCAAAATCAGAAGTTTTTCAGAGCGAACTTCCAAAAATGCAGTCTTCCTTCTTCGGCTATAATCCTGTAATTTAAACCGACAAAATAATTTATTCTGAAGTGCTGTAATCCGCAAATATTACGGAATTAGAACAATATGCTCGAAGTCCCATTATCAATATAATTAATAGAGGACAAAAATTCAAGCGAGGACTGAGGAACTCTTACTTAGATTATTTAACGTCCTGCGACAAGCTGGCCATACAAATAAGGTGATCGATAAGATTTTGGGGTATTGTCATGAAAAAAATATTCAACGGTAATTATGCATCATTAGGAGTCATAGATAAATTAGGCGTAATAAGATTTAAAAGCTATTATGAAGATGACGCAATTATCCAGAAACGTTGCATTTGTAAAGGAAATACAATATTTTACAACAGATGGCTTTCAAGTTTTGGAATGTGTATTGAGCAGGTTTTTCAGGTATTTTTCGAGTAGTTGCGAGCGTCTTGAGGACGGTGAAGATAATCGACTGAAACGCGACAGTAACATTTATTCATAAAATGCTAACTAAATACGAAGCAATAGCTGAAAGCCATCTGAGCATCATCAAATGGCTGCGAAAATCTACTATCAAAATTAGAAAAAAAATAAAATTAAACTAAAATGACTAATGAACATTCCATTAAAATAAATATGAGTGCCGTAGCGTTACTAAAGAGTTTCTGGTTAAAAAAATATACTTACCATTTTGCTGGATTCAACGTCCTAAGGCTCCACAGAAAATGTCACTTGGAAGGAGATGTAGACGAGTCAACCAGCAAGGCAACCTGAAGTAAAGAATAAACATTATAAATGTAGAAAAAAATCAGGAGTACGAGCTGCTGCTCCTATTGAAAGGTTTAGAAAACACCTTAATACCATGAGATGATCATATTAATTTTTTTAAATATTTAAGTTACTAAAGTTATAAACTGTGCCTTTTACTTTTCATCATGCCTATCTTGGTCATAGAAGACTTAAAAGAATAGTACGATGCAAACAATTTTTGGATCTGGAAGTAAAAAAAAGAGGAATAATGAGCACCATATGTTCCTCGGGAAATATTACCTATTCGTTCTTACGCGTACTGAAGAGGTAGGGTTATGGCCACGAACTCAATTTTTTATTAGGTAATCTACCGGTTAAGGTAGGTTTTTGGATGGACACAACTATCAAATAAATATTTTGTAACTCCAAACAAAACCCAATCCAGCAACCTAATCTACATCGAACTCAATTATTAGTGTATAAAATTAGCCAACGCGCCGATGCATAAGTTGACTTCCTAAGGCCACACTGAACTAGGAATTGAACCGCAGAGGTACGCAGATTTGGATGCAGAGAGGAGGCGCCACTTTCTGGGCGATCTCGTCCTTCCTCCATAGCGCAAGTTGTTTACGGGCTGTACTGGTCAAAAATTTTCGAGAGGGAAAATTACGAAACGTATTACAAAATGTTATTAGGATGTGATTAAAATGTGAATATAGACACAACACATTCCCCAGTATCCCAATACCAATTAATACCAACATAACGTTCAGAAGGCAATACGATATGTATAGCCTCCCATCATTACTTTCATTACCCCGTCACCAAAATCATCTAAGGAATATGTTGTCAAGAAAAACTATAGATTTATTTTGAATAAAAATTTTCCCAGGAATACACAGTAAAAGTATGATTAAAAAAATAATTAAAGCGGGATTCCCGCATAAAAGTAACCCTCATCGAAAACTATATTAGATTGGTGGGACGCAATACATTGTTTTGGGTTGGGAAAAAAAAACAGATTTCTGTCTTAGGCGCAAAAATGGAACAGAAAAACGAAAATACGTCATCAGTCGGCTTACAGAATCGTCATTTTCATTCCTTCTAACGATAATAACCTTCGAGGTGCATAAGCGTATCGACCTACACTGCCCGACGTCAACGATAAAATCCTACTGCTATACTCACATGCCAATCTCGAGTAATCGCTTTATGGACGGTTATTATGGGAGAAAATATCTGGCTGTTACCAAGTCGACCAGAAGATAGTCTTTGCCCTCTTCCTTTCCGATTGGGTGGTTAGAGAGGACTATAATGCTCGCTAGGAAACCTTAAAATAGTTCATGGCCGTAACTAACATTGTATTCCGAGCTGGATACGACAGTTTTCCACCAAAACCCTAAGCCCTATTCATACGGTACAGTGAATCTCTGACTAGAGAAATTGAATGTCTAGAATGATAACATGTTTCATGTGATACATTCACCAAGACTTCAATTATGAATTTTACTTCGTTATAATAATATCCAAAAGTCTCTGATAAGAACAGTGCCATTTTGATCACCAGCACGCGACAAGTGGAAACCTAATGCCATTATACTTAGTATGGAGGGGTTCCAACATTAACACGAGAAAGACAACTACATTTTCAATTATTGACAATCAACAACGGTAAGGAATTCATTATGGAAGAGGCAATTATTCCCGCCGTGCAGCTGATCAACAGTTGCTCAGATTAGATCGCAATTAGATTCAATAGATGGAAATCATTTTTGATCAAGATTCCTGAACGAAGACTGAACAAAGCTATTCGAATTGAACATGATCGCAAGAACATGTCGCCAGTTTCATTCCAATTTCTTTTACCAAAATGCTTGAAAAGAAGAAATAATTTATTGATTACTTTGACTGCATAAAGTACGCTAAATCAAAAAGATCATGCGCATCCCGTAATGCACGAACCACTTCGATAAAACATAACCTTTCATCCCGGAATCCAATAATGTTCACGTTCCTAGCTATCATTCAAACAGGAAAAATTAATTTGGGATTAATTAATGTAAACTTTCATCTCTTCACGTGCAAACCAACTATTAAACTCAGCTAAATATTATTCCAGTGTAATTTTTAAAATAAATTAAAATTAAAAGATTTCATTCAATTACTCAAGCTTTTACTATGAACAGATAACAACGTTACCATCAATTTTGAACTGGAAAAGACAAATTGGAAGGGGGCGAGTAAAACCTTATTTTCAATCAATTCAGACGTGAAAAGATAATTTTAAAAATGGAAGGGACTTATAGATCCCTCATTTTTAAACAAATATCGATGCAAACGCGATGAAAGTGCCCAATGGATAGACCTTTCGACTCCTGATTGGAGATTAGCGAGTTCAGATTCGAGGGTATGACCTTTGGACCGCGCACGCTGCTGCTACGCGCGAATGTGTAGTTGTTTGTACCATCCGTGAATTCATTAACTGGAGAGGGAGTCACTTCCCAGGCGGTGTCATAAATTGTATGCAGACGCGGCCTATACGTCAAACCATTTCCCAGTAAATCATCATACAGAAATTTTATTGTTTTATTTACCACCCATCAATACAATATTAAAAAAAGTAACGATCAAAAATGGCCAAAGAATAGGCCTTTTTACATCCGTCGGTTCTTATTAGGGATCCAAGTAAAAAATTGCATTAGGAATCGCCCAAAACCTCACTTTAATAATTATATGTAACACCTCGAATTAAATGAAATAAAATTTGATTCCTCCTGGAGACAAAATAGAACCTGAATGGAGGACACTCATCTTTGAATATTATACAGGGTGCCGGGAATATTTTCACGCGAGGATCTATCCGGAGCAAGCTAACATAAACGCATACTATGACATCGTGATGATTAATATATGATCGTGACATGATTAATATATTTGAACAAGTTTTTCACTCTGCTGATACATTCTATTATGGAATGAAATTACTCTTTCTGACCATCAGTAAGTGTTATTCTCCTGCGCACATGGGAGCTCGAAGACGGCCGATTAACTCGCGTAAAGCATCAGGGTTTCGTCGGACGAAATAGAGTGGTGTTCACTTGAACTAGCCCGTCGCACCACCCTCTCATACGAAGGCAATCGCAGCTCCCCATTCCCCGGCGCTGGCGATTTAAATCCCTTGACGGACCGTTCCGACAAGTGGAGGGGGCGAGGAGAGGGGAGAAATGCGGGGATGGCGCTCCCTCTCTCGAGGAGAGCGTACGGCGACGACACCGTAAAGCCAACGGATCGGAAGCTACGACCATCCCATTTCTCTCGACTTCCCCATTCACAAACATACACGACCCGCTTCCCCGTCACCCGGAGACCCACGCAGGTTCTACCGCGGGAAGGTGGGCGACCGGAGGTTGGGGTTTTACGAAGGAGAGAGAGAGACATGTATATAAAGATCGGGAGGTGAGGTAGGAGTGGACGGGTCCGTCCCACGCGCGCGTCACATCCTTAAACTGTTATTACCATCGACTATCGTAATCAAAATGACGCGAAACAGCTCGAAGTAATATAGCTGTCCTCGGGAAAACCCCCCACCTTCCTCTCGAGCTTAATTGGATGAATTGGCAGTGCGCTCTCGGGCGTATCCCGGAGACGCGGGTTCCAACGGCAGTAAGTGCGGCCGTTTCGGAGCGGCTGCTACCATGCCTCACCCCGCGCGCACCAACCAACGACGCCGGCCGGGTGCGATTGAAGGTTTATGCCGCGCGCTGAACGGAAAGGGCGGACATTTTAACTCACGGTGGAAATTCGTCCAGGAATAAATCACCACGCAAAGACGATGAGTGGCGGAATCTCTCGGAACTAATTTCACCCTGACTTTGTCTAACATCACGTAATGAGACGACGTACTTCAGCATTCAATAGACGGCTAATAAAAAAACTATGTCATTTGGAATGACGTTCGATGTATTTCCTCGCCTCCTGAAATGGACCTTTACTCCTTATGAATTTGACTCTTTACCATGCACAGAAGGTACATTTTCAACTGACTAACTTAACATTTAGACTTTATTTGCGATTTAAATTTCATGTCAAATGCATTGTTTGAAGGGTAACCACTCAACCGAATGGTAGAACAGCTTATGTTAATAATAGTAGAGAAAATAAAATAAAGGTCTCACTCAATTCGTCCAAATTTGTCTAATTAAAGAAACTTTAACATTGGTAATATTGTATTTAGTATCAACAAGTGATCCCCATCACAATCCTAATATCTTTCGATAAGTCTAATTACAATGGATTTCATATCTCAAAGAATTATATAATATTTTGAAAAGGAAAAATAAAAAAGTAAAAAAATAACTCATTGAACACTAATTAAAGCTACAACTATGCATCATACTGGCGAAAAATATTGCATAAAACAGAATGCGAAAAAACTAGGAATGACAATATGCTAATTCGGCTATGAAAAGCTAATACTAATGCTAATAAACCTATTAAAAATAAGTAATACAAAGGAATGACTATCTGCTAAAATGAATTTGGGTGTGATTTCCTTCCAAACACAAAGAGGTCATATCTGTCGGTTAACCCTTCTAAATTGCATTTAAAAGTTATTATGCCTACGCCTACAAACAGTAGAGTTCATTTGATAAAATATCACCCGATCTCTAACAAATAAGTCCCTGCACACTGTATCTGTCTCCATTAAAACATGAGACCCTTGGGTGGAAACATATCAAACTTATGATTAGTAACCTTTGGAAATCTTCAATTATTGCAAAAAGATGCGAAATAATTTGTTCATACACCTTAGTTTTAATGAGAATGTAACAAATATTTTTACATATCGCACATGCAAAGTTCTACCGGGGGAATTGAACCTGAAGAATGAGTTAGATAGAAAATGTACTTTCACTCTAGATCTAATTGTGGCTATGGATTATTTTTGCCTGAAATATGTTCATTCAAACAGGCAAAAATCAGTACATATTAGCGGCAAGAGCCAAGGGGAATGAGGAGCCATACTTGGCCATCATTAGCTAATTTCGTGACGCCCTTACGGAGCAGAGAAGAATCCTCAGTGGTGATTTATTATCCACCCCTGATTCACGAAATGCAGAAAGCTTGGGTGCAGATATCATTGCCATTAAGAGCATTAGCCATCGATTGAGGTACGTTTTCGACCGCCCCATGGTCAGAGAATTGCTCTAATTCTAATTTTCGTCTAATACCCTTGAAGAATACACTACAATAACCATCCTTCACCTCCAAATACCTGCCACATCCATTCATTCCTTCCAGCATGCCTAAGCTTTCGTTCCCTCTATCTGGCTAACCTAACATTCTCTCCCTTCTAATCGGTCTTCGAAATTCAAATCGCCACTTAAAATTTCCTGCACACAATTTTCCGGCCTTCTTTAAATCCCTCCCAACAACCTCATCGCTGTCCTTATTATGCTTGGCATTTATCCGCCCCTTCTTCTCTACACCCATAGCTTAAAGGCCTCCATTCTACAAGAGAATGTTTTATGATTGTGTCAATAATTGCCTTCTAGCTCTGAGTTTTTCTTAAGAGTAGTCCACGTAAAAAATTATCAGGCCATTTTCGACGAAGGAAACAAAGAAATTCCGGCACGGATAGCCAACAAAATTTAAAACACGCGGATGAGATTAATCCGCAACACAGACATGGCGTGCTGGTCACATGATCTCTAGGATACGGCAGTATTGAGCATTACCACGAGTAAAAAGACTCGCATGCAAAAAAATGAATTGGTAAAAGCTCTCGGTGTGACAATAAAAGAGTCAAAATTCATTGAAATATTTTATGAGCATCCAAGGATTGGCAAGGAAGGCATAAAAATCCAACATATCACGGACATGTTGGATGTATTGAAATGGGAAAGTTTAAAAAATAGAAGAAAAAGAAGTAGGTTAGGCGCGATGCACAGAATTTTAAAAAAATGACGAAGCGTGGGAAGATTTACGGAAAGAGATAGAAAAACCATACTTTATGGGAAAAAACGGCCACAGTTTTAAAATAAAAATAAGAACGCAAAAAACACATAAGAAAAATACTCTTTTTTAAACAGAACTATTGTTGAATGGAACCAGCTGCCTGGAGGTTTATTTGAGCCCTTTCCTTCGAATTTTAGGAGTTTCAAGAAGTGTAAAGCAGCCACTGGGTGATAAACCATTAATCAGTGATTTGTATACTATTGTAACTGTTAAAATATTGTTTGTATGTTATGCGACCGTTACCACCAGGATAATTGCCTAATTGCAACGAATATCATCAAATAAATAAATAAATATGATAATGATAATTATGCAAACGCTTATTACCATGCATTTTAAACTCAAATCAAAGTAAAAGGTTAAGGGGATCGGCATGGTGCGGTGGCTAACGTACTAATTTCCCACCCAGAGGGGCCGGGTTAGAATCCCGGCGGTGGCAGATATTTTTTAGTGTTATCCCGATCCCTACTTGAGGTACTTTGTGGAGGGCACTTTGAGTACGCCGTCTGTCGGATGGGACGTTAAGCTGCAGACCCCTTGGCACCTTTCGTTAAGAGTAGGCTAATGCCGACGCCAGGTTTCTCTCCACCCTTTATCCTTTCCTGTCCATCCCTAATGGCGCAAATGACCTCATCTGTCGGTCGCCTTCCCTAAAAACTGCTACTATTATCTAAAATTATGTTTTAAACATTACTAGTAGCTCATCTCACATGCAGTGGTATGCAAAACTTTTATGATACCATTATGCATTTAAATCTGTTTGTAAAAATTAATGAAATTTGTTGATTCTTTTAAGTTTTCCATCAGTCTGAAATATTATAACAATTGAGAATTTTGATGGTGCGTGTTTCCAAGAGTGGAATCACCCCCACCACGCAGGCGGCTGCTTGTAGGGTATCACGTAGATGTAGATGAAGCAGCGTTGTGAAATTTGGAAGTTCTCCGCGGTGTGAGCTGCCGCTTTTGTCTGTGAGACTGTTCTAGAATATGAGCCACGTGCAAACGTAATATTTAACTGCTGGTGCATGCTGAGTATGCTCAGTAGGGGAAAGTAATAAAACTTGCAGATTACACTTGATGATTCGTGTTTCACGAGTATTGGTATAACACGAATACTCGTATTTCTCAATCATGGAGTCGATATTGAGTCGCATGTTCATGACTGAAATCTAGAAAGGATCGGACACGTGATTGAAACCTGTATAATTTCCTTAGCTACTAGTCCCTGGCGAATCCTAGTTTTCGTCCTTAATATTTTTTTCTCTCCAATTCCATTGAGGCTTTTTCACCAAGTGTTACTCCCCACATCCTTTCCTGTCCGTCCCTAATGGCGCAAATGACCTCAACTGTCGGTCGCCTCCCCTAAATACTACTACTACTACTACTTAATCTGGTTAATATGCAATCAGAAACTAAACCTTCCTGTCGATTATTTTTAAAATGACTAATTTATTAACAGTAGACTTCTCTGTTTGTCACAATGAGAATTAATGGAGAGCCCAAAATAAAATTAACATATTATAATTCATTTACATATATTATACAATCAACAGATTCAGGCGAGATGCAGTGGAAGTTCGTCATCATGAGAAAAAATTACATTTTTTCAAATGCTTTAACCTTAGAAAAAAATGCGAATTTGTTTTTCTCATAGATATATTATAGCGTTTTCAATGCAACATATACGAGGCTTGCGTCCATGAATCTCACAAGTTTCCTCTAGAGAATCAAAGAGCAAATTAATAATAAACTTTACCATTTTTCACTAATTAGATTACGAAGGGATTTTAATAGAATTCATAGACGAAAGAAATCCATACAAGATGGTGAGTCAAACTATTCACTGCATGCCAAACGGTTAGCCTGGATTAAGCGTGGAGGGAAGTCAACAAGTACTGCCCCTAGGAATCCGAAGGCAATTCACGGTCTCAAAGACGGCTTCCGTCATTACTGGTCACCATGCCAGACGGGACGACTATAGAGACACTACTGCCTGCTAATTGGGGACAATTAACGTTGATTTATTTCCCCACAACCTAAAAGCAGTGGAGGAGCAAAAATAAGTCTGGAGTTATCGGGTCAAGAAGTAATCCATCTGTCCTAATCAAACCCTAGTGTCCCTAAACCCTAATTGCCGCCCAAGGAGAGCCGCCCATTCCTTCCAATAATACTGCCCTAACAACCTATCAAAGAGTTCCAACGACGACATTCCAGGTCCTCTGCCTTTTATGTAAGAGCTCAGATCCAGAGTGAAGAGCGGATATTCCGGAGTTCTCACTGAAATTCGGAACACGACCCGGCAGGAGTAATACTGCAAGAAATGTGAATACATGCGACAGCTTTAAATTCGAATCACTTTGAATTACGACTCCTGCAGATGTTCTGTGATTCAACGCCGTCGCCCTAGATAATATTGATTGGATCGCAAACACCTTCAGTAAAAACACAAATTCTGTCAACTAATCAACAATGTATATTTATCTACGACAAAAATTCTTGATTTGAATATAAAATTCTCGTTGGAGTTAATGATTTTCCATGGCTTTCAAAACTCATAAGTAGATTCACAGCTCCCCTATGAGTGGCAAACCTGTAGACCGTAATTCGAAAAGGGAAATGTATCAATATTAAAAATCAAAATATTAAAAAAAAAGTTTGTAACCAAATTTCAAAGAAACTGCGGGAGATGCCGCAACAGTAACTTTAACGGAGTCATCCGCTACGTGTGCATTACAATGCAACAATTTCAGAGAGTAAAAATCATTCGCATTGGCCGGGATTCGAACCCGGATCCCTCAGAGAGTAAAAATAAAGTTTGTAACCAAATTTCAAAGAAACTGCGGGAGATGCCGCAACAGTAACTTTAACGGAGTCATCCGCTACGTGTGCATTACAATGCAACAATTTCAGAGAGTAAAAATCATTCGCATTGGCCGGGATTCGAACCCGGATCCCTCAGAGAGTAAAAATCATTCGCCTTGGCCGGGATTCGAACCCGGATCCCTAGAGTAAAAATCATTCGCCTTGGCCGGGATTCGAACCCGGATCCCTGTATGTACGGTATTTCGTCACAACATCTTGTTCCTTTAAAGCCCCCAAAATTTCAGAGTGTAAGAGGACGTCTCGGTAGCTTAACTGGCTAAAGGACTCGACCGGATATCGAGGGATCCGGGTTCGAATCCCGGCCAAGGCGAATGATTTTTACTCTCTGAAATTGTTGCATTGTAAAGTTTGTAACCATTAATCCTCAATATTATACCGCTTTCCTGTCCTCATAAATAACAAATAAAATATTTCAAGGGAATTATAAAGCTCATGGGCTTCGAAGAGCCACTTCGGTGAAGTCTAGTGGACAGAGCGTTCTGCTGTAAATGGAGCATGCGGGTTCGAATTCAGGCGACGACCTTGAACACTCTTAGCTTAAAAACAAGCTGCACGGAATTTTGTGCACCGGAATTTCTGGCAAGCCGCACGTGGCGTAATATATAGAAATTGCCCCTGTACCCTTGAATAGGTATTTCCTCAAGATGCCGGGTTTAGAGTACTTATTTCTTTAGAGGATTCAACCAAAACGGTAAACGAAAGCGCTTGGTTGGGTAACCCGAGAGATTAGGTAGGTAGTGTATGTGAAACTAGGTATAAATTATATTCAACATTATTTTTGGAAAAATCTACAAAAAGATAACCTTTTCCTTTAACTCAATGGACAAATGGAAACGTAGTTCAACGGTCAACGGCTTATTGCGGTAATTTCTAAATTACACGAATACATAACACCTGGAAATCAATAATGCACATAACCACATTAATTATATTAATACAACACTAACTAAATTATATTGTACACTGATTTCGGAATTAGATCGAGTTCATCGGAGGGGGGCTAGATTTGTCAAACATTGTTATGACCAACACAGCAGCGTATCTACTTTGCTACACAATTTAGGTTGGGATTATCTTACTCAGCGGCGTTTACAATAAAGATTAAACTTATTAAAAACATTTAAAGATGAGCCCTTTTCCGATGACATAAATAATATAATACGAACCCCAACGTATTACGGTCGGAGGGATCACAAATGTAAGATTAGAGAGATAGACTGCAAGACTGACAGGTTTAAAATGTCATTTTTTCCTAGAACGATTAGTGACCAGAATGCTTGTTGTCGAAATCCCCCAGGAGTCAGTTCATTGCCATAAGTATTAACGTACAGGTTAGGGACTGCGCGTGGATATATATATATATATATATATATTTTTTTTTCTTACAGGTTCCCCCCACCTTCCCCCACTTATTTAAATAAACCCCAACCCCCTCATCCCTTACCCTTTCCTCCTGGTGCTACACCCCCTGCCACACACCTTTTTTGGTGGCTCGCAGGGTATTTATGTAGATATATATGGCAGTCTACCATGTAAGGTAGGTTCAAATGGACACACAGTCTAACTACCGCTACATTTTTAGGCCTCGCCTAACAGTATAACACAAAAACGACACAACGAAATGCCAAACATTACAATAAACCGTTCTTCAATTTCACACACATCATCTTTCCCTTCATTCTGTCCCATACGCCTATCCTTTTCCTTCCCTTACATCGCTTCCCAAACCTCCTCTCATCTATCACATTTCAATATTCTATTGCCAGTCAAAATGTTCTGCATCCACCTTTCCTGCCTTCTTTGGATTTCACCCGACAACCCTCTCCTCTTCCATTACGCCTAGTACTCACTCATTCATTTCTTTTCTTCCCCATCCATTTTACCTATCCACCCTTCCTCCTCCACACCCAAATCTCAAAATCCTTCATTTTACGCCTATCATCTTGTCTCAACGATCACACTTCAACGCCTTACAAAATTACGCTTCATATCAAATGTTTGAATAATAATCGCCATATTACAATGCAAACAGTTACTTAATCAATCAGAGGAAAAAGCGATAAAAATGCATTACTGATTGCAATAAAGAAACCTTTAAAAACCTGTGCCAATGCAACAATTTATGGCAGTTTTGAAAATTAAAAGAGGTTGAATTGAAATGAAAGGCAATCGGTGCACTCCGGTAGTGTACCGATTGCCTTACAATTGGTTTCGTTTCCACCAACCTTCATTTCGACGCACCCATCGTTTAGATACAACTGAAGCTCAATCGACCTTTGATGGCATGGGAAAACTTCCACACGCGTCGAAAAGATTCGCGGGTGTGGGAAACCTCGAAGGAAAACAAAAGAGCAAGACGCAAGAGAAAGATACAGAGAGATAAGAAAATTGCGTTAGGACTGTGACTCCTCCCCATCTATTTTCCTCGGACTCGGTGCAGAGAATGGAGACGGGAGGAGGCGGCGCCATCACGTGGGAGTGCCCGTGAAATTAAATATGTCAGGCGGGGTCGGAGCAGGAGGAGGGAGGGAAGGAGAGACGGAGAGAGGAAGTGGGGCCCTATGACATGATGAAATCTTGCAAACGGTAGAGGAAGGACGTGAGAGAGATGTGGGACATGGGTGTCGCTCCCGCGGTTTTCCATACACACATACCCCGTTGCCCCCCCAGTTGACATTATCAACCAGATGCTTGCGCGTCCCCGGGAAAAAAACAAATGATACATTCAGAGTTAGTGCCATATTTCATAAATTTATTCAATATTCATTCGCAGATATTATTTAGAAACAGTCTACCGATTTAAGAGTAGATTTTTGATAGACCGTGCCACTACACACTACTATACTCCAAAGCTCTCGCTAATATGACACAACACATCCTTAAATCCCATAAAACATATTATAATAACTCATTCTTTAGCTCTGTATACAATCTACCTTACTTAAATCCATTCAAAATGCCTATTCTCTCCCTTCATCTACCTCGCTTAACGCTTTTAGTATCCCACTGCATCTCAGTATATCCAGTATCCACTTGTCCTACCTTTCTCGAACTCCTACCAGCTATCTTCTCTCCCCTCCCTCCCAAATCATGAATCGAAAGTATTTAATTTATTCAAAGAAATTGCTTTTACAAAGAGGTGGGAGTTGATGACAGGAACCTAATGATTAAGTTAGGGAACGGATTCGTTAAAACTTTAATATATATATATATTATATTATATATATATATATACTATATATCGTAGTTTTGTATGGCTTGGATACTAGTCCGTTAAGGCAAGAGGATAAAAGTTATATCGGAGTCTTTTGAAAAATAGACGGAAAGGAAAGAAACAAAGAAGCGCCGGGCATGATAGGGGAAATGGGACGGCTACCGAGAAAACTTTCAATGAAGTCAGGACAAGCGATAATAAGAGACACGGAAAGGCAATACGATACGCACAGAAGATTCTAATGGAGAGGAGAATGCTGGGAAAGTAAAGCAGGGGGAGGAGAAGAATAGGCCTTTTGGATAAAATAAAGGAACATGGAAAGTATTCAGACCTAACGAATGAATTTTTGTTTCATGCAGTGAAGGGTTTAGGTATATTTTTGACGTAGATGAAGATAGCTTAGGTACAGGGTTACTCGACGGTGAGATAGAAGGTGCATGAAGGGAAATTAAATCTAATAAAGCTGTCGGGGTAGACAAAATTCCTGTGGAAATAGTAAAAGGTTAAGGAAAATATTGGAAGAAGATTGTAAATGGCCTTACGAAAGTAAACAATTCAAAAGAAATGTATTATTTTCATCATTGGCTTTACTAACATCGTGGACTGTGGCGCGTCGCGCACGACTACGAATGCCTGTGACATTGTATGTACGGTATTTCGTCATAACATCTTGTTCCTTTAAAGCCCCCAAAATTTCAGAGTGTAAGAGGACGTCTCGGTAGCTTAAGTGGTTAAAGCACTCGGCCGGATATCGAGGGATCCGGGTTCGAATCCCGGTCAAGGCGAATGATTTTTACTCTCTGAAATGGTTGCATTAATTATTCATATTTTAAGCAGTTAATAAAATGTGACGATACACCAAAGACGGTCGCTAAATTACCGTGAAAATTTGTGAAATAATTGTAAATTATACGAAAAACGGTGCTCTAACAATTACACAGACCAACAGTGGTTTTGGTGCCGGAGCTTTTAATGCTGATTTAAAGAACAATTGGGGTGCTGAATCCAATTATGACACTAGTTTTTTCCTATCAGCTATAGTTTTCAAGATATAGATATGTTGTTACTTACGTAAAAAATCTTCTACATGATGATATGGGAATATTATATTAATAATTATCTCATTGACCTACAATATAGAAATATACATAAAACTTATTGACAGTTTATTGAAAATAAAAGGAACACCGCAGAGTGGTTATAAATTAGTATACTTATAGATTTATTTAACTTTGAAAATTATTTTCCGGAATATATCAAATATTAAAACAACTAATCGTACGATGTGCCATATCTAAAAAAGTAGAGCTGTTAAATAAAAACGTATTTCATATTTGGATTCAGCTCTACAAATATAGTTAAAATCATCACAAAGATTCCCGGCACCAAAAAAAAATTTTTTTGTAGGCCTGTGTTATCCAACCTTTGAACAAAAACAATATTACTTAAGCGAGGGACTTCAGAAAAATCTGTGGTAAAAATTGGAAAAACATGTGGTTTTGGGTGGATGTTTTCATATTTTCAGCACACTCTCCTTTTCACTTCGATACCCTTTTCGCGGGACGCATCCAACATTTTTAAGCCTCTCTTTACTAAGGGCTTAGTGGACCAGTAGTGTATACATAGTATCTAGGTCCATCGAAAAACTATCCTCATCCGGAAGATTAAAGCTAACTATAAAAATAACCACAGTAAATGACGCAAGAGTAAATTAAACCAGGACATCCGCTGAGATATAACGGATTCAAGAGTTTTTAGTGTATAAATCATTCGTCCTGACCGAAATTCGAACCCGGATCCCTCGATTTCCAGTCGAACTTAAACGAGTTAAGCTACCTCTTTCTCAATGAATTTCTACGAACAAGACGTTCAGGTGAATTACCGCCCAAGAAGTAATCTTCGCGGAACCCGTTTCGCCACTGTCCACGTGGGTAACCCAACGTTTACATACACAAGTGTTTACCTTATACACATGAAAAAAATGAGGGAAATGACGCAACAGCAAACATAACGGAGTCAGTCATTGATGAGCACAAGAATGTGATATCCGGGTTCGAAACCCGGTCAGTAAGTCTAAGCATATGAAAGTCCATATACCTATAAGTTCATGAAAACTTCTACATGCAGTTCGCTTTTCTGTGACTGGGAAACATGGTCGATGGAAGTAGCTGAAAGAGGGAGATAAGAAGCGATGGAATGATAGTTCCAGCGAGGAATGATGCAATCAAAATTGATCGACGGATTGACAAACGTAGAAATACTTCGCAAGGTAGGTGAAGCCCGAATATGAGGAAGGAAGAAGGGAAGCCAAGCCCTTGGGTAGATTTTGAGGCACAATAGTTCATGTAAGAGAGTGATTGAAGGAAACATGGAATGAGGAGAGGAATTACAGGATGAGCGAAAGGGGTGATGAAAGATTTCAATGGATGGAGCGAGAAAGAGAAGAAAGTGAATGGTAGAGAATAAGATAGTTTTGAGTTCCTGTAAACTACTCCTTTTATTTATAACTTTGATGATGATGAATATTTATTTAGCAGTAGAAGAAGACGATTACGATCGCTTGCAGTAATTTATTCGCTGTTTTTATTTCATAGCATTCGATTGCAACGAATACAATCATAGTCAGGTGATAAATACTATCAGGGAATCAATCATTAACGATTTAAGAGGGTTTGCATAACGCTGTACGGGACGTAAACATACTTTAAATAATTTATTTGTCCATTTACGGGATACTCATAAAGCATTTTCCAATGAGTTTCAAAGGCATAATTTGACCAAAACGTTCTTCATAGTTTGACAAAAAAAAGGCTGAATTGTACCCTAGGATAATTTAGCTACACACTTTTTTTTTCTCCCTGATGGATTACTTCAGAATTTGCGCGCGGTTAACGATTGTTTATTTCTTGTAAATTCGAACAACTTTCTTGCTAACGCAAATTTTCACGGTTATACCTTTAAAAACTATAATCAAATCAAAATTACTTCGAATAGTAATTAAGTTAAGATGAAGTTTCCCTCAACGGGAAAATACTGGTTTCCGTATGGTTGCAAAAATGTTTAATCATATCGCGGATTAAAGAGAATGGATGTGATGACACATCGCAATCATATTGGTGAATGCAAAGGATGAAACCGAATGAATATTGTGGGTGGGCGTGTAGCCCCCCTACAATCAGCCGTTTCCGCGGGAAATGAAGATGAAAAAACGGAACCGCGGCCGCCCACTTGGCACACGACTGACGTCATCGGGAAGTCTTGACTCTCCGCAGCGGTGTTCGCTGGTGGGAATGAGTCGAACGACGTCAGAGGTTCAATCTGCGCCAACACGTACAAGGATCGGTGGCGTCCCTAAATTGAAAACCACGCCTCGGGTTAAGTGAATAAAAGACGTTTAATTCCTTTCGCTTCACGCAAAGATTGCGCTGAAAAAAGAGTGAGCCGATTCTCAATCCACATGCGAACTATTTTTTGCATTACTGCCATATAAATTTCTGAAAAATTTTAAAAAAGGCCTTTAAGTCTAATGAAAAGTCTCTGCCCACCACCACCTGCCTAACATTCTCCCTTATGCGAAATCTTTTTATGTCCTGCTGCTACTCAAACACTAATTTCTCAGCTCTCTTATCAAAACTGCATTGTTTTCATGTCCCCATCTCAGCAGTCTCCAGTCCACACCACAAAAGTTCACTTCAAGATAATTTCCGAGCAATAAAACGCAGACTTCAGTCTATTTTTACTATCTTTTTACAACTATTTGCCTCTTTCCAGAGTAAAGCCTACTTTCTTAACCAACTCTCTTGCAAATTGAAGCTTTATGACTATTTCCAGTTATGCTTACGTCTTTGGTTAAGCATTAACAGGAGGAGGGTACCCGTTTTCCCCCAATCTTGATTAAAAAAATGCAAATAAGATAGCCGTATCTCAAAGCTACAAGTCAATTTACTAGTCTTATGAAAGAAGTCTCAAATGTAAGAAAAAATATCAAACTCGCTTACGGTATAATGTAATCTGGAAAAACCGCGCTGCACAATTTACGATAGTCAGGCACTTACTACCTGGAACGTGGCTTTGAGAAACGGATCCCCGGTATCAACAATTGGTTCCACGCTCATTTATGGTTTTTCCTTAAATGTGTACGGGCTCCCCTAGACAAAATTTTTCCCTTCGTTCATGCTTCTTTGATATTTGAAATTCTAAACACTGACCAAAACTAAGTCAGCTGGGAATTCATCGCGGAGATTGTCTGAATAGACATCCGAGAAAAATGGGACACTGATTTCAAATGTTGCATCTCCATGCCTTTTGTTTGACATGATCTGCGTTTATGGCATAAATGCGTCTACGAAAGACTTTATTTCATAAACAAGTACCCATCAATTGAAAACTTCCATGATACGAGTACAAGCCATGTTCTACCATTTCTGATTCATGCCATCCATTCATCGATTCAACTACAATTTTATACTTCTTAAGAAGTTCATTTTCTTTTTTTCTTCGTAACTTTCTTACTCCTACGCGTTTCGATCTCGTCATGTTATGAGCTCATCGCGAATCAACTCTTTACCTTTTCATCCGACAGGATTAAAAGATAGAGATTAGCCATGCACAAAACTGTCATCCAATAGTTCGGCACACTTTCTCCGACAACCTTTTCTCCCAGACTCAATTGCTGGTACCGCAGCATTCATTCTCTGTATTCATTCCGTCCCATCAGTCATCCGGGTGCTATATCCACATCTTCCATTCCCTTATCTCAACTACGCAACCCGACTCCTGCAGAGTTCTTCGAGTAATGTTCCTCTAATCACCTCCCGTTTTATCCTATATTTCCATATGTTTGCCCATCCCACAACACATCCCTGCAGCATGAATGATACAATCCATCCAAATTCATAGAAAATAATCCTCAAACAAACAAGTACAATAATTACACCAATTCTTCCTACACCTTTATTACCCTATATTTTTCTATTTCTCAAAACAGGGAGCAACGGATAAACCAATTTTCGAACGATGTATATAGAATTGGGTGCATGTATACACATCCACCCAATTCTGTCATCATTCATATAGGAGTTTGGAAAGAAATTGAACTAAAACAGGATGAGACCTTGACGGTGAGTAGAAAATTATTTTGTATCCTTAAGGAAAATAGCACAGTTTATGGAAGCATGATGTAGTCGTAAATTACCTTATTGACACTTTGATAAATACCTTAAATGTAACGTAAACATAATTATCCAAGGTAATGTTGCAGATAGGGCTATGCGACTGTATGTAACGGTGAGACAAACAATACGGGGTTCTATTAATTTCCGAATGAAAAAGTTCTTTCTCCGCGAGTACCGACAAGGAAATCGTGTAGTAGTAACTCAATATGGCCGACTGCGCACTCCAAACATCCTCGATTCGTCGCGCGACACTCCGCTTCGTGGCTCGATAGGCCCTGCTTAATGCGAGGAGGAACGAGGAGTTACCGTCGCTTACCTGTGCAGGGGTAGCTAATTTTTTTCCGTCCCTCCTCGCCTCCTAATTTATGTCCCGGGATGCCGGAGGGCGTTGCTCCTCTCCCCAGGCTCTCTGGGTCCATCGACGACGCACCTCCTCCTACGGACCCCCGTACACGTCCTCCCTCCCTGACCGACGCGGCGCCCGCTTTCCCCTCCCCCTGACCGTATCCTCGGGGACTTCCGGGGAAAAGCTCCCCGACACCGCGAGAGAGAAGAGGGGGTAGGAGAGGGAGGGAGGGGCGGCGAGGGAAACGGGGAAAGAGCATCACGACCCGCCGCCGCGGCGTAGAGTGACGCCACCCCCCATTGCCCACGCAAACGTACCCCTCGCCCATCTTCCTCCCTCCCTCCCCGTTAACCATAGGCGACCCTTATCCCCCATTTTCTCAAAGCGCATTCCCCTCCCATGTACTTCCTCTAAAATTCGCTCACACTCCTTCGGCTGTTATGTGCTGCTATTTGCACATTCCCCCACCTCCGCAAACGCCGGCCACACAAAAATGGTCCGATTGTAGTATTCGTTCCGCGCGCACACGGCCGTCCCGGTTTCAGAGACCGCTCGCTATACATCCTCCGAGAGCCATATCATGGGTGGAAGTACTTTCGGAACAGCCTGCAAGAGGGAAGGCACACCAATGCATTCATCCGCGGGAAATCGCCCAAACAAGTGGCTTCGCCGTAGTTTCGGATAGGTGGATCCCGAGCTAAAACACTGATCGCTAATGAGATGATATGGGAAATAATTCACGAGTTCCCAACGGTGGGGAAAGATTCGGCTACCTTGCACAGGAGTCTGCTGAAAGCAAGCACAGTGCACTTCGGAAACGATGCAAGGCTTGGGAAAGATAAATTCATAATTTATCATTCTCAACTCGGACCACATCTCACCTAAAACGTACGCTAATAAAAGTTTATATAAATATATTTTTTGTTTGATCACGGATGTTACACAGTTTCCGCCAAGTCAAGTTTGATGAATTCGTAGAACACATTATGAGCACTTAGGCATTTCCTGAAATTGTATGCAAAAATAATTAATCAAGTTAATACGCTTCTAGGTATAGCAAAGGAAATAAAGAGTGATGATATAATAATGAAGGGAGGCTTCAAGAACGTGTGCTTCGGCCACTTGTCTAACCAAAAGCATAGAAGTGCGAGCATTCGGATTCGAAGACAAATGCAAACAAAGGTCATCGACAGCAGAAGTCTTTTACTATTTAAAATATTTTGATGTATGGTGCCATATAACCATAGTCTCGATACCAAATTCAGGAGATTCACTGCACATTATCACAAAATGTATACTTGCAATTGGAAACCAAACCTGCGTATATCCTGTGCGTCTCCACTTTTAAATGATCAGTCTATCAACGGTATTCTAGCTTGAATAAAGCTTGCTAAACAGCACTTAAGTTGAGCGGAACAAAATACGTAGTCTTACGGAACTTGACTAGAAGGGATTTCTTGGATTATGCAACGGAATATCATGCCGGTACAATAAAAAATTACAACGCAAGTCATTCAAATCCTTCACCTTTTCTGATTCCGCGGAATCTTCACTTCTTACAAGATAAAGAACTGCTTAATATAAGAGGGTGGTCCCATAAGTACCCGGCCGGACCTAGAGATGGCGGTAGTTGTTTGAGAAATATCACTGTATTAGAAAGTACGCAATCTATAAAGCATATGCTTCAAGTTTGAAGACTCTACGTTGCTCAGTATTTGTTTGGCAGCCATCAATAGTGAACGTTTTCAGTGAATTTGTGAAAATGGAGAAAATTAGTCATCGTTATGTGATACAATACTTTTATTTGAAAGGTCTCAGCCCAACCAATATAAAAGCTGAACTGGATTCTACTCTGGGTGAGTCTGCTCCTTCGTTTACCATAGTAAAATATTGGGTAGGAGAGTTTAAACGAGGCCGTACGAGCTGTCAAGAAGAGCATCGCATTAGTCGACCAAATGAGGTGACGACTCCAGAAACGGTGAAGAAAATCCACAAAGTGATAATGGATGATCGTCGACTGAAAGTGCGCGTATACGGGTACATGAAATAAATACTTAATCAAAAAATAGTTTTAAATGGACTTGTAAAACTATTTTTTCGTATGTTAAGTAATTTTTTCGTCATCAGGTACTGTATTAATAATTCATTGCCCAGATACATATCATCAAATGTTCATATAAATTCCGATGCTGCCTACACTGATGAAAAACTCTGCATTATAAGAAAATTGTGCTAATATTACTCTCAATTTATTAAATTATTAAAATTATTAAAGAGTATCAGAGGTGTGTATCTTATTTTAATTTTCCATTAGCGCCGATCCCTTCGGGCAAATAATAAAGAACGATATGCTCTAATGCCGCTATGTATCAGTAGCATGCCTTTCTTGTGGAGAAATACCACACGCCCACACCTCTACGAAGAGAATCAAATGATTTATGAATTTTAATCACTGTAACCAAGGAGATTATACTCTTTATTTCTTTCGTGTTTACTTTCTAACGTTCCGTCCTTTCAATGGAACATCGCGATTTTCTCCATTCCAACCGAGAGATTTTGTCAAACCTTTCCCAAGATATTCCTTTTTTCTCTCAATTTTTGCATATATTTATTAAACTGCATTGAAGATTTAATAATTACATTCCCTGTAAATATGCCTTATCAGACTTAGAGCAGGAAAGAACTGTCCGAAGAGTTAAGGAGAGAATATAGAACCGTCCGTAAATCCGCAGGTGGTTCGGAGAGGGAGAGAGAGAGAGGTGATATATGGTGTACCATCCCAAAATGGATTCCAATCGGCGTTCGACAATTTAGTCGATAAAATACCCCTCTTCGTGAAAATACCGATAAAAATTGAAAAACGTGGATGCATTTTGATGACACCTGCCGCATCTAATGGGATATAAACTTAACGGCAAACTTTCACAAAATGAACCAATCCTTACACCTCATTTTCATCCTAGACTTCATTTATTCATGCTAAACCACCCGCTTTCCTACGATTTATAACGCATTTCCAGGTTCAGAGCCTAGGAAAATAAAAGTTCAGCTCCAACGGATTTCAAAACAGTATCATTATTCTCAGGGTCGCCGGACAACCTGACTCGAGTACTCTTAACATTTTTCTCCAAATTTCTGGGAAAACTTGGGCAATTAAATCCGAAAATGACATTTCCAAAATATCCCACAGACCAACTTGCGCGTCCCGACAAGCGGATTACCTTGCATTCATAATTTAGTCACGTAAAACAAGGAGACAGAAATTAGGCTGGAATTAATTAATGATTTTGTTTAATCTATCTATTACAATAGCACGCCAAGCACTCAAAATAAATTGTATTATAGCACCCGAGCATAAAGGTTATCTGAATCACGAAGAAAACGTAGGTAATTAGTGCTTGCAAAATAAATCCCAATTTTATGTCAACGTAAAAAATCTCATGGGTAGGAAAAATATGTTATCGCTTCTACGTATCAACATACAACAGACGATTGATTGCAATCACAGCTAGGCACATTACATAATCAGAGTATACGATGGAACCCAATCATAATAAAAATTACACAATGAAATTCTCGAAAAATAGAATGGAATTATTATACAACGTAAAACATTTCACTTATTTATTAAATCTTCTAGAAGAAAATTGGCGAAGTAGTAAGCATATTAAAAGAAGAAATGTTTAATGAAGAAACTTTTACAAATATGAGGAAATTTACGACGAGGACCTTATGTGAGGATGTAATATTAAAAAAAAACTAATGAGAGCTTTAATATGGAGCGTAAAATCTTTTATACGGAAGCGCAGTTTAGTATGGTTCAAAATCCAGGTTGGCGAGTCAAGAGAATAAGTGTAATTGGAGGGATACGAGATAAGGGTGTGAAGAATGAAAAATTAAGACGGTGATGAAAACAAACAAGAAAAATCTAGCAATGATGGAGACGGAGAGAAGGCTGTTTGTTGGGAGGTATTCACATAAGTTTAAAAAGGAAGAAAAGGATACAGAGGAAATACAATATTGAAGAGTGGGATAGAGGGAAGAATTCTGGGTAAGTGACGCAAGGTAGAAAAAGATGAGGCCAGTTAGGCGAAACGAGGGAAATGAAGGAAGGCAGGAAGTAATCATTGTGATAAAATAGTGTATAATGACGCTGGATGCTACAGCAGAGTGTCAAGTTTATCCCTGGGTTCATCAAAAAACTATCTTACCAGATATACTACTCTTGATAATTAGGCTTGTTAATAGACAGCGTGGTAGCATAGAGAATAGAATATTAACTAGCTAAACCTAAGGTGACACCTTTATCAAACCCAAATTGTACGATTAGCTAAGATTATCATAACTTCTGAGAAATTCTAGGCAGCATAGACAAAGGAACACACGCCCCTTTCTTGAATGAATGTATTTCACTCGCCATAGGCCATGCGGTAAACTTCACTCTAGACTAAAAAATCAAACGCAATTGATGAAGACTAGTTGAGTTTTTTGTTAATGGTTCAAAAAGTATTTGGTAACATTTTTATACCCATCCCTGTGGGATTCCTGAAACGAGTTTTCTTTACATTTAATAAACAATTGTTTAGCTAGAGATATTATTAATAAATTCATGCTGCGAAACGTTACAAAAGCATTAAAACTACTTGAAACGAATAAATATCACCATTTGAAACAAGAAAGACATTTTGCTAGCAAAACGAATGTGCGACTGACGGTTACTACTTCAATCTTTTGCCTAGCCCCAATCGCCATCCAAGATACGTACTAACGATATTATTTATTTGCGGTTTTATTCGAGTACACTGGAATTTAATGTTTATGCAAAAGCTCACAGGACGTTATTTTGTACTCTGTTTGTGATGTAATCTAAAAAAAAAAGTTGTTCGCAAATCATTTAAATCCTGCTATTTTCCTTTGGAATTTTCAATTCCTCTCGAATTCCGAGACATGGTAAATGTTCCCTGTCGACATTAAAATAAGGCAAATCAAATAAATATAGCTATTTTACACCCGGAAGACTAATTTTTGCTAGTGAAGTAAATTCGCAGTTGCCGAAGATCGTTTCCTTCTCATACCTTCCCCTATTTGTTTTCTAAGTTTACACTTTTTCCCACTCAAGACGCGACCAGCAACAACCTGACAAAACGAAAGACATAATACCTCTCCTCATTTCGAGAAAAATGGAGATCTGCTGCGCTTATTATTCTACACCTTCTGGCACATTGCGGAACAAAAACTTATCCATTTGAATCGCGTCTCACATTGGAGGTCGGCCACCACTTCTCCCTCCCCCCCCTCTCTTCCACCCTGAAGAAAATTGTGGGCTAGTCCCCTCTCCCCGAGACCCCATTCCCCCACCAATTACGCCACGAGTGCAGGAGCGGAGTGGCGTGGACGGCGGTGAGATGGGAGCGCGGGGGTCGGCCCTCACCTCGCGGCGGCGGCTGAAGAAAGGGTGCCATTAGCGGCGGCCATCACGGGGACGCGCGCGGCATCAATCTCTCGATCCCATCGCGCGCCCCCGGAACGCTTCCGCGCAGCTGAGTCGGGGAACCGCGCACTTTCTCGCGAGTAGTTAATAATTTCCGGGAAGTGACAAATGATAGCGTCTGGGAAGCGTTGTAACCGGTGTCGGGACGCGCCGCTAATATTGAAATCTACAAGGCTAGAAAATAATACACAAATCGCATTGTTCCTATGAAATGCCATCGAATTATCGTTCGTTTTTGTGTAATGCTATTGTATCGTGCGTTTCGCCGGCTAAAACACGTTCAAAAATAATATCAATGGTAAAAATAACATTCAAATTCAGATACGCACGCGTGTGTTTGTGTGTACTCTTACCATTCCCAGTCGCAAACATCCTCAAGCCGTTTCTTTACTCCGATCCCACAACGACACTTCTGCAACCTTTTTCACGTACATCTTCAAGTTCAATACATCAATATATATTATGTGTGTGCATGCATATAATTATGTAATAGACGCACAGTAGGTTCATACATATAGTAAAAGTACACGTATGATAGACATAGAAACACACATGGAAACTTATTACACGTTTCGGGCGATTTGACCGCCTTCGTCAGTTGTCGAAGAGTGATGCTTTTGCGGCAAGGGGTCGAGAAAGGGTTAGAAAACATGGGGAAGGATGAAAAAGTATATGAGGAAGGGCACGGAGCTCGTTACGGGAGGAGAAGGAGTGAAAGAGAAAGGTGTGGGAAGGGTGCGGTTTCATCTTGTATTGTCGAAGCACGTGCTTTAAAAAATTTATGTGGCTAAATGTGCACCATCCTATGAGCTTTCACCCCACGACTTTTCCGTATACAGAGAGGATTTCTATGACTGAGATACAACAGTAGTTACGTGTCACGCATCAAGAGATTGGTCGTGGAAAGAGGGGTGTTCGGGGATAGGACAATTGGGAAAGGCGGCGGGTTTCATGAAATGGCGTTAATTACTCCTTCTGGCGGAGAGGATGGTGGTGCAACGGCCAAGAAGAAAAAGAGAGAGAGAAATTGCAACACAAAAGGCAGATTTCTACGTACTGTCTACTTATTATCGGGCGGTTTCTGTTCCTCTTTTTACATGGGCAATCGCACCAACATCCTTCTCATCTGAATGAAGACTTGACTCCACCAAACCAGCTTCATCACTTGGCCCATTTTTTTGGACTTGAGAGTGAGGAAATATAGGGGAAATAATTTCGACATAGGATGGGAGGGCACACAGAAATCCTCGTCGACCGAAATTTCCACAAACTATAAACATTACAACCCTTTGACTACCCTGAATAAATAATTGATTTCAACATAAAAGGCGGGGAACCCGAATTTTATAGGGAGAAATGACCACAAATTTAAGGTTAAATGCCGGGCACAAAGAACGAATAAAAAAAAATTTCTTTTCTAAATAAAACAATTGTTGATTGGAAGAATTTACCTGCAAAAACTTTTAAGCCCTTTCCTAACAGAGTGCAAACTTTTAAGAAAAGATGTAAACAACTTCTGTAATCATTTGATTGATGTGTTGTATAAAATTAAATGTAACAGCTTAATTTTTTTTCTTGTTGATTGGGAAACAAGTGTTAATGAAATGGGGATTTTCTTTTTTTGTATGTGTTATAGAATGGTGTTTGGAAATTTCCTTAAAGCGTATTTTTTCTGACTGATTTTATTTATTATCTGAACGGTTGAGGCCTTAACTTTGTAGAATTCCATGTTTAACTTAAGAAATTAATATTATCTTTGCTTTCTACAGAAATAAAGTTTATTTCTGTAGAAAGCAAAGATAATATTAATTTCTTTTATTTTTAATTAAGTTATTTATCATCTTTTTTAAATATTGATTGTATTTCAGAAATCATGTTATTTTTCCAAGGCAAGTTTATTGTAATACTTGGGACTTGTGTGCCACCTGACATTTGTCTATTTGCACATGTTCGTTGCAATAATAATAATAAAATGAACGGTTCACCTAAAAATCACCATTCCCATACCGTCTTAACGGAATTCTAACGTAAATATTTTGGAAGTAGGATTTTTAATCACGGAGTCAAAATGTTTGACCGGCTGGATCATTTGTTTTTATTCCGATAGAAATCTCTAAAGTCTTGTAAGCATGAAATTGACAGTTTGGTGTAAGCTGGAAGTCCATGATAGTAAATGAATGACTATTAATTATAAAGAAATTTTCTGTCCACAGCCGTTATCTCGCTACCTTTGGTTACTTTCAACCTTTCTTTTTATATTTTTCAACACCAGCTACGACTCATCACGTCCTTAAATTGATGTCACGTTTCTCATGAGATGGGAAATACTTCTTCAGAGAATGAATCGGGAGGTGATATAATGTGGAAGGAAAATTGAAGCAAGTCGAAATGATTAAAAGGAAAAGTTTAAATGGGTAAGAAAGAAGTGGAAGACAAATAATTATAAGCGCATGATGGACATAATGAGGTGTCAGAGATGCATTTCGTCGTAAATTAACTAAATTCAATCGAGCAAAAAATTAGAACACACGAGTATGTTACGTATATCAGCATTGCCAATATTTTGGAAAATAGGTAAATGAGCCTGTGATTGACCGGCTATTTAGAGGAGTTCACCGAAATGTTCTCTCAAGTAAAACTAAACTACGAGCAACATCTCTGAACCTACACCGTTTGATAAATATATAATTAAAGGAAATCTAATACTTATAGAATACCAGGTGTATTTTAAACGGCCAACAGTGCTAACACAGAAGAACATTTTGTGTCATGAACAATAACTGGAAATAAAATATACTCCTCGAACTGCAGTGAAATGTTTAATTAAACACAGGTAGTTTTAAAACGTCTTCACGAATATAAATACCATTAAGGTAAAGTCTTGGCCATTTTTATCTGATGCAAACTCTCCCATTACACCCAAGAGTTAAATCCAGTATAGAGAATGGAAGAGACTCGACAAAAATAGCAGCGAAAGAAACGGAAGAGAATCATTCAGTCCTTGATTAACACCGAGATTTATTGGTATCCTCACCGACTGATTGCCTCGGCAAGACCTATTGGATAACTTAAACGTTTAATTGGGAAGGGATTGGCAATTGAGTTTACTAAAGCTAAGTTAATGAATCTCCAAAGCATAGCCTTGGATTATCGACATCTGTAATTAAATAAAAACATCGTTCCCCTTAAGAGTGGAATACGTAGGAAAGCAAAGGCACAATCTTTCCGTTTCATTCCGGTTTCGTTAACCGGGTAGATATAAATAATCCCGAGAATGTATAAATAATTTTTATCATGTAAAAACGGAATAACACACATTAATGTAAATTTATACCACGAGGAATCACACTTAGCACATATAAAATAAATAACCAGGTATTTCAGTACCTGAAAAGTACTTAAAAATATTTTATACGATGCTAATTTCAAATTATATTCAGTGTTTTACACTCAGGCTTCGCTTAGCTGTAAATGGATAATTCATGTATGACAGGAACTGAATTCCACGACACATACAGTATACTACCACCACCCAATTAAATTGATGACTTCAGCAATTCCACAAAAATAGTTTAAACATACTTATGATAACCCAGTAACTAAATAAACCAAAATTGAACAAATATTTATGAAAAATTGTTTGAAAAACCATCGAGTCCATCCTTCGCCCCAAGAAAGCCATACATGCGTCATTTCTTGGTTGTCTCTTACCAAAAGGACTCTTATTGTTAAAAAATAGAACAAAAATTATTACTTCGAGCTTGACGGGTGACATTGCTCAGGGATTCCTACCATTCTAACAGGCCCTATTCATATATGACCCTGCTTTATTAAATAAAAAGAAATAACTAATTCTCATTCTTCATTAAAAACAACCATTAACCTGTAAACCTTCCTGTACACACCCGGAAGAGCAACATGGATCCCTAAAAGTAACAGTAGAAAAACAACGGCCGACCAAGGACGATTACACCTACAAAATTAACATACGGAAGGGGAAAATATTTTAGCCTTTAACAAGCCTACCTACTTCTTTATTAAGCCTATAAAATGAGGGAGAAGTTCGAAGCAGGGAAAACGAGGGAAGCTTTATTTCCCACCGATTACGAGGGAACACAGAATGCCTTTTTTCATACGGAACGACGGTTTCTTTGTCACCTGCGCGAATCATTCAATCCCCATTAACACTAGAAATTCTTCCACATTAAAACATTGGAAGGGATATATTTTTCATCCAACCGACCAGTGCAACAGAATCCAAAGTCGGGAGGAGCGAAGTAATCAAGTAGTTTCAGGCGTGATGTAATCCATCCCCCTCCCTCATTCCCAGCCACATCCATCCCCCTAACGTCCCGACGCCCTTCATGCTGCCTAGAGGTGATTGGTGAATCACCCAAGTGGATCTCAGAGATTTTGTATGCATGGTTTTTAACATTTTTCAAACTTCGCATTTCGCAATCCTTTTGGTTGATTGGCCAACATTCCCCTCTCCCTCCTTTCCTACCACATCCACCTGGGATGCAAAAGAAATTTATATAAGATGACACTTGACTTCATTTTGGTACCAGAAGATGATGTAATACATCGAAACCCCGTCGAACAATAAATCTTATCTCGCATAAAATTGCTACGATCCGTTCTTCATTGTGAGCGAAGTAATGTTGGCCATGTTCATGTCTGCTACAAACTTGCTACCCCTGAGCGCGACGGACAAGACACCCCTAATTTGAGCTTAAAAGCTTAACAGTATGTCGGTAAGTTCAAACAATTACATGCATGAACAGGAAACTACTCTATACTCTTTAACCCTGTCCACTGTATTCGCTCCCACTACTTCAATTTAGTTATGTATTAAATTTTAAATGTCAATAGTCCATAGAAATTTCAAGGAGTGCAAGGAATTATATGAACAGAAAATCATTTAAGAGCCCTTTATTAAAGTGACAGAAACAACAGAAGTACGTTATGCAAGGACAAGCACGCATGGAGAGAATCATTAAAAGGAAATTTATTACAAAAGATGAGGAAATATTATTACTAAATGTCCACCCAAATTATTTTCAAAGCAAGCTGCTTCATTTCTTACTTTTCTGATTCCAAAAGGGAAAAGAGTGGAGGTTATGCAGCTATGAATAATAATGTCGAAGTACTTTCCAATTATACGTTTCCTTCAAGCCCTTAAAAACCACGAACAAATAATCAATTATGAATGCCTCGTGAGGTAAAACGTTGGCTTGATTAAATCTCAAAGTGACTTCAACTGAGTTATACTTTTTGGACACCTTTAAAATGCCAAATTAAATTCCTTCGAATCGAAGAAATCACCTAGGACACGTTCAAAGGTTACGTGACCGAAGAAGAAACCGGCAGGTGACAAGCTCTAACCTTGACGAGACTAATTATAATGCGGAAAGTAAACATTTAAATGGAAAAATGAGGTAGCGCCGAGGGAAATGAGAGGTCACCGGGGCTTTGTGGGCGAGAAAAAAAGAAAGTTTTTATATTTAAAAAAAAAGGACGCGTAATTTCCTCTTCGGTCGCGCAAGCACGCTCCTGCATTCCGCGGCCATTACGCTGGCAGGGACGTGTCTGAATTTTACTACACGCGTGCCTGTCAATTAGCCCCGGGAACAAGGGAAAGCGAGGGGAGCCCTAATCGGAAGAGTTGTGACGGATGCCGCCCTTGGGAGATGACCCGTACTGGACCACGAAGTGTAAACGGAATATATTCGCGGCACCGTTCATTTCAATTAACCCGACGCTGGAGCTAAGGTGGAAACGCGGGTGTTGTTTATTATTTTTGTTTGGCGAATGATAAAAATCACTTCTGAAACAGAATTATCCATAAAGAAATCATTTTTCAAAATATACGAGCGACTGGCGACAGCCTGGGAAGAAATACATTCCACAACCTTCGAATCTCCTTGACTTTGATTAGTTGGTAACACTTTCTTATTCAAATGCGATGATCCCACGCTACAACTCTTCCAGAACAACGAACGTCTGCCACCAGAAACACATTAAAAAGCATAGAATGCGGTAATTGACAATTGCCAATAGTTTTCGGGATATATTAGGTAATCTACCGGTTAAGGTAGGTTTTTGGATGGACACAACTATCAAATAAACATTTTGTGACTCCCCACCTAGCAAACTAATCTATATCAGGTCCCTCTTCATCTCGGTGTACTTCTTTCCTCCCTTCATCCCGGCCAACATCCCTATCCTGTTCCTGCCCTTACCTCGCTTGCCCAACATTCTCCCCTTTATTACCCTCTTCAACATTCCACTACCGCTCAATACGCCTTTCATCCATTTTTCCTACCTCCATAGGATTTCTCTCAACAAACCCCTCTCCTCCCCCATCATTTCTAGTACTCCCTCATTTGTTTTAGTTTTCGGGATACTCATCATAATTTGCGGACAAATATCCAGAAACGGGATTGAAAAAGCAAGCATTCTCCATAGCAAATGGCTTGTCAATGGAGTAATAGGTTCAATCGCAGGGAAATTTTTTTTCCTTTTACGGTAAATTGTTCAAATTTGGCTCATTAAATACATTATTTGTAAAAATAATCAAGGATAAACTCAGCATGGCTTATGAATAAAATGCAGCACAGATATAAACAGTCATAATAATGCAATAGAAAGGGCAGTCGTGAAAAAAAGTTGACAACACACGCGTCTGAGACCGGTTTCAATATGGCATTTACGAATCTTCACAACAATACTTATTGATCGTTTTTTTTTAATTCTATGAGTTCAAAACACGTTTAAAAGTTTCCGAAACCATACTGAATCTGCTTCCTGAATGTCATTTCGGAACACTATCACAACTGGGTATCGCAGTCAGTAATGGCACAAAATACGACTAAGGTCTTCAGACTGCTCAAAGACAACCGAACAAGTGCTTCTGATTGTTGCCTGTTGATGGTGACATGCGAATGAGTTTTTTCCACCCACACACGAATAACAATTTCAATAGAGAGAATTTATGACAGGAACGTTGAATATGGATGCTAAGAAAAGGCTCCTTAAAACTTTTATATGGAGCGTAGTTAGGTACGGCCAGGAAAATGATCATTGAAGCAAGATGATTAGCAAGACATACGTTGGAGGCCTTTGACATGTGGGTGTGGTGAAGAATGGAGAGGGTGAAATGGACTGAAAAGAATACAAACGAGGAAGTGGGTTAGGAGGAGAGGGGATTGCTGGGAGAAATTCTGAGGAGGCGGGGAAATGGATGAAAAGCATATTGATTGGCAATGTGATGTTGAAGACTATAATAGAGGGGAGAATGGTAGGCAAATGGGAAAGGAGCAGAAATAGGATAGGGATGTAGGATGAAATGCTGGACATATACGGAGATGAAAAGGGACTTCGATATAGAGTAGGGTGTTGGGTTGTGCTTTGTTAGGAGAGACGAGAAATATTTGGTTTTTGTGTCCATCCAAAACCTACCTTAACCAGTAGATTACTTATGATGATAATACTATATACACATTCATAAACAAGTATCTTTGTATATGTGTATCTATGTGCATGTATAAGTATATATATATATATATATAAAGTCGTTTTTTTAAATCCCACGAACGTGCACAATAATGTAAATGGACTAACTAGTCGACACAAACACAGAAACTGAAACACATAAAAGAGGGACTCACTGGGTCTCGAATTTTCGGTGGTGCAACCACCTTTCTCAAGAGGAATTAGGAACAGAACAGAACCTGAGTTCTTCAAGGAAGATCTTCATGTGATTTATCGTGAGATTGAGGCACCCTTGGGGATTAGTATGACGAGCATCAATAAGATATTGCATGAGCATTTAGCTGTGAAAAAAATCTCTTCGCGTTGGATCACGCATAATTTTACAAAAGCTCAAAAAGATGCTCGTGGGAATTGGTGCACAGAAATTCTCAACAAATACAATCGCGGGGCATCAAAAGATCTGTATGACATCTACACAGGTGACAAATCTTGGATCTATACGTATGAGCCTGAAACAAACAGCATATATTGTATGGGCCTTCCAAGACGAGCCAAATCCGACAAAAGTAATTCGTGCACGAAGCAAAACGAAGGAAATGATCGCCTGTTTCTCCGGAATAACTGAAAATGTGGCAACCGTACCAACAGAGAAACGTAGAACCGTGAATTCTGAATGGTACAAAAGTATTTGTTTGCCAGAAGTGCAACGAAGAATCATTCTTCATCATGACAATGCAAGCTCTCAAAGATCGGCTGAAACAACTACCTATTTTACTGGCCAAAATGTCGAACTTATGGGTACGAATCCACCGTACAGCCCAGATGTAGCACCAAATGACTTCTTTTTTTCCGTTTAACAAGAAAAAATTGCATGACCCACGTTTTCCGGCACCTAAAGAAGCCGTTGATACATTGAAAAACCAAAGTTTTGGAGGTACCCCAATCGGAGTGGAAGAAGTGTTTAGAAAATTGGTTCGAGCTCATGCAAGTGTGTATTGATTATCATGGAGAATACTTCGACAAACAATTCGGCCACTTTCAGCAATACATTACTGTCTTTTAATTATTAAGCTCAAAATATAAATAGCAATAATTACTTAGAAACCACCGCCTGGAAGGATTGATTGCGCAGCGCATGTACGTCATGCGGGTCATCTAACCGTTAGGATGTTTGCAGTAAACTGCGAAATGAATCCACTCAATGGATTCCTTTGGATTTGGATGGATCCCCGACTCCTTTAGCAGATACGATCGCTATCGAAGGAGATGAATACCAAAGTTCGGGACACTTTCCTTCAGGTAGTCGACAAGGCAGCATCGAAGACTGATACTAAAATTTAACAGTGATTGCTTCAACTTTTTGCAAGTCTCACAAACTGAGGAGTTTTGAGTAACCACATTCATACGTTCACGCTTGAAATGTTTATAAAAAAATTCCCGACGAAAATTTTAATTCTCATGCAAAACGTCTCGGTGGAACAAAAAAATACCAAATTTGATGTCGGTGAACTTCAACGATCATAAGTCGAGAAATAGCAAAATGAAATAAAACTACTTTTGTGCTGAAGTAACAGTGAATTCACAGACGTAACAATACTAAAGGCGAGCTCATCAATAGTAAAAAAATATAATGAAAGAATTCATGATTGTAATATTCATCTAAATGTTGGAAGGATTTTAACTACATCTCGGCGAATAATCATATTGAAAAGTTGCTTTAAGCTAAACACGTAATAATATTGTTAATTCTGATTTGAATTGATTTGAAAACACTTTCGTTAGTGGCTTGGTTGGCACCATAGTCACAACTTCAATCATTCATGCAAGAAAAAAATTATCGATCCATACACATCATTCATCGTTTTTAATAATTATATTAAATTTACGGTTGTTTTAAAACTCAATTAGCTGAGCGGACGCAAGCAAGATGAGAAGTATAAGGGTTCATAACACTCTTGGGAATTAGCGATATCAACTCTACCACAACTTCGAAGTTTATGGTACCAAAACCAGACCTACAAGTCAATATGATCTGTGATGCACTAAAAAAAATGAAGCACATACGTGCGCTGCAGACGGAGAATTGCACCAGAACCTATGACAAGTAATTTATCGATTAGGAAGATGAGTCGTTGCTCACAATTACTAATTCAACCTAATCATTTTACGAACGAAAGAAACAAGCAAGGGGAGGAATAACACTTCCCAGGGTAAACAAACGGAGGGAAAAAAGGGAAGAGGAAAGCAAAATGAGAAAAAAATGGGGCAAAACCAATGAAGTTCCTCTCAAGATGGTAAAGAAGGGACGTGGGAAGAGGAAGAGAGCCGTATACGAGAGACTGGAAACAGAAAACGATAACAAGTAACCCATGGGGACACCTCGGTCCCTGTAATTGGATTCCACCAACGGAACTCAGCTCCCTGCTCCGTCGCCGCCCCCCCCCCCTTATCAAACCCCCACACCCACGTTGTAGCCACCGTAGCTGACTGGCCCAAGACGGACAGGTGACCGCTCTCCGTGAAGGAGACCAAGCCGGTCTCGCGTAGGTAGTACCCCCAATTCCCCCTCGAACCCCACCCCCACACACCTGTACCTTGGGCCACGATCACGATCTTATTCTCCCCACCCTTGGAACACCTTCCCCCAGAGTGGTCGGGGGGGTACAAGGGTGGGGGGTTGCAGACCACAACTCCTTATATTCGGCCTCCCCGTCCCAGTTGAGTCACAGCGGGCGCAAAGCTCCGTCTTGGAAGAAGGTCCACTTTCCTCACCCGGAGGCCGATTCGTGGAGAAGGGACGACGTCGAGAGGCAGAAATAAGAGGGTTTTTCCGTCTCCCTCCTGGTCCCAGGGACTTCAGCAATTCCTCACATCCACGCACGGCCCTCCCGGAGGCCGACATCCAGAGAGAACCGTCTTCCCGAGTGCTAAGGTGAGTGAGGCGGTCGGGGGATGCGGGCATCTGCGGGCACAACCCTACGGTCGCGATGCATCCACCGAGAGCCACGTAAAACACAGATTGACTCTCCCAGCAAAATGTCACGTAAAGACGTCATTCTGCGTGAGGCGTATTCTCTTTTCTGAATAAGTTTCCATTCATGACATTCGAGTTTGCTGTACAGTCCGCTGATCTCTTAGAATTCCGTGTTGGCCTTAGGAACAAACACATTAAGTGACCTCACAATAATTTCGTCAAAACAATAAAAGCGGCTCCCAATGAGTATTACGGTAAGAACCAGCATGGGAAAAGGCATTCAGAGGATAACATGTAACAGGAAAGAATGGAAGGCTGCCGTTCGGAGGAAAGGTACATACACGTACGAATATTAGGGCTGTAAAGTGTATGAGCGAACTAAAGGTTTGACTAAAGTTCAAAACATAACTTCCAGAAGGGACACGATATGCAATTGAAAAAAGTACTGAGGTAGTAAAAAGAGTAAATACCATAATTTTCTCCATTGCTGAGCTGTTATTTGCCATCGCGGTATTCCATAACAACGTAACATGCATGCTTGAGACAGGATTTCAAGTTCCGACCATCGAATTTCTACCGACCGAACCTCAAAGGTCAGCCCTTAAGAAAATGTACACCATAACAGGACAGATTAGTCATAACCAGCGGTCGGTAACAGCAGAATACCCGTGGATTTTACAAGACATGTAAGGTGAGCAGAACGACATGCGCAAGTGTTTTCAAGTTCGCACGAAATCACTGTCAGGAACGAAAGTATAGTTTAACTTAAAACGCAAAATATTTTAAAACGGGTCAATTTGTTGTATAAACCGCACATTTGTGCTAATAACATTGCAATAATATGCACACTTACCAAAGTAAAATCATTTAAAATGATGAACTCGCATTCCAATTCCTACTAGTCATATAAAAACGAACTTCTTTGAAAAGTATCTCATTGATAGGTCCAAAATAAAAATTCGTTCCCTTTTGCACTTCCACTAAACTTGTTTTTCCATTTATTTTTGTTACCGTAGTTTAGTATGGACAAAGATTAAAGTATGTTTACTTCATAAAGAATCGTCATACGAAAAACTTAAAAAAATAAGTCGGTGTTTATTCATAGAATAAGTGAAATAAGGCTAGCAAGGAAAGACTAACACTATTATCTCAAAGTTAAGAATACGTGTACAGTACGCATGTGTGTAGCTTGCACAGTATATAAATCAATTTATGTTAAAACTCCCATGATTCTTCTATTTCAGAAAGCAGTACTACCAACAGTGCTCAGCGCTCATTTAAGTTAAAATTCTCCTTCAAAGATAACCGAGACATGAAATATTGTAATGCATGAACAGAAAGAATCATTTCTGTGGAAAACATAGAGTTAATACTACTTAAGGCTTTTAATACTCGTATTACATGCCCGACGTTTTTGCCCATACGAAAAAATACAAATCATACAGGGTAAATGCAGACACTCAATAATCAAGACCTCAACATACATCGCTAAGTCAAAAAAATACGATAAGAAAAGGAAAACAGACTGTCGTTCAAAATGATACCGTGAAACCTCTTTCCTATGCATGAACTTACGACCACGTCAGTGGATAACAGTGGACACAACCATTCAAATAACTTGAAAATCCGAATATACCAGAGCGTCATCAAAAACTGATGATCAAACTCCAAGTTTCCCTGGACGACGGGCGACCTAAATACTCTTTGCAATGGGACGCTGTAGAGAGTAAAATTTAGTTTTATAAACTATTTTCAGGACACCTTTCCCTCGATATGGTTCTCATCAGTGGGCTGACATTGGCCCTCGTGGTGCTGATCATCGCCGGCGCGGCTGCGACTGCACCCAAAGACTCGGACGGCGAACACAAAGGGGAATCGGCCTCTCCCGCACAGGTGGGTGCATACCCCGAGAGGGGATGGAGTAAATGATACCATCACGAGGCATCACTTTGTCATGCCCCCTTAATCTCACTTTATCCTTAGACCCAAAGCACAACCCCAAACCTTTCTCGGTGAATATCTGCTCTCGTCTTGATGAAACAGTCATGCTTCATTCAAGGTGATTGCATGGAAAATTTCAAATGCCCATTAGAAAGAGAGCGGGAAGATAAAAAAACCTTTGCTGAAAAAGTGATCGCGTTTCACGCAAATTATGTATCACTTTGGTAAAGAACAAACAGCATAATCCGTAAAACGAGTATATAACCCATTGATCACTATTTTGCATTACAAACTGAATCGTAAGCTGCTTCCTATCTAGAGTCCTCTACAGAAAGCATTCTTATTTTCACACTTATGTGAAACACCTTTTCTACGCCACAAAGAATGGGAGGGAGCTTTTGCAAACAACAGCGGGGTTGATTCCCGCGTGGGATAGAGATAATCAGTAGTGCCTTTGCCAAAGGAAATAAAATGATTCAATAAAATCGGGTTATAAAATGTTTTTGCGGGTAATGTTATTTAGATGGATAATATTAGAAAAGTTGCTGATTCACTTGCATTTAATAACATAAGTTTGAGCTCTAATGGATTAATGTAGCAATGGAGGCCAATTTACTCGATAACAATCGGATGAAACCTGCTGTTATCGACGTCCCGGGCGTACATTACGAATCTTTTCGATGGAAGATTAGAGAGTGAATTAACACAGATTATTTGCGCACTCATAAACACATCATAAACTAATCTTATTTAACAACTGGAATATAAATGGGAAAGCAAAATCTCCTTCTCGCCCGAAGCCTTTACTTAAAAAATATCTCGATTTGTATCAACCCCGTGGACTAAGCGCTAACATTCCTCCCCGCAGGAGATGAGACCAGAAGATCTCGTGGGCGCCTCTCAAAGCAGGCGAGCCAAGAGAGCCCACGGGAACTTAATACCTTCCGCAGACGACGAGGAAGACGCCATATGGGCTGCCAAGGGACACCGCTTCCGCCTGGGCGAACCGGAAGAGGTGCCAGAAGTCCAGCAGGGACCCGCCGACCCCATTATCCTCAGGCCGTACGGGCCGAGGTGGGCGCTACCGCAGAGGGTGACCGCGGAGGAAGAGGAGGGGCCATACGGGTGGGAGCAGCGGGGCCGCCGGTGCTGCGGTCAGGTCAAGGGAGGTGTGGACCTAAAAAGGGGCTACGGCAAGGATCGGGTCAAGGCTCTCGTGGCGAAGATAATCGCGGGGAGCGGCGGCACCGAGTCGGAGGACGCAGGAGGCGGCGAGGAGGATGTGTTCTGGGCGGCGAGGGGCAAAAGGAGGCGGGGGCAGGCGGAGGACGTCGTTACGGGGGCGAGGGAACCCAGGGTGCGCCTTTGAGCGCGAGGAGGTGGTGCCCGTCACCAACTAGCCCTCGAAATTTCACCAACAACGTACACCATGACCAATTGTCGGAGGTCGTCGAGCCCCGCGAGCTCAAACTGCTCGCTTTCTTTGACAAAGAATGATAATAAAGCTTTTTAGCCTCTTTTGACTCTGTTTTCATTGCTCAATCCCACTTTCCCAGCCGATTGGAGTGATCTTTTTAAAATTAATGTCTTTCGTGTCCTTTTGCGCGATGGCATACGACTTTCTGGACGAGTTGCGCGAGAATAAGATAGCTGGCCTCTTCAGAACAGAGGGTAAGGAAGTTATCTATCACAACACATCTAAAGGAACCATTGCGAAACTTTCCAACTGTCAACAGCGTGGCATTTTTGAAATATCCCACTGCGTCTCACCTCATAAACTCTCACCCTCTCGATGAATTGTATCTTTGCACATTTATTTTACTACGTACTACGTTATATTTAGCAGATTTACATTTATCATTCTAGACAAATTAAAATTACACTAGGGCTCACCTATAAATTTAGATTATAATTTTTTCTTCGCTTATTACATTACACAGAATCTCAATTTTATGTTATATTTTTAGCATTAAGTTTAATGTACATCTGCTATACGTTTTATTGAATTGACTATAGTACTTCATCGGCGGCAACCGTTGCAAGCTGGAGCAGGTTCAATTCACCTACACCTTTTTCTCATGAAAAATGTTTTCCGCCAATTTCAAGAAACTGCGGGAGATGCCGCAACAGTAACTTTTAACGGAGTCATCCGGTAATATGCATCTCAATGCAACAATTTCAGAGCGTAAAAATCATTCGCCTTGGCCGGGATTGGATCCCTCGATTGGAACCGCGATCCCTCGATGTCCGGCCGAGTGCTTTAGCCAGTTAAGCCATCTAGGCATCCTCTTCAACTGAAATTTTTGGGCTTTTAAAGGAACAAGATGTTGTGACGATATACCGTACATACAATGTCACAGGCATTCGTAGTCGGGCGAAACTCGCCACAGAACACGATGTTACAGCTAATGTTTTCCACTAAGATGTTTCTTCACATTGAGGTGTAGAATAAGCCACATATGGCCAAGTCTCAACTACATGGAGGATAAAGAAAACTCAATTGATTTTCGCAATATAATCACGATTTCGCGGAAACGACCGCGCCCAAACATGCCTCATACGCAATTTTTCTGCTATTAACTTAACTAAGTGTTACCAATGACATTTTAAACATTTCTGATAGTACTGTTAACGTTATCCGATGATTTTCTCTCACGATGGCAGCAGTGGGGACAACGAAGAATTCTGCATTTTCGGGTTTTCACCGCGTTGTTGTCGGCTTCAAACAACAACGCGGTGAAAATCTGAAAATGCAGAATTCTTCAAGCCACCGCCACGAAAATCTACGCAGCCACAGTGGGGTTAACGTTTACCACAATGAGAGAAGTGACTGAAGCTCCAAACCCACCTGCCTTTGAAATTGACCATATGGAAATTTCAAATAGAGTCGTCCACGAAGATTTACCTATTAACAATCCATTGATTTAGAAAAGAACAATCTCATTTTGTCTCGACCGTTTACCCTAAGAATAAATTGGAAGGATTAACTAAACACCGGATAATACGAGGCTAAACGAGGAATGGTTTTGAAGCGCAAAAACATGGTGTCTCACTAATGGCGGTATGTAATATTCCATCAGCCTCATTGGCATTTTATCCGGACATGCAATGCAGCACGTGGACAGTTTGGGAATTTGTTTTTACGCAGACATTTTTACTTTAAGCACACCGATGCAGCTATGACAGCAAAATTTTACGTTTATCGCCGGCACATTCAAATTAATTAGCTGGGAAATGACCACTAATAAAATAATATACGAAATTACGCAAAACACACCTGGAACTATCCCTAAAATGACCTACTAATAGTACATCGTTATCAACGGATATTTATTTACATTTGTCTGCTCCATAGGGCTAAAGGACGCATCAAACTGTGCACTCATTAAGTATTTCTAAAACGTCGGCGTAGTCCTAATAGACTTTAAAGTCCGAATTTTCGGCAGAAAATTTCGTATAACTTTTACTTTCATCCCCTTGTTGATGCCATGGTTCGTTTTGTCATTACACACTCATATCATAATTCGCCATTAAGCATACCTTTCTTTAAGCACACATTTCTAATATGATAGGGAGGAGGGAAATAGTAGGCTACTGGATAGAGCGTTGAGCTATTGACTTCAGCGTGAGGGTTCAAATCCCATGTGATACCTTGGGAAAATTCCATTAGAATCCAAGCGATGCAATTTTCTGGTCAAAGCGACTGATGGCACGGGGAAAGGAACTGACCTTGACTTTATGCAAATTCGCCTGCCTTAAGGCCTTAGTTCTGTGTGAGCTCTATCCTCGTCTATTGAATTCGGTCTTTGGGTTTATCAAGGTGATGTTATATTGATACCAATTGATTCCATTAATTTGTTTAGGTGCTTCGTCATTACACTATTCAATTAAAATAATTGATTATTATTGGCGATAAAATAGCTGCTTTTTTACCTTTCTTACTTCTTGCATTGAAACATGGCTATGTGATCCCTTAGATTGATTTCACTAAGTCACTACCATACGACAAACACCTGTATTCGATGGTTTCTGGCTCAAATTTGCGACATTCCATGAACAAACACCTACATATATATACCATTGGTCACCTTAAAATTTTTCATAGATTTTCAGAATATCGATCATACTTCATCCGAATATTTGAAAGGCAAAATAATAGACTAGCGGTTCTATCATGTTTGCAACCGGAAACGAATGATATATCGTCGCCGGGCTTCCTTGTAGGTCCCCAAGCTCTCTATGATATGACTCTTCCAGGCAAAAACAAATGCACAGAATGGTCAACGATACATGACTTAGGCATATGGGAACTATGAACATCTTATGTAAAAACCGAATATTTCGCGTCGCAATCATTATGATATCTCAAACTTAAGTATCATTAAAAATAATAAGCACTGCCCTAATTTAAATAAATGTTTGAAGCACCTCGTTCTTGCAAAATAAAGTAGGAATAGGAAGGAGTGAGAGAGATAGTTTCAGAAACCCGAATTCGCTTTTATCATGACAATAAATAAAAAGAAGCATTATATCCAACATGCGCCGATATCTTCCTAACCCTAATTCAAGGCACGAGTTCGATAGGAATTAAATCGACTTAAAAGGCGGGAAGGAAATAGTACAATCCTAAAACTCGAGCGAAAAAAACTAGACTGGATCTGCCAGGTACTGATTGTATATCAAAGCAAGGAAATCCTCCAGTCGCCATCCATAAAATGCTGGGCATTGGGGCTGTAATTTTGGTGAACAACCTGGAATTTCAGCAGCGAAAAGAAAACCTGCGGGATAAAAAATGTTTCTTCCGTACACATCGAATTGGCGTACAGCTAACTTTTGCACGGCGTGTACAAGTTACGTTGAGTCCATGAAAACACCTCGGTCTGCGTGCATGTTGTGGCGAATGTGTGTGTGTGTGTATACATGTGAGCTTGCGCCCTTATGACAAGGGTCCGCGGCGGAGCTTAACGATCTCCGAGCTCTCGAGCACCCTTGGTTGTATGTGTGTCACGTCCTTGGTGAGAGGTTAACCCTCAAAGTGCAATGGAAACGGTGGATTTCATTGAAAACGGGAACTTAAGGACGAACCAACGCAACCCTTCTCAAAGGATCACGCAGGAAATCGTTCGAAATCACACCCAAACTGTTCGCGGTTGGATCTCTTGCAGATGGATCTTTAAAACAGGAAACTATAATTTATTATATTGCAAACTCATCTTCATATTTTAAAGGAAAGATACGGAAATAATAATAGTCAAGTTTATTGAAATGGGCATGTTTTGACATGTCCCTTTTGAAGGTCCTTTATTGTTTTTCGTAATAACCGAATTTGGATTGTGAACCAACTGATTCTTGGTCAGAATAATTTTAAATCAACGGTTACAAATTGTTTGAATGTGGATTGTAATATTCATCGGTTCCTGATTTAAACAACCATTCCGAGAAAATAATATAACACAAAACATCCGGATGCGTTAAAGTGAAGTTAACAAAACTTTACAAAAATTACATCTACATCTTACCCTGCAAGCCGAAACGAGGGCATGTGGCCAGCGGTGTTAGGTCACCAGCCCCTGGTGACCTAACACCACTCATGTACTGAAGCATATTTCAAAAAGGTGGTTTATTCTTTTAATATATGAACGTAACTCAATCATTACATTAAAAACCCAAATGACTAGATGAACATCTTTGGAATTTGGGATTCGAGGAGATAAACATTTTTGTGTTTTCTATAGAAATCATGATTTGTCGGATCACTTAAGGGTATCGTTCATCTTTGCCGATTGGAAGGACGTCAGTGTTGCAATACTGCAGCAACAAAGTGACTGTTTTCATTTTATTTCGAATTTATTTTTGTAAATGACCCAAAATCCATAAAGTCACGCTTGAGTTTCACTATTTTTATTTATTATTCCGAAAACTGAAGTCACCGAATTTTTTCAGGAAAACATATTCTTCCGGATTCGACAGCAATTTCCATTCACCAACCTGGTAAGCGTCATCCAGCTACGTCACTGCATTTCAGAATATTTCGCATTCCCAAAGAAACTGTCTCAGTTTTTTTGTATAATTACAGCAGCCACAGCCAGACTGAACAAATAATTAAAACTCATATTAATCCATACATTTTTTTTATCTGCGAAGACGCATAATATCAATCCATATGACTGCAGCCACTGGACAAAAGTTGGTGATTTAGATTTAAATTAAAATACAATTTAAATTAGTTAAAATAACATCCAAGCTATTCGATAGTCCATTCAGCGAAATTTTTGGAAGGCTTGTCACAGAGCCCGAGAGGGAAAATTGAGATACCCCACTGCTTCTCAACACTCACCCGTATTTCATTCATCAGGGTAATCCTGATAACAACTTTTCACTATCTAGTAAGAACTAAGAAAACACATACAATTTCATACTTTGGCAAACCGTAGTCACAGATCAGGCCGGTTGACATTTTCAACAAAGAATGAACTATGATTCGAAGATCGATTTATTTACAGCATTTTTATTATTATCATTAGTTCAGAAACGATTGAGTGAGAGTATCGGAGTTCGAAAAAAGAAATCAAACCTATAATAGTGAGCATGAACATACTATAGCAACGTCTTGCCAAGATTCAGTGGTTAACTGACATGCACGTTTGTATGAGCAGAGGAAAATATTAAACGTTATCTGGAGCCGACTGGACTAGAAGAGACTGACCACGTGGAGAAAAGGTCGAACAAATGATAATCCCTTTTTCAATCACGGCACCTTCACTTCTTGATACTTCCTAGTATCTTCTTCCGGTTAGCCAAGACGTCTAGTGTCGAGGAAAAATATATATATGTCGAATCGAAGTGAAAGTTCGAGGAGAAAAGTCGAGGATATATATATATATATATATATATATATATATATATATATATATATATATGGATATAAATGTATGTATTTTTACATATGTATATATGTACATATATATTTCTTACAGGTTCCCCCCACCTTTCCTCACCTATTTGAAAACCCCAACCCCCTCATCCCTTACCCTTCCCTCCTGGTGCTACACCCCCTGCCACACACCTTTTTGGTGGCTCGCAGGGTGTTTATGTAGATGTAGTGATCCTGGTACGAGTTTAGTAAAACTCGCCACATTCAGTGCAACCTAAAAATTCAATCTGCTAGATTGAGAAGCGTTTTGATACTTAAAATGGCTTCGTTTAAAATGTCTAAAAGAAAATTTTGTACACATCATTTACTCATTTCATTTCTTTGGGTAGCATAACAGTCCAAATTTATCGTGGATTGAGACACGTGAGTATGATGTTATTGGAATGAAAAGTTTACGTTCGTGGGTGCGACAGTTCAAAGAAGGCCGAACGTCGCGTCACAACGAACCCAGGAAGTCATGGCCACGGTACATCAGCAATTTTCCAAAGAGAGAAAAAACGAACCGCCTATATAAGCGTTCTCGGAGGATATGAAACCATAGCGTGGACGTTCTCTTTTACGGGTGGTGACCTAACACCTTCCGCCACACGCCCTTGCGGCGGCTTGCGGGGTATTATGTAGATGTAAACGTCGTAAAAAATGTGTACGTCTACAGGGAGATTGTGTTGAGAAGTAACAGAGGTTTCATTGTCCTGATGTAATACGTTTGTCAGAAATATTAGGAGACCTTTGAACGTGATGCTCCTAGTAGACTACAATAAGTTTATTTCCCACAGTTCATTATTTAAAAAAACTAATATATTTGAATAACCCTTTAATCACTCACTTTTTGACAGACATCGCAAAACAATGGCTACATTTTTCATTGAGGGAACTCAACAACAATCACGCTGGCACCTCGAAAATTTTTTAATTTCTTCGAATTCCAACTATCACCTTTCATGCGACTCAAAAACCTCATTACTTCAACTTTTTCATTCGCTTCCTCTTCACCCATAAAACGGGTACATTTTCAAATAAACCCTGAAAACCACCGTTTCGCACTTACAGTTCCTCACCTCCTCTGAACAAGCACCTTAAAAGCTTCCAACTTACAGGCCCCCATGTTTCATACAGAACAATATACGAGGTATGTTCAAAAATTAACGGGAATTTTTTTCATTTCGCGGGTTTGGAGAGTCCGATTGTCAAATGTTTTTTTTATTATGTTGGTATACATGCCCCTGAAGTATGATAAAACTTTCAGCTGTTTTCATTGTGGACTTTGCCTGAGACAGTCACTAAGGTTAGACGTGTTTTATGAGCTCGACGATTTTCGTTTGTTAAAAGAATTGGATCCAATAATTTGTATCAAATTTTTCGTAAAAAATGAAATAAAGTGTAAAAAAGTGTGTGAAATGTTAACAAAGGCCTATGGTGAGTCTGCTATGAGTAAATCAAGAGTTTACGAGTGGTATAAGCGTTTCCAAGAAGGCCGTGAAGACCTTGAAGAATGACGAACGCTCTGGATGCCCCAGCACATCAACAATCGATGAAAACATGGAAAAAGTGAAAGAAATGGTTATGAAAGATCGCCGAATCACAATTAGAGAGGTCGCTGATGATTTTGGCATATCGATTGAATCATGCCGTGGCATTTTTGGGCATGAAACGCGTGGCAGCAAAAATCGTTCCAAAATGGCTTTTGCACCACGATAATGCACCAGCTCACACTTCATTGCTTGTTCGTGAATTTTTGGCCAAAAACAATACTGTAACGATGCCCCAGCTTCCATATTCGCCAGATATGGCTCCGTATGACTTTTTACTATTTCCAAAAATTGAGAGAACCATGAAGGGCCGTCGTTTTACAGCCGTAGATGACATTAAAAGCGCATCGCTGAAAGAACTAAAGGCTATCATAAAGATCGAGTTTGAGAAGTGTTTCGGGGATTGGAAGAAGCGCTGGCACAAGTGCATAATGTCCAATAGGGACTACTTTTGAAGGTGAAAACCTCGATGTATAAGAATAAATAAATATTATTGTCCGAAAAATTAAAATTCCCGTTAATTTTTGAACACACCTCGTACACGTCGAAACTTTCTGAGCCAGGAAACCCATTCTCACCGCATTATAAACCATTTATGATGGGTGCATTTGGAAACAGAAAAACATCAGGAAATTTTAAAAAAATACCAATAGCAAAATATCAAATATAACAAAAACAAATATACTAAATACCAAATACACTAAAAAATACCAAAGAGCAAATATTTTGAAAATACATGAAGTAATATTTGTTTTAACCGAAAACATGCAACAGAGAAATGTTTTTACGGAAATCTACATTAAAAGTACGTGTAGTACACATGCATCTCACATAAAATACCATTAAATTTCCTGGATTTGCAAGGTTTTCTAGGCCTAAATTTCAAATCGTCCAGATGAAAAGTTTAGCGAGTGGAAATCGACGGAGTGAAAATATTACATTCCAATGCCACACTTGGTAGTGCTAATAACGTCACGGTTCTGTCAAATCATAATGGCAACAAAATTATATTTCAACAAGCATGCTCTTCTATGTGTTAACTTATGAATAAAAAAACAACCCAGCCAATCACATTTCTCAGGATTATCTATATATAGGTGTAATTTTTTAGTAACTTTCTCCCAAAAACACAATATCACAGCTTTTATACGAATCTCCCTGATTTTTCACGACACCCGATATGATATTGCAACATCTACACTTTACTGGATTTTCGAGTCATTTTGGGTTGAAAGGACATGTCCCAGAGAGTATTAATTATATAACAATTGTGCAAATGCTGTGATCACTTCTCCATCATACGTGATATCTACAGTTCGAAAAAGAGCGCTACAAATCAGAAAGTTGCATATCGTATGATCATACAATTATCATTATCAATATGGATATTGCATTATTGTACACATTACTTCATGGATACCACCCACACACCGTTCACTTTCGAGGTAATTAAAAGGTCTGCTCCGTCACTTTCATACGTTACTTCACAAACGCACTTCTGTTCCTAAAATTATAATATTCACCCGCTATGATAGCCTCTCTTTGACAACATTCACCCGTGGCTTTCACGGGATACTGCATCGTCTCCAACCATACCCTCCTCTCTCTCGTATATCTGTTTGATGATTCGGATCTCATCCGTTTTCTCAATTAGACGACATCGGCGAAGCAGGCTTCTTTCACGCCGATTACGATCGGAGCACCTAATCTACATCCTTTCATAACTAACTCATTCCTCGACCTATGACTCCATTTTTAACACAAATGCTCAAATAATCCAGGGAAAACATCATTCAGTCGACGCTTATGCCTAAGTTTTAACTCGGCAAAAACTTATCTTCGTCAGGATAAAGATAAATTCAGACTAAATGCAGTATGTTATTATCACGCCGCATTAGTGGTATTTAATTTGATTGCATGGGTCTACACCTTTGGGTCATTTTGCACCACTCACAGGTCACTTACATGCTAAAATTTTCTGTTATTAATAATTTTTATACTTGTAAAAACCAATGGGGAAAATAAAACGAAAGTGATTCTATTTCAACTAAATTCAGCGGTCATGGGATACTCGAAATGATAATTTGTCATCAAAATAGGAGAGGAAAGTTCGCATGAAAAGCTTCACTCTGGTGCACAAATACAACATCCCTACCCTCCCTTAATCTATGAACTCATATAAATCCACAAGCGGGGTCCACCATTCTGAGAAGACCCAAGATCCGCCCCAGAGAGAAAGACATTCCCCGTACATATTCCACAGTCCGAACGAATAAAGAACTACCCAAAAGAGAGGAAACCGGCAAATTTTGATTCGAAATCATAACGCGAAAAAGGCCATCCGCTGCGAAAGGATTCGCGAAACCCCGACGCGAGCCCACTCTCCCTCCGGTCCTGCCTACGCGCGTTCTCCTCCCCCCCACACACCTCGCACACTCCCTCACGCCAGATAAAAACGCGTCGCCACCTCCACCCCCTCGGGACCTGCCCCGGAGGATCGCTCTCTACCTTTCCGGACGGTTACATTCGAGTTTGCGCCCAATGGTTGCAGAAACTCCTTCCCTCCCACTACGACGGACGGACTTTGGTGGGGAGAGCAGAGGCAGAGGCTTAGGGGAGTACGCCCGGAGGAGGAGTGGTGGACTCGTGGAGAGGGGAGCACCGAAGGCATCCGATGAGGATTAGGAGGATGGGGGGCGATGACGGAAGGGAGAGCGAGGGGAAGCGGGAGGAGGTCACCCGGAGTGGTGGTCGACGTTGACGGTGGGGTGGTGGTGGTGGGGGGACTGACAAGGGGTCGAGGGGAGTGACTGGGGGCGGCGTCGGAGGGGGGTCCATATATTCACCGACCGCGGACCAGAGGGAGGAGCACACAACCGAGGAGAGAGTTTGGCGTCAAAGAGCCGAGGAAGAGGTCCATCGACGGAGCGGTCGACGGATTCTCCGAGGAGGACAGCGGAAGACTCCCGAAGAGCTCGACCGACAGCGCACGAGGAGGTGAGAAGGGCGGTTGTTGGGTACCCCCGGCCCGTCCGAGGAGGCGTCCACGGCGGCGGGTCGGGCTGCGACGAGGAGGGCTCCGCCGTGATTCGGGGGGTCGCGAGTGGACGGCTCTAACGGGCAGGGGGCGGGGGTTTGTGGAAGATTACCCGGTCGGTTGCTGCGGAGGAGTCGAGAGAAAGGGTATACTGTACTGTACGTTTTGCCACGGCCGGCCTTGCTTTACACGCGTCGAATGTCTCTCGAACCATTTCGACGAAAGGGATTAGTCAATCGAAGATTTTTTATTTTTTCAAAAATGATAAACATCGACAGATATTTTTATTACTTTACCTAAATCTACAAAATCTGCCGAGTCGTCCAGCCGTAAAATAAGCAACTTCCTAAACGTAACATCTTCAGAAAAACTAAAACCCCTTATCTCTAGTTCTTCCGACATTATCTCAAACCAACACTTCCTTTCTTACTTTGCAAAGTTGTAGATTTTGATTCCCAATTTTAAAAAATATTATATCAGAAAGAATATGGAATGGATGAAATCTGTCTTGATTTGGATCAACGTGGATGCAGGGGTTTTTTTTTAGCCGGAGCATCTGAATTCCGTGTCTGTAGGCAAACAACTGGATTCGGTGTTTCTTGATGAATTCCCATTTTTAGCAAATTACACTCATTTGCACTGTTTGGGAGCACACGGCATATTTCATGGCAGCGAGACAACAGCAGTAATCACTCCGAAAGTTGGTTTGATATGCGAAGATAGAGCTCACCTTGTAGGCACTTTAGGATATGGGGACTGCCTGTAGAACGCGCGGTTCTCGGGCAAATATGGTTCAAACTACGCAGGTTGGGTGAAGCGGAGGCTGTCCAGAGTTATTTGATTAGAAAGTGGTTCCGATCAGTAGCTGAACACTCAACTCACTAAGCCAACATGTCCCTTTCCTATTCTTAAAAATGATTTTAGCCTAACAGTATCTGGGTTAACCTTTTGTAAACCCCTGGTGATAATATGAGGAGTTTAGTAGTTTTCGATCCCTTTACAAACGAGCGGCACGAGCTTCAACCTTAACGTGACAGTTTCATCAATAAAATTGCAACTGAAACTAGGAATCACTAGGTTAGAAATAATTGCAGATCCAATAGTAGAGATTCAGTCGATTTCGTGAAGTAGATCATCCTGGTTTCCAAGCGTCGTAGAGGAATACTCTTATGAATCAGTATTCCCACTTTCCCCATGCTGATTATTTTATCTTATACGAAAAAACCAAAATCCTATCATGATTCAGCCTCAGTTTACATTTATGCGTCCCTACCAAGCAAGGTCTTAAAGTTAATGCGCTTGTAAAAATATTAATCCGTGAAACAGTAAGTTCGTATTTCTCTTTTTGTGAAATATTCTGCATAGTTTATTAATTAATTGGGTCCGTTATTTTATCAATCTAACCCAATTACAGATCCAATGTTACTTACCGAACGCAGTTCCTGGGACTTTCTTTTTCTTAAATCCACGCGTAAATCAGACTATGCACGAGTCAGCCAACTGTACCGCTCCCTGAAGTTACTGTATGCGATTCACAAAAACAGTAAGAAAAACCTGAAAAAGAAAGTAGGAGCATTGTTTTAACTTGCTCAAAGGAATACACAGCATTTACGTACAAAGGGATTTTTGATCGAGTGAAATACATTTCGTTCTATAAAGTGTCTTAAGTCCTGCCTTGACCGGTAAACAGACTATGCATTTAACTAATAATAATAACAGGTTTTCACTCCACCCTCGTGGACAATAAGAATGATTTCATTCGTATGTACTAAAATAATCGTTGAACATGTCAAAGTCATTACTCTTGTATGAGTATTCACGTCTTAGATGTTTTTGTAGGTTTTTGGGAATGGAATTTCCGGGTTCTATCTGAACAGGGTTATTTATGACATTGAAATGTCAGAATGATTAATATATCCATGCGGCGAAAGAGCTCTATTCGTACATGCTAGCATAAAGCATTCTTGCGAATCTTGGACAGGATAATTAACTCGAGTACATAAGTAGAGCTGTAGCTTATTCTTTGGCCGACAGCTAATTTCATTCACGTAATAAAAATTGCACTGCAAATAATATTTGAATCTCCTTCGGTAAAATAATTATTCTTAAAAATTATTTCCATATTTTGGATATCTTTGACCTAATGTTTTCCGTAGATTGGCAGTGGTTAAAGAAGAAAAAGGTCAAGCGGCGAAAAGTAACATTTGGTGAAAAAGCCTCTATAGAATTGGAGAGAAAAATATATCAAGGACTGATTTCTAGACGAAAACTAGGATTCGCCAGGGACTAGTGACTAGCTAGGGAAATTATAAATGTTTCAATCACGTCTCCGATTCTAGATTTCAATCATGAACATGTGACTCAAAATCGACTCCAAGATGGAGAAATACGAGTATTCGTGTTATACGAATACTCGTGAAACACGAATCATCAAGTGTTATCTGCAGTTTTATTGCTTTCCTCTACTGAGCATACTCAGCATGCACCATCAGCTAAATCTTACGTTTGCACGTGGCTCATATTCTAGAATAGTCTCACAGACCAAAGCGGCAGCTCACACCGCGGAGAACTTCCAAATTTCACAACTCTGCTTCAACCGCACCCTCCCGATCCTCCTCTTTAGATAGTGTAATAGCTACAGAGATAGGGCGCATATTATGAAATATTGTTTCCTGAGCATCTTCAATTGCAATAGATTGAAATTGCCCCTCATGTTTCGGGGCAAAACGTGATATTTTAAACCAGTCCATTCTACAGCTGATCTTTATAATCTTATTTTCACTATCAATCCTACCGCTCCACGACGGGGTAGATTAAACATGTTTAACATGACTGCAAAAGGAGACAGCCGTAGATATTAATTTATGCAAGAGTTTTGGTCGATAACTTAACCTTCCGTTGGCGAGTGACTCCTGATCAAGCTCTGCTAATAATACAGTCACGTTACTAAATTTATGACTACACCATTTTACAAACCTAGGTCCTCTTCGCTGAAACGATCTAAATTGGCAATCAAACGTACCTCCAGGATATTGGCACCAGCAATATATTTCAAGGGACACCCAACTTGTGAAAGATAACATCGCCATTCTACCTCTCGTTGCATTTCCACAGTAACTACTCTCTTAAGTCTCTTCCTATAAAGTTCAGCAAATCAATTTAGCTCAACAAAAAATCGCCCCAACTTTCGGAAATGTTTGAGTTAAATCCAGACATAGGAAAAATTTCGCGGGAGAAAAAATAATTTGCCTTGACAGGGATGCGAACCCGATCAGCGAATCTCCTTACAACGTGAAAGTTCTCGCACTTGAATCCACATAAGCGTGCAAATCCGTTAATGTTACTCCAGTGGAATTAGCCGCAGTGTCCTTGAAAAAAATGAGACCTAGAAGAAGATTTAAGATTCCCAGAAATTCCACCCGAACTCGTAAAGTAACTTCTTAACGACTTCATTGTTAATAAGAGAAAAGTGCCAATTTGCAAATTAGAATCAAATCGGAAACTCACTGTCACTCCGCCCTTTTTCGCGAGAGTAACTATTCTCGAATATGACGGCACTATTCCGACTGTTACTAGCACAGTTTCCACAACAATTAATTCATGTAGAGATTGTTTTGGGAAATAATGATCTATTATCTAATTATGGTGAAAAATAGAAAAATTCGTGAATTCGTGAATACGTCATACCGCATGGAAAACTCCATATTAACGGTAAAGCCGTAATGGATGTATAACTATTAACACAGAAAGTAGTTCCTGACTACCAGTGAGCCTATAATATCAAAAGACAAAGAGATAAACACCCAGATAGGGGTACAATAGATACATCTTATTTTATTAGGTAATCTACCGGTGAAGGTAGGTTTTTGGATGGACACAACTATCACATAATTAACTTGCGACTACAAATGATACACAATCGAGCAACCTACTCTAAATCAATAGATACGTTACAACTTCGAAAAAAGAATCCGTCCAACTTCTTTCTGTTGAGCATCCAACTGAAACATTACTTTGAACTTCACCATCACTTCGGATTCATATATTTATTTAACGACTTCATTGGGGCGAGATTGAGACGAGTCCCTTCTTCCACCTACCCCTTCACATTACATTGAAGACAATTACAAACACCCGCCCGCCTAGGTGGAGGAAAACCCACATCGGCGGGAATCGAACATGCGACATCTGAGTTGGAGGGTGGCGCCACCGCGCCCGGCATAACGGAATACGAAAAACGATAACGGATTAAAGAAAATTAACAATTTCTCTATCAAGCCGTCCTCCTAAATAAAATGTTGACTACGCGGTTGAACTGAATGTGAGCTGATAATAAACTTGTGGATGAGAATGCGTCAATCAAATATGACTTATACGTGGCTCCAACTAATACGTGTTAAGTCCCAAGTTATAAGTTGGTACTTTAGTAGGATCTACCGACTATTGGTAAGATATAAGGTATACAGATATACCTGCATATCAACCATTTAATAACACCACGCCGTTTCAAAGGGAATTTCCAAAGAAATTTAAATGTTAAATAAGTCCGTCGCGTTATAATGACCTACATTGATTTTTCCCACCCTAAAGAAACTTCTCAAATGTTAAGTCTACTACGTCAAACCCTAGAGCGCGAATTAATTCAATGCATATTTATGGCATTCTGAATTTTTGTCAAATACTACTTCCGAGAAGAAAATAAAGCAATGAACTCATTTATACATACATAAATAACTGATATACAACCTTCAGAAGTTTAAAAAAATAGTTTTGAATGGTTAAATTTGGCAACTATTTCACGATACCCAAATTTGAGATTCATTCTCAAGAAAAAAAATGTTAAACATTCACCCTTTTCTGCTATAACAGGAGAAGGAGCATTGCAAAAACTCGATACATTTCAGGGTGTTATGGGGCGGGGGAGGCCGAACCGTCACACTCTAAATTAAGGGCACGCTCCTAAGTGATTCCAGCGGTGCTCTCCTAATGAGTCCCGGCTTATCTCAAAGCCATTCGGGTCGCTTTCTCAAGGGAGGGGTCGCCCTCAAAAGATGCATACAAATGGGTCACCCCTACATTACTAAGCCACGCGAATCCAGAGATCCTGACAGCTTACTAAGTTTTCCTTATCATACAATTATAAATTCGCCTTAAACGGGATAAAATTCATGATATATGGTTATAATCGCCTCCCTTTAATTCGTCTCAAAACGGATCAACATTTTGGACACACGGTTACAAGCTCATCGATGTAATTTCTGCGAAGGGAAACCTTTCGTTTAATTTCATACCTCCAATCATTTTTATCGTCTAACAAAACATTCCATATGTCCGGGTTAAACCTCGTTAAACGCGTATGCTTATTTTTCTGTAATTCGACAGGAAATGACTCAACGGATATTTAGGCAACCAATTGCACTGGTCTACGTAACTACGGTAACATGAGAACATCTTAAAAAATATTAGTTTTATATAATTAGTCCGACAGAAGAATTAGAGTTTGCACGCGAGCGGGAAAACACGGTGACAGAGAGAAGAAACGCACTTACGGACTAGTTCTGCACTAGCGTTGAAATCACCGCCTTCTGTAGAACGAAAGGGCGACGTATAAAACCAATTATCGAAACCGAAAACCTACTCTTTTGACAGATTTCACGTTTTAGAGGTATATCAATGATAGAAATACGATCTTCTGACAGGGAGGGAGGGCGGATTGGCAACAATATTCGCAGAACATGAGATCAGTAAAGTCACCTTTTGGCATATGATTCAGGAATAGAATTACTAACACCTAACTAGTGTTACATATATAAGGGCGAATTGCCATTCACATAGATATAGATACTTGTATAAGGAAAAGGGATACACAATAGATAGATAGATATAAAAGACAAACGCAGGATTGGTAGAAGTGAAAGAATGTAGATCACAAGAACAAAAGAGTTTCCTTGACGGTCAAGGAAACTTTTCTGCTCTTGCGATCTTCATCCCTCCACCATCCCCACCAATCCTGTGGAAGGCATGCCTCTGTTTTCGAGAGAAAAGTGTCAGTTCTAATAATGCGCTCACAATTACCAAGGAGTATTTGTAGACGACCTGGTCAGCTCAATGGGACAATAACATTCAACGAAAAGTCATTCCATAAGAATCGAAGCAAAGCAATTATTTAAGCCGGCATTCGAAGTTGCGCATTTAACATCTCTCTAAATTAAATCGTGGGAACTTAAAAAGCGCGATGACAAACTAAAAACAATTCTGTGAGGCGCGAAATTTGAGAATGAAACCGCCTTTTCGCCCAAAACCACACAAGAAATTCAACAGTATGACCAATAATCGCAAAAACGATCTCTCATATGCGTGCTCGACGTGGCAGGGTAACGAATCCGGGTGTCTGACACGACACAGCGAAATGATCTCAGGTCGCCCTGCGATACATTAGCGGAAAATACATTCCTCTTTGGGAGCATGCTATTCACAACATACCGCTACTATTATTCGACGCACACTAAGCAAAATCGTGAAAAGATATCTTCACATATCTCACTGCTAAATACACAATGAAATTAACATCTTAACTATTTGAAAAAGGACATGTTAAATGTAAGTAAGCAAATTCACATAGAACTAAGGGTTTGAAAATGGTGTCCTTTTTCGTACCACGCAAGGTGGAAGTATCCATGAGTGTGGTGAAGAAAAATGATTTTTTAGACTCAATACAGCAATAATTTTATAATTAGGACTTAAATCTCATTAATATTTGACAGCATAGAATATTATCACAATGTTTATACCTGCTCAAAGTGGCTATCAAAACGATATCGGGCCGACTGTGCAACCCGTAATGTCGCATGGTAGAGTTATAATAAAAGTATTTCCACAAAAACTATTTTATTCAATAAAAGCATTCTTAAAGGATAGACTCAGTTGAAATTATCAGCGACAGTAAAAACTGTGGGCGGGATCAGGATGTTAGTGCACTTATACCGTCTCAAACTTAAATTCAAACAAAAAGACGACAAAAAAAAACTAAAAGTTGCACGACTCCGACTTAACAACTTATTACTCGACAATGGGTCGTGAGGTGCGATGACCAAGAATCTGCTAACTTCTAGTCGCACTTGGGCCAAAATTTGGGTGAAAAATAATTTTTCACCAACCACGTATTGGTCTTCGTAAAAAAAAGAGGTCACTTACTATAAAAATCAAAGGTATTAGACACAAAGCATTAACTACGAAACGTAGAAAATCGCCCGAGGAAAAAACAACTGAAACAAAATTACATAAATTTATTGAATGACATAAAATGAATGTGAATGAATATTCACGTATATCGACCGCAATGGCTAAACATGATTGCATTTGTGTCCTAACCACTGCGGCAGAGTGTTAAATATTGATTTTATCAAATATTAACATCTTTAGTGGTCGTAACGATAGAATTGGAGGAAATTACAAATTTTAAGGAATTAACATTTCAGTGTAATTAAATAAGCGCGATCCAAAATCAATCGTTTCATTAGTCACTTCAAATGGCAGCTTATCGCAGAGGGCGTTTTAGCAGTACACCAATGAAATCATAAAATTTCGCACAAAAATTAAACTACCGACCTTATTTTCAATGTCCATGGCGGCACTTTCGCCGCATTGGTGACATTTAAAATTAGTCAATGTCTAATTAATGTGACAACGTTTTTAAAATTTTTGTGGGTGGTAATCTAGAAGTTTTATGTTTAAACGAACCGTAGAGGGAAATATAGTTCAGATTTTTCAGTATTTACTGTCGTCATTTCAATATTTCAAACCATGCTAAATTACGCGTTATCATTACAAAAAGGACCGAAGTCGAACTGCCGTTACATTTACTGCGATGCACTCTCAAAACGGAGCCCGTTATTTTTTTTCTTCGAAACGACTATGCTTTCCCGCATACCATTTCAAAAAGAGCAGCAAATATTTCAAATTGGCCAATATTACCTTTTCATTATTTCGCATTTGGAGGGACCTTTATCAATTACGTGAATGCTGCTTAAATTTTTAAATGGAATTATAAGAACAGATTCGGAGGATAATAAAAGACGGCGGCGACTATATGATTGTACACTCCTATTAGTCGTAACAAAAAACTAAGTAAAAAAAATTATACAAAATTACATCTGTTCTGTTCAAATGTTGACTATTTTACCATATTTACGCAAAATTGTTCGGAGAATCCTAACGCCTATATCAGGCTGATCAAATTGAACTGGGGATTTAATAGTGTTTACATAACAGCAGGCAAAAGTTAAGTATATTTGAATAAACCACAATTTTGGAAGAAAAATGTTCTTACTCAACCAGCTGGCACTAGAAATGTGATAGCTGCGTATATTTTTATTTCAGTTAATAAAGGTTTATATTTTTCTAGCACGGATGCTTTAAATAGCGTTAATTCACCAGAAATTCATTATGCAAATCTATCGAGCAAAATTATTGGAATCATAAATAACATGGCCTTCAGCATTCGAGAGACATTAACCATTCACACAAGAGAGATGGTGACTAATGAAGAGTGCAAAGGGGTAGCAACTACAATACTTACAATACAAACTACTGATACTTCTTAAATGCCCCGGTGACCTCATGCGAGGTAACAGAAAAATAATTATGAATAGATATTTCCCGTAACAAATACGTTATATTCTCAAAAATCTATACAACCTTGACGAAAATTGCAAATCCATGTAAGTCTTCGTCAAATTTACACACAATGTTTGCTTTAGCCTGAAAATATTTCTTGTGTTTTTGAAGTTTTCAAACTACGTGTCACGCTAATGCCTAAAATGCATGAAACTTGTAAATAAAAACTTTTCGGTAATTCGCAGACAAACAGAAATTACACGTTGCCACCTAAACCATCACACGTTCTCAATAGACTGGGAAAAAAGTACGGGAGGGAATTCGGAGCCATGATAGGCGAATTAAGTGAAGAAAATACAGGAGTGTTTCTCGGGAGTCACTTCGTGAAACTCTTTTATTTCCATTAAAATAGAACGACAGGTCAATTCACACGATTGATTTAAAAACTACGGCCGGGGTATTGTGAAAATCGACTCGTTAGTTTTATTTCAACACCCTTAACATCCTTTTCTCCTCATCTTCTATTATAACGAATTCATTTACTTTCAAATTTGTCATCAATCCGATGGGTCAATTGACCTTTCGTAAAATCGATATTCATCGCTCATGAATGGCGAACAGGGAAGGAAACTTAGCCACCACCACAGCCGAGCATCAAGACGCACGCGCCCACGAAGTTTCCCAGATTTTTCTTTACCATCAACATCTCCCCTGACGGTTCGCGACAAATTAATCGCGGAATCCAAAGCACCCTTCACGATCATCACTTTGACGATCGTACCACAGCTCCCTTAAGGGGCAGCAACGGAGACCACGGGGGCGAGCAACGGGGACGTAGAAAGGTGGAGGATGAGGGGAGGGGGTTAGAAAAGAGCGAGTCGGTGGAGGAGGAGGCGTGGGCGGATGGAGTAATATGTCTGCGGGGAAGGCCCAGCAAGGTGGGGTGAGGAGGGATGGACGAGCACGGCGGTAGTGGAGGACGCCGGCCGTGTCGGTGGGGGAGGAGGAGGGAGTGGAGACATCACGGGGTGGGATCCACGCGAATGAAATGTGATTGACCCAATCTTAATGGGCCTCTAAAGGGAACGGGATGAGTGGGTATTAGACCAGAAGGGCCGAACCACCAACCCTCCCCATCACCGCCCTACTCACCCGAAAAATAAAAGAGAGATGGAGAAGGAACGGAATGAGATGGGGAAGAGGAAAGAAATAAGGGGAGGTAGAGAGATAGCGAGAGAATAGCCTGATGGAGCGACGGCGAGGGAGGGATATGATGGGAGACAAATCTTCGAGATGAAATTCCGAGTGGATGGGATGAATACGTGGGGAGGGGTCAGAGATGTCCCCTTTCGGCTCACAAATCGCGAATGACGTGGAAAGACGCTTACGTCGCGGAAAGGGGCGGGAGGGAGTGTAGAGGATCCGAAGGACATGTAGTTGGAGACGACGGGGGCGTAATGAAAGCAAGCGTGGCCTCCATCCCCGAGCGTATTGAACGCATTGCCCCGAGGAGGGGAGCGGGCGACCTCCTGTGATGACGGAAAAAACACGCGAATGCCATAAATGATACGCAAAGCGGATCCTATTTATCTTAAGGGACGAGGAAGAACAAATTTGTCGTTAATTTTTAAATGTTTAACGCCCAAAAATGAAACAGCATTGATATGTGAAAGAAAGGAGATGCGGATCTTTGCTGATTTTTGAGGTCTGCCCATAGTTGAACTCGGTATTAATTTTATGTATTGTTAAGTAATAATATTGCAATTTTCTATTGCGATTTTTCCGCACAACGCATTTCAATTCCTCTCTGCATCTTCAGGTACATAATATGTGCACCTCGTGATGATGCATAGGCATTAAAACGTTTTGTGTGGAATACATCTCTTTGGAACATTATAATTTTATCATTTCGCAACATTTAAACTCAAACACAGATATAATAGTACTTCCCCAGAATTAGATTTTTGGAAAGGAACCATTGCAACGGTATTTTTATACATGAATGTTCAATACTTTCACGAAGTGAAGGCAGAAGCTGTCGAAATTATTTCACAATATGTTGAATTCACGCAAATTAGAACCTGCCGCAGCTACTTACATTGGTTTTTAAGATTTTTGATCCCCAACCCCATACAGATAAGGAGTTCATTTTGATTTGCAAAAAATTAAAGACTGGACAAGTGGTTTGATTCTTAAAGGAAAAAAATCTGATTACTTCGTTCAGTTGCCCCACTCGTGATCTGAAATACAACATTTACATGGATTCAGCATTAAAGAAAAACCTTACCGGAAGAGAAGTCATTAATTTTGCAAGTCGGTAACATGAAGTGGCATTCATTATTAATTATACACTTAATCGTGTGAAAGGTTGGTGAGGAGGGACGGATAGTCACTCTTGGGAGAGAAAAGGTCAGAAAAGTGCATTCATTTCAAAATGAATGTTTTCCTTTTAATACGGCGCAACGTGAGTTCAGTGATTCCTCTAGTGATCTTAAGAGAAAAGAATGCTCTTCAAGCGAGTAATAGTTCGTGCTTTATGGAGTGTTTTCGTCAATTCGTGATCGAATATTCATATAACTTCATCGGCATAGTAACTTGTGTCTACGTGATTTAGTTCGCGTATGAATCAACCGCGTAACAATCCATTTCTATTTTATATAATAAAAAAAATAACCGGTTTAATATGGTAATATTTTTTTATCTTGCACATCAGGTAGTAAAATTTTATTTAAATTTATAAAAATAGATGTTGTAAAAGAGCTTCAGGAAAAGGGAAAATCAGACCAGTTTGGTGTAGCTCGATGGGCATTTTTGAAAAATAAAACACCATCCCAGATAATGCACGGGTGCATACCTCTCAGTTTCGATGGCAAATATTATGGAATTAAAGTTCAAATTAGTACAACATCCACCGTATTTACCAGATTCGGTCCCCAGTGATTTCTCTCCTCTTCCACACTTGAAAAAAAATGGTCTAGTGAAAAACTACTCACGCCGAACGAGGAGGTCATAGATGCCTATTTTGAGGACCTACCGAAATACTACTTTTTGGACGGCTTAAAAAGGTTAGAGAAATCCTGGGAAATGTATAGCAAGCTAAAACGACATTACGTTGAAAAATAAAAAAAAATCTACCAAAATCGTTTTTCGATTTCATACTTGGGATTTATTGAAAGTCCCACGTACATCACTGAATAAGACAAATATCGTTCAAAAATGAAAAATGGGTTTCCTAAAACTGGAAAATGCCGCAAACCTACGAATTCATTGTATTTTTAAAAATGAATACATTATGTCTACTTTTAAATTTATTCTTTAAACTCATTTCTCAAAACGTCATTAAAACATTTGATTACCGGAATTAAAACGGGAACGGGGCCTTCGAAGAATGGCTGAAGAGGAAAATTCATTTGGCACATTATGGGGTGTAGTGAATACTGAAGACTGTAAGGGAAGGAACTAACGAAGGGTAGAAAGACAACGGAAGGCAGAGGATGAACTGCTGCGAGATTATCGTATAAGGATAAGTAAAACCTAGGGTCTCTTAGGAAATGTAGCGAATAGCTTTAAAGAATACAATGATTTGCGATTAAACAACTTATGATTTATAATCTCTCGGTTTGCGATAACCAAACACATTATTATGATTTAACAGTTACAGGTTGGCTTCCTGACTTACCATGATTCCCTGAATAGTTAGTCCATCCAAGTCAATGGGATTTCGTTTACATCTTGCTTCGAACATACCCCATTCAGAGTCGACCTTTTGCCGCAATATTTTTTCCTCGCTGGAATCATTTGAGGGGCTACACCAGCGCTCCCGCGACCCCTTCACTCGAAGCAGCACGTTCTAGGAAACTCGAGCGCCATCCATGCTGACGAATACACGAAAATATGAGAAACAACACGGTAATCTGTTTCGCGAAGTGCATGCTACCCCCACTCCATTGGCATTTCCGAGCGCGCACAATGAATCCTTCATTCCACGCACGCATTCCCACCGTATGGGTGTCGCGCGGTCGCCACCTTGCGCGGATTCGGAATCCAACGCCGCTCCAAATCATCCAGCCTTCTTCATCCGCTTACCTCACAGGAATCCGGGGATGTAAGTAAGCCTTCGCCTCCACTCGGCACTCCGGCCTTCCCTTCCGCCCCACATGCCGCGGCTCGCGTCTACCCGAAGCTGCAGCTACATTCGACACCCTTCCCGGAGCCACACGCATTGCCTTATCCACGAATCCGAAGGCCGCATGGCATGAAAAGAGTATTCCACGCCACTGTGCCCTCCGAAAAAAGATTTAAAAATTCCAATATGATTACCTGCTTTTCCGGCGAGAATAAAATGTTTTCCACCACATCTTGCGGAAATATATTTGGCTGCACAACGACGCCTCTTCCTCGAGGTCGTTCGCGAGACCGCGGACCAGAGAAATAAAAAGGCCGATTGGGTAGACGTGAATGTGTACTGGAAAGCGAAAATGTGCTCCCCAAATGCAGCCTGTTTTCTTTGGTTAGTATGTGTTCGGTTCGCAATAGGGAATACTACCTGTTTCCGTTTCAAATTTGACTGATTTCAAGTAAAACATATCGGCATCCATTTCTTTTTACCGTCCTACATAGGAATTGTGTGCAGGAAGGAGGGTTACTGACGTATATCTTTCTACTCGGAAGTCAGTTTTCCTTCAATTCTCAATATGGTCGCGCGCCTATCAATGGAATATGGGACTGAAACAATTCCCTCTATGTACACGTTTAACTAGAATGTATTAATAAAACTTAGACAGCAACACACAGCACGAGAACACATAAAATGAACACTCACAATAATATCTTGATAATTTCGACGGACTCGAACTCTGTCTTCTTCGGAAGATAAGATATGACTGAGCTACTGAGTATATATATATATATATACATACACTATGAGAGAGGCATACAGGTATGTATTTATAGCAGCTCCTATCCAACTATTTCCAAAAATAACGCTACGCTATTTATTTGTTCGTGAAGATTCATCGCATATCGAGCAACTTTTCTCTGTATCCTGCGTTATTCCGAAAATATTCCTTCAGTGCTGGATCCCAAGTGATCTACGCGTAATCAAGGCGAAAATTTCCCCACTAGTCGTTTTAAGAGCCCTAGATATTAAACTCAGAAGGTATTCCTAACGTTTCCCGGACCTCGATTAAAGATGTGACTCCTGAAATAAACGGACAGCTCGGGAGGAGTTGCCTCAGGAATATCCAGAGGCAGCACCCAAATGCAAACCCCAGACGCATGTATTACTATTCAAAGAGTTTAACCACTAAAATGTTGTTTCCAAGCGTGGAAAAATTCGAATATTTTTGGGAAAAATTATAAAATTATGTTGCCTTCATCCGTTCATCATATCATCCGATATAATTATTATTCGGTAGTCAACTGTGTGGATGGACACAAACTTAACCCTGCTACATTTTTTAGCTTCGTTTAACAAGAAACAATCTGACACCCCACACTACAATAAATCCGTCCTCGATTCATTCTCTGCATACATTTTGCCTCCCTTCATTCCGTTCAATATACCTTTACTTTTCCTCCGTCTACATCGCTTGCGTAACGCTCTCCCTGTCATGAGTCTTCAACATTCCGTTACCAAACAAAATGCCCTCCATGGGTTTCTCCCAATAACCCTCCTCTTCCTCACTATACCTATCACTTCGTCATTTGCTTTCTTTCCTTCCATTTTACTTTTTCCATCCATCACCATACCCATATCTTGAAAGCCTCCAACAAACGCCTATCAATTTGCTCCGTTTACCAAGTTTCCAATCCACAGAATATCATGAACCATATAAAAGTTTTCGTAAATCTTTTCTTAGTACACTATCACACTCATCCAATCAAAATGCTCTGCACTTGCCTTTCCAACCTCCTTTGAATTTCCCCAACAACCCTCTTTTTTCCCAACCATACTTGGAACTTCCTCGTTTGTTTCCCCTTCAGTCCACTTCATCTTTTCCATCCGTCTACACAACCACACTTAAAAATTTTCCAATCTACGCCTACCATTCTACTTCAAATACCATTTTTCCGCGGCGTGCCAGACTACGCCCCATATAGAAGTTGTCACTAGTTTTTTCTAAACATCCTTATTCAACGTTCCTGTCATCAGTTCCATCCTCCTTTTGAAAAATTCGGTGCGCAATGCAATTCTTCAAATGTCCCGACTACTCGGACCATCTTGACCTAAAACACTTTCAAGATAGGTAAATGTTTTGACAGCTCAAGGTTTTACACTCGAATTTAAATGTTTAACTTAGCATCACGGATATAGTCAAAAAACAAACTCTCGGTCGAATGTATAACCACTAAACAAAACCGAATTACAAAGTTTAACCTAATAACCCTTTCATATAAAGCCCTTATTTAAAACATACTTTTTCAGAACTTGAATATCACGCTGAAGAGAGCATCAGAATCTATGATTCGTTGACGTATTCATGATCCAAAGATGGTAGCAAAACGCCGCTCAAGATCAACACTTCCCCCGACTCTAACATGACAATCTGCTCAGTTGCAGGCGTCCGTCGGCATCACACGGGTCATACACCGGAAAACGAGCGACATGAAGCCGAGGCACGGCCTCTGCCTCCTGCTGGCCCACCTGGCCGCACTCGCGACCCTCGCGCACGCCGCATCGACGCCGGCGTCCGCCGGCGAGTCGCCGTGTCCCGGCGGCGTGCCCGCCTCCGAGGACCCCGCCCGTCTCATGGAGGAAGACGGCATGGAGGGGGTGGAGACCAAGGGGGGCGGCGGAGAGGCGACCAAGAGGGTGGGCTTCAACGCGTGGGGAGGCAAGCGGGTGGGCTTCAATGCATGGGGGGGCAAGAGGACGGCGGAGATGGGGCCCAGGGGGGCGGTGGCGGCGGCGGGATGGGCACTGGGCAGGGACGGGGGGCGAATGGGTGTTCCGGCGGGGTCAGCGGAGGAGGCCAGCAAGCGGGTCGGGTTCAACGCGTGGGGAGGCAAGAGGAGCCGATTCTCGGCCTGGGGCGGGAAGCGGGGACCCGAGTACAAGGCCCCGAGGGCGTTCTTTCCGTGGGGAGGAAAGCGGGACAGCGGAGCTGACGCGGCGGAGGACGAGGAGGGAGCCAGAGGTGGGAACCGCTAAGGATACACTTATAAGCCCCACCTAAATCATCAACAAAACACAAATAAACCCTTAAATTACAATAAAAACAGTTTTTATTCGGCATACATTCTACCTTCCTTTTTTTCCATCCTACATACCAATCCCCCCTACCAAGCTTACCCAAAACCCTCCCTTCCAACAAGGTGAAACAACTGGATTGTGGTCTATGGGTCTAGGTGGTCCAGAGGTAGAACGTTGGACTACTGACCGGAGGGCCTAGGTTCAATTCCCAGGCATGACTCTGGGCACCCTCAGCTCCATCCAGGCTGTGTGATTTTTTGGGTTTTAGGTACCAGGTCTTCCTGGGAAACCATGATCGGCACAGGGAAATAAACTGGCCCCCCTACTCTGATTTTTCAGCTATTGATGAAAACAAGGAGCTGAATGATCATAATTGAAAAATTAAATATGAAAATAATAACATTTGAACAAAAATCACTACTGAAAGCAAAACTGAAGCATGATCTGTTCTCACCACAATTAATTGAGCATTTCAAATACAAAAAAATGCATCATCAAATAATTGAAGTGAAATGATTTTGGACAATGGTTTAAGTTTTAAATTTTTGAAATAATTAGTTCTTTAAGGACTACATATGCTCTTGGACATTATTTTTCATATTTCCCTCCTTATCCCTTGCGGAGAGAGTTCTTTTCCTATTCCCTTGTCTTCCCATTCATCTCCACTCTCCCTATTGTTCGATGACCATTTGACATGCTGTTACTGAAATAAAGACCCCTCTCTCCTCTTCCTCAACAGGGTCAATGGATTGGATTTATTCAGGGCAGCCAGAGGAGTATATTGGTATCAGGGAGGGGGGCGAGGGTGAGGCTGGGGAGGCATGGGGGCGACCTTTCGGGAGAGGACGTAGGAGTCCATCCTCTACTAGGAATCGCCTAATAGCCACTGTGTAAGAACCCTCTTGAGGGACACTGTCCATTAGTTGAAATAAAATATTATTACATAGCCACTCACTGCACATATTTTTAAATCATTAACTCAACTAAGTTTTATCATTTATTTTTTATCTGTGATATGTAATCAATTCTAAATGCAATATTAATGCTTGAATTTATCTGTTTAATGTTCAATGCTAGCAGTACCTTATTAATTTTTGGGTGTTTCAAGCATCTTAGGTTTTATCACACCCTGTGATGAAATGCAATTAGTTTTTTTGGTCCATGGACGAAACCCATGACCTTATCTGTGCTCAGTACGCATGCTTACCAACAGCTCACAATGAAAGAAAGGAATGGAAGACTACCACTTCGCCAAAATGAAACTTTAAGAGAAGATCTTTGTGTGATCTTGAGTTCCACTATCTATTCCCTCAACCTATCATTTAATGCAATGAGAGCATCTCAGACTATTTGTCAAAAAGTTGAGATAGCTTATTCAAGCTCAAGTGTATACCAGATCCTAAAGCAGTGATTTTCTGAGGGCATTAAGGAGAATTGTTGCTAATGACAATTAAGCTACAAGAGATTTTGCAGCCTAAAATTTTATGCTAAACGGCAAAAGGACTTTCTCATAACCTAAAATTTTCTAAGTTGCTAATTTGTACAAACTACTAATTGAAAATGAAGATACAACATTCACAGTGCATAGTTAGACATGCATGCAAGTTTGGATACGAGACCTTAGTTAACATGCATTTTCCCTTCACTTTGGTAAAACTTTTCTATAAAGTGAACTAATTCATGTAAAGCACCAACCCAGATAAAATATAATTTCAATGCCGCATCAATCTCTCAAGTTTTGTTAATCAGATAAGGTTTATAAGTTATGCTTAATGCATTTCTATGCTCAAAGTTTTCAACTAGATATTCTATAGTTAAAAGAGAATATAATTACTCAGCCCTATAGCAAAAGTATAAAAGAGTACAAAGCATCTCTTGAGAAAATATTTAAGTAAACCAATAAAATTCTCATGACATTATCGTGCTATGAATTATAGCTAAATGAAAAGTAGAGGTTTCAAGTAAGTATCAATAAACTCAAATGATATCTGCTTTCCAAGGCATCAAAATCTTTGCATATGAGCCTGGAAAGGGTGGGGGTCTAATTGATGATGAAATAATATGTGTATTGGAAGTATGGATTCAAGCACAGAAAGAAAAATTGTAGCTATTTTATTTCCACTTGATGTTGCAATCTTACAACCCAATACATGATATCATCTTCAGGTGATAGGACACATTCAGTGGAATTAACGTAGCTGCAATTTTTCTTTCCATAACGGATAAGTTCCACAAAGTCAATCCTGAAATTACCAATTTTATGGATTCAAGTCTCCATGAGGTTGTTATTTGATGCAATCTCTCAGCTAGAATAACATGTACAGCCATTCAGATATGATTTCATGCATTCTTCAAATGGCATCTAGGTTCAGTTGTTTCCCTAGAAACTTATGTAACATTAGACACTCTCGTTCAAATTTTAAAATGCATTAAACGACATCATTTCATTGATTTACATTCCTGAACATATTTTGTTCAGTCACGCTCAGGGGTGAACATGTGTTTTTGAATAACTACACTACTAGGAAGATCTTTTGGTTTAGCAGAGAATGCATCCTTGACATTTAGTAGATATTATGATTCCAATTGTGGGCATGATATATCATTACAAATTTATATTTTTTGTCCAGAAATTTAATCCCATGCTTTTTTGTGCATAGTTTGAGGTTGTAATATTTCTACCGTCAAATTCCTCTTTTGTTACCATTAATGAAAATTTTTGGAATCATTGTTGTCACTGGACTGAATATCATGATACATTAATAGCCTCCACCATAAATTGAACATTGAGCATAATCCCTATGAAAAAATTTTCCATGGGATTTAAAATTACCAGTTCTTGGTGCAGTGGAAAGTAGATTCAATCCACAAAGTAAAGCTAATTCCTAATGGACACAGCTACCCCCTACACTCATGAGGCAAAAAACTATAGAACCAAAGGAATACAAATTAAATGCAAGCTGCATTTGAATAAAAATATTTTGTCACTCTGGCAATTTAGAGAAATCCAAACCTATGATTGCACGTTCTGTTATATCAGCTCATTTTTATTTCTTAAAAAATTCATGTTTAATCGATATTATCATTGAAATATTATTACACTAACTTATTTGAAGCAATACTGACTACTGGTAAGTCTTAAAATTTTTAGCATAAGTACAAAACAGGAAATAATGCCATGAAAAATCAGGATATCTTATGCTGAGGTAAAAAAAAACTGTAAAAACCTTGAAGGGGCAGAGAAATTTGCATTAATCATCATGAATCACATCCAGCTTCAAGAAGATGGGCCGGATCAGGACTACACTATGATTTCAATTTGCCTCTAACAGGGAAGATCCAACAATTACTGACGGGATACCGTGGGAGCGCAAGAGATGGGCTGCACTGTGGCGAGCAGCCAATCTGCAGCCTGCGAGACAAAACCGACGTGCCACCGGTGCAGACTTCTTCCCCTGGGGTGGAAAGAGGTCGTCCATTTAAGGGTTGCTTGGAGAACAACCCTCTCTACGACAAACATCCTTAGCCGTCTCCGCAAGCCATGGATAAAATTAGAAAGTAACGCCCCAGTGACACCTTCTAACGACAAGCGTTTCTCAATAATTAACAAAAAAAAAACAAGAACAGCGAGCTAAAATCATCGGTATCAAGCCCTAACAGCATACTTGAAAAACATTTCCAATCCTTGGTCGCTGATGTATTATGCCCTGATCACCCAATCAGCTGCAATAAATCCCTCCAGTGACTGAATCAAATGTGTCAAAAACTCTTGTCGTGCGCTTTCGTTACCTTGAATTAAAATTATTTCTGTCCTGAATGAAAATATCTGATGCAGAATGAAGCTTCTGTCGAGCTGAGACCGATGTTAAGGTGCCAGAAAATTGACAACTCTCTGATGACATTAATTTTTGGATGAAAAATTGCAAAATAATGCCATGTCATGTTGATGATCATCAATTAAAGGATTTTATTTCTTGACAATTTTTTGGATTCATGATTTGATAAACTAAAAGGAATTTACCTTAAGCATTCGCAGTGGCTACTGCTTAAGATGCAACAAAAATGATCCAAAGGTAGAACAGTTAGAAAACTAAAAACAACAGGACATTAGGGAAGCATAATTATGACACCAACAAAGGTCTAATCTGTTGCTTGGGCAATATTTGACCATTTGTCACCAGGAAAGAAGAAAATCCTATAGCCAATAAAAAATGCAGAAGAACTCCGACACTGGTATTTCGGTCACCAGGTGACCATCTACCGGGAGAGAAATCAAAAGGGAACTTGACAATTGAAAGAAGACATGCACCAGGCACTGTTCAAAGTCAAATGTCTTCTTTCAATTGTCAAGTTCCCTTTTGATTTCTCTCCCCGTAGATGGTCACCTGGTGACCGAAATACCGGTATCGGAGTTCTTCTGCATTTTTTATTGGCTATAGGATTTTCTTCTTTCCTGGTGACAACTTGTCAACAGCCAATAGCTCCACATCCTCTATTTGTAATATTTGACCAGCTCAACAGATGAAATTTGTGGTGTGGTGATTGGGAAAACATTAATGGCAAAGGAAAAATATTATTAGTTAATTAAATTTGGTGGTACATCTAGGCAGCTTTTCAGACCTATAATTTTATGGACTTTCAATGCCATTTTAGTCTAGTTTCATACTACATTCATTCTTACTAGCACCAATAATAATACAGTATATCATCTTTCTTCACTGAATTAAATCTTAACTTATACATGGAATACACTACATCACATAAAAAAGGGAATTCTGTAAAAATTAATTCCCTTTACAAACAAGTAAGATATTTAACATTTTCAAATTAGGGCTAGAAAGAGTACATATGAATAATAAATAAGCAGAGCCAGTGGGCATGTGGTAGGACCATATTATTACATATTCCTTTCTTGGCTTAATGTATGATGCGAGCTGTGGTAATTTACAAATAAACTATTGTACACTACTCTAATACTATTCCTCATAAACTACACTCTGCAACCAAATATAATCATTCAAGATCACAGGAACATAGTGCAAATAATTTTTATCGGCTAGATTTTCACATATTTTGCAACATCACATCTTGACTCCAATAAGTAGCCTCCTATTAATATTTGATTTTTTTTAAACTCATCTACATGCTCCTAAAGAAACAGCCAAATCTTTAGAGTGTACAGTTGGCTGAAAAATATTCTCAGAACTGACAGGCATATGACTTTAATGGCCAGCATTGTAAGTTCACTTTTTTTTAGCAATGAGAAGTAGTGTGGTGAAATTTGAAAAAGATATCTAAACACACCCAAAACAATCCTTAACCCGACTGATTCTCAATTTTTAACCAATGAGGATTTCCAACAAATTCATCGATTAAAACTTCTTTGATTCCCCAAAACTATGTAGTATTATTTATCATCGATGACAGATTTATAAATTGAAATGTTAGTTTTAAATAACACTACTACCCATCAGAAACCCAAGGGTTCTACAACGAAATCACGGTTGGGTGAGTGAAAATCAACCTAATGATAATACCCGACTTATCTGTCGAAACATTGGTGCTGACTAGCACTATCACCCAGTAGGAAACCAGAGAACACTTCATACAGTTATATTACCAATTTGTGTAACTCTTTTCATGAGAACTGAAACATAAAAGAATTTTTCACCTCCAGTAATTTAATAAATAAGATTATAATAAAACGAATGAATCGCATTGCATCTAAGCAAAATTCAGTATGTGGAAAAATGAAAATATTGCACCACAACTACAACACCAAACAGGACAACAGTACATATAAAAATATTTAAAACCAATGGTGGGACAGCTGAATAACACAGACACACTGAGGAGATCGGTATAGAATCGACGCGAAAGTTAAAATTAATTTTAGAATTATCATTATACCCGACTGAGGTTCGTTATTATTTAAAAATTACCAATTACAAGCTTCCGAAAATTATCCCACTGGTCGAAGTACCATTCTTTGTTTGCATTTCATTTATATTTGATAGACATTCGTAACTAAAACAGATTTTCAGTCATATCTTACCAATTGATCGTTGCGTGCGTAGACTGGCAACAACAAAATCACACCTTCAGCAAATCGGAATGATGAGACGTATCCTCGTCAGATGAAGAGCTGGGCTTGAAAACAACTGGATTCGCCATGTAATTTAGAAGGAAAGGAGTTTGGTAGTATTTTCAGAGTGCTTAAACGATAAAGGCTCATACGAGATTCATAAAAATAATGAATACATTTCCTAGGTGATAAGGATACCTTTTCGAAAATTACAATGCTTTTCACTAGGGGTTATGTAGCTTATAAACTGGCAGCCGAAGTACTGTGAACTACGCCTTATTAATTGCACCAGCCAATCGACAAAAGCAAATAACAAAATGTTTCGTTATAAACTACGGAAACGTAGAAATATTTAATAAAGTTATATAATTTAAACTTCTCACAGCCTCACAATACCACTCACTCGAACGAAAACTTCCCGAAACAATCGACTGACGAATACAATGGACCAATCACATTTACAGGAAGGGATTAACCGCCCTCTTTGAAAAACAAATTTTGCCAAGCAAATTTATGTATCGAAAATATTAAAGTAAAAACATGATTGCTATCATTCTTACAGATAAATAAGACACATATAACATGATTTCAGATTCATTTTGTCTAACTGGATACATCTTCAAACCACGTAGTCACAGGTTTCAGTTTCAGGGGAAATTTGTATTAAGACCCTGTAAGAGAATTATGCAAACCATGCAATAGTATATACTTTAAAAAGACACATTTACTTGAAGGTAGAGCAATTGTAAACCTACGTTTACAATTGCTCTGCCTACTAATGTTTGGGACCTTGGTTACATGAATTTCTGAAAATATTTTACTGCCAGTTAGCTATAAATAACTTTCATATGCATTATCAATGAGGTATTTCGACTGATTTTAATGCCCTTACCATCTCTCCAAATCATATGTTTTAAAATTGTTCTGGGTGATCACTGATCATTTTCGGTCTTTTTACCGATAACTTAAACTTATTCCATCATCTTCCTGTCTTTGAGATAGATACTTATGGACAAAAGAAAATAAAAAAATAGCTACAGTAAAAGGCGAATTTTTTATGGGCTGGACAAAATTATTACATACAAGAAAATGACGTGGCCAAAAAATGAATCTCTATTAACCATAAATTAACAAAATATAGATTGATAAAGTATTTCCAATACAAAGAAGGAATTGAAATGAAGCAGACTATGGAGAGGAGATATTAACTCCATTACAAAATAAGTAACTAAAGGGTAGAGGGAAAAACTATGTCCCAGTTGATTAAAGATATACGTACACTGAACTAAATAGGACTCACTGTAGGGTAAAATTAGAACCATCAAATGACAAACACTGTTATGGATAAGCATAGTTATAAAGCAACTTTTCTTACAATTAGTGTTAGGAGGAAGCCAATTAAATTTAAGACCAATACTTTCCTGAAGCTATATGTTTTCCATCAAGAATAAACAGATTCATTGTGTATAATTGTTTAAATCATGTCTTTTTAGATTTTTTCGTTGGGATTAGCCTTTTCATTTCTGTCATCACATTATAATGAATAGCTGATACATTTACTGTGGTTCACTACACTCAGAAAATACTCCTTTCCCAAATAAAATTAGGCATTTCAGTATACATTGGAATAAAGAACAAGAGAAAAAGAACACCACCATTTCTATTAAAATTATATTTATTACAAAAGGAGTATAGAAATGATCAATCAAAATCATTAATAATACAGTTAAGGCATACAAGATCTACCTTAAACAAAAGAGAGTGGCAGAGTATGGTTCATACACAAAATATTGACAATTAGTGACATTAAAATATTTCACTTTTTAAATTCACATTCCAGTTAACATTTAGATCAGGCTTACAGCTCTTCCAGCATTGAATGTAAACCTGGTTCTGAAAAACATTAACACATTCAAGTTTGAGTGCTAATGTATTTCAGAGTGAATGTGATCACAAAGGTTACTGTCTGATATATTCTCAATCCAACCTATGGTTGGCTTCCAGCAAACACACTTCAAATCAATTAGTTTAAATGAATGTAACTTTGGTACGAGCTTGATTAACCTGCCATACATTTAACTCTTCATATTCATCAATGCACTCCTCCACCTGATCTGGTTTAAAGCCCTTACTGGCACAACGATCCAAAATATCTGACATTTTCATGGTCTTCTCATCTCCAGAGAACTCGCGAATCACTGCAAATATCCTATCCACAATAGTTTGTGCCCTGTATAATAAAAAAAGAAACTATTTCAGGGCAAATTCAAAATGTTCATGTCATACATGGAAAACATAGTCAAATTTGAGATGAAATAAATTTAAATTTAATAAATTCCTTACATGTAATAAAATTAAATATACCATTGCTGCTGAAGTGGCATGTGAACTTATGACATTAAACTGCCATTCTTTGAAGAGCTGACCACAAAATTAAATCATTACAAATAAATGCACTTAGGAGTCCTATAACTCACTGACATACATTACTATCACCAATTATCATTAATTAAATCCCTAAGTAAATTTCCACATTTCATTTATTTAACTGACCACTGTTCCAGCAATGTTCCAAAACCATAGTTGGTTAAATGATACCAATATGAAATCTAGTGAGATAAATTACGAATGAATGTATAAAATTGCCACTAAGCAATGCCTCAAAACTTTCTTTGTCGATCTCTCTCTCAAATTTTGCCAATCAAATACAGTTTGTAATTGCTTATTTGAAAAAAACAGAGCATCAAGAATTGTGTCACATGCAACAGAGAAAATTTTAAAAATGCATACTAAAGGAAAACAATGCAATTTTCCTTAAATTAGTGTTAAAAACTTGGAGTATTTCCAATTAAACTGAGAAAATACTAATGTTCCAGATATGACATCATTTGCATATCAATTGATACGTGAAATGGAGTGATAGATATTCATAACACAGCCATGCTAGCATTTGAAACTGGATGGAAAACTGATGTCAAGAGTTCTGTTCAGTTGATTCTTCTTTGAATAGGGAAATCTGAAACAACACCTCCACACAGCAAAATGGGAAATACTGCCCTTTTGAACATAGTACAATGAGAAACTGCGATGTATCATGCACAATACAAGCAGCACACTCCCTAAGCAAAGCAAATGATGCCACTATTTAAATGTACTTTCCTGGAGTATTTTCAGATATTAGTCGGACGTTACCATAATGTAAGAATGCCAAGAGAAAATTGTACACAATTTTTATTATCATCAGTCAGATGAGCTACTTTGAATAATAAATAGTTTAAATAAGGTAAAAGGTCAAATCTCATGTTGAGTTAAAACCCTTATATTTATTATTTACTAACACCTTCTACGGCACACAGCCCATTCTAGATGAGAATAAATTACCTCTTTTTCATCAAAAGAAATATAATGGTTGACATTTCTTAAGACTGTTTGTAATTTAGTCTTAGAATGTGTACACAACAAAATAACCAGCATAATATTAAACAAAAGAGAGCATTGGTGTCATATTGTTACCCTAAATGGCCATACCATTTTTTACAGTAAAAATTTGTAAATTAATTGATGGTAGTAAAAAAATATGAGCTGTTTTTATAGATTAAATTACTCACCGCCCAGTCTTTTCTTCTGTATGATTCAGAGAATCTTTGGACATTTCTATCAGTCGCACAGCCTCGTTCACATCATCCTTGCCAACTTCATCTGCCAAACGAAGACGGGCCTGCAGAAAAAATTGAAAATTGAAGACAAACTTTTAGCTTCTGCAGACTATCACTGTTGCATCAATTGTGATGGAAAACATTTTGCACCATTTACAAGAATCAAAATCGGTGATATTGAAAAAAAAACTTTAGTTCCTATACCACAAAGAATATTAACAATTCATATAAACATCATTTATTTTCTCTCTACTACTTCTGCGACAGTCAAATGACGTTAATGATATAGCAAATAAAAATAAAATTGTACAAAGTGAGAGAACAAATGAAAGTCAACAATGCAAAAACTTTTCAATGTATTAGCATGCCCATTTTAAGATGCCTTGGCCCAGCCAAATGCCATTTTAGACAAATCTTGCACATGAAGTAAGCAGTTTCTCTGTCAGATGACAGATTTTATAGATGAATCATATTCTCCAGCACATCCTTTTGACCAAACCTACAGTACCATGCCCTTACAACAACCACTACTACTGTGACCTACTGATATCATTCAGCCAATAACTAACTGGCTTTGGGCAACCTAACTATATTACCCAGCTAGTGCAAACATTGACTTTTCACAGATTTTGAAGGGGTCATAGAATTTGCTCATTTCCTAAACTCACATATAAATTTGATGCCTAGCACAACATTCAAGAAAGTTGGACAAATAATATTGGTACTTAAAGAGAGCCTTCCATTGATGACATCAGTCCAACAATTCTGATAACTTTCTAACAATTATGTGAATGCTGTAATAGTTGCCACAAAAAACAAGGGGAGTCAACAATTTGGTCAAAAGGCTCTTCACTCGCAGAGAATGATTAAAGTGCAACACACCATGGGGGTCTCAATATATCGTCATTCTGTATTCTCATTCTATGTGATTTAATGCATGTTCTGGTAAGCACATTGAGATTTTGCAAAAGTAAGACTTTATACCTTTTAATACCTGCATGCTTTGGTCTACCATTCATCACACTACTATTTGTTCATAAAAAAAATGACAGCCCAACGTAAACATTTAAGGATCAATTACAATAACTTAGTTCATTTTGCTTCTGATAAATATTTAAAAAAAATTAAACTTGCAACACATGACTAAGTTTATATAATGTTGGAAGATTTAATAAGCATTATACTAAAGAAATTTCAGCAGACACAGAAAGAGAATTTGGACAAACAATTAGCAAAAAGGCAGACTTTTGTCTTCTTTTAGGGACTATGGCTCCACACCTTCATGCCCCAAGGATTAACAACAAGCATTCAAACTGGACGACGTTACATGACTGTGTACATACAGTGCAAAACACCAAATTTGACTAAGAAATGTACATTTTCATCTACAATCCATTGTGGAAGTGATCAGAGGTGCTCAGTTGCAGAAGCTGCATCATTTCTGCTGAGGTAGGTAAATCAGGTAGTGGATAATAAGCAAAAAGATGGGAGAAGAAAAAAAGTGTGGCACTTCAAATGCATTTATCTTTAAGAGTGGACTACATTAACCACAGATTTGAAAACTTACCAATGCAGTTGAAAGACGAAGAACAGCGAGTAGATTTCGAGCAGAGGTAAAAGTTGTATCTTGAGTGTTACGAGCTTCTTTGCGCATCTCCACATAGCAACCTAGAGAATACAGGGAGATTCAGAGAACAATCATTATAGTGACACAAATAACTCGAATAATTCTAAAAATTTTATCTTTCCAATACTAATTTACACAGGTGAAATGATTTTGCCTTTTTTTCAACTATCCACAAGTCTGCAGAGCAAACAAATTATCGCTTTGGATATTAATCGATCAGACCAAATTAAAACAAAATGAAAAGTTCTAATCTGCTAATATTCAGTTGAATTTTTAATTCTACCAAAAATCAGGTAAATACCATAAAACCCTGCCTGTGAGACTCATAACTGCTGATGTAAAAATATCCAATCTGGTAGTAATGGTAATGATAATCTTACTTATTTCAATTGAAATAAATATGCTTGTCATTACCTTAACACATTAACACTGTTAGCTAGATATGAAGCTTCTTGTGCAGTAATAAACCATTCATTTGCTAAAGATTGTACAATTTAACACAATTATTGTGATTTTAAAAATATTTTGCTGCTCTTGACGCCTCATATGATGTCTTAACGTCTCAAAGAGCATCCATGGCAGAGCCATGGAATCCAAGTGATTTACCTAGGTAATGCTGAAATAATATTGTGTCAGGCAGCCTGAAAAACATGAAATAAGCATGATGATGATACAGAGAAGAAGGCCTAAAATAAAACGTCAGTGTTACATTCAACCGTCTTTCAGCCAAGTTAAGAATCAGTTTTTCATAATGCCTTATATTTTCTACTTGAATTATAATTTTATATCATTATGATAATTCTGCATAGCATATCATGTCTAATTCTCCCAACAATTCTTTCTCACCCGAGTGACAATCAGTCAAATTATTTCATTCTTTGTTAACTAGCTATTGGGTAAAATTTGTAATTTATAATACAATGTACAGAACATTACTGTTAAGTAACAGTAATCCCTGATGTTTACATTAATTTTTATAGCATGGTCTATTGACTTCACAAGCATAAGTGCAATTGACATATATGTCTCAACAGAAGAAAGAATCTTCCTCTACATGACTATGTTTATATGCATTATGTTCCTTTTCGGGTAAGCCTATCAAATTATGTTATTACAGGAAGCCATTAGATTAGGTTCAAATTACCTCTACTTAACCTAAATTAATTAAAAGTGAGAAAAACTACTGTACATGTATATTATTACAATGTGTCCTATATGACTCAGATATGCATTGAAAGAATATAAAAAATCTTTAACTAAAGCAAAATTATAATGCTACCTGGAGGCTAACTTTTGACCCTTACTCACCAACTATATAATCAGTAAGGTCTTCTGGAATACAAGGCATTTTCTTTTTGCACAAGGCAATATATCGCCGCATCAGACTCATGTCCAAGGACTGGAATTGCATTGGAGGTTGCTTGCAGTGTTGGTGGACATAAGTGATATGCTGTGCTAACCTGTAAAGCATAGTTTCTCTTAATTTATTGAAGATGTGAAGCTGGGAAAGTTTTAACAGTTAATGATAAATTCAGTTTTTCATAAAAGCTAATACTGCAGAAAAGTTAACCAAGATATCACTTCAAACACCCAAAGGTCTTATTTTTATTGCATCATATTAGGAAGCAATGGTAATTTTATAATTAAAACTGGCTATGTAACATGCACACCTCATCATTCAAATTTAGTCCTACTAGACTACATGGATATACTGTGATTTTAAAATAGTCACCTTATCTTAAAAATATTTTAATTAGCACACCACCTTTAGAGTTCTTCAGAAACCAATATCCTATTCATCCAGCAGCAAGAAGTGGAAAATAATTAAATATTAAACAATGGCAAAATAAGAGTATATATGCATTATGTTCAAGAAATTTTTTTTTCACAGATACCAAATTTTAAAATTCCACTCAAATAACATTTACAATGTTTGCATAACTTCTTCCTTGATGGAGTATTTTCACGTTACAGTTCATGAAAGTTTCATTCTCAATAGAGTCCATCACGGACATCCTAGATTTGAATTTACACAAAATGCTTTGTGGCCAATGGATACGAACAAAGATAAATTTATTCACTGTATTTGATACTTGGTAACTCAAATCATACCTATTCAAAAAGCCATTTCTTCGATATAATCTCTCATGCATATGCTGTATTAAGTCTTGCTCCTAATTTGATATCCTCAGGTGGGGTTAATATTACATCAATTAGAGTATCCTTTGCATTATACACAAAACAAAACACTTTTTCCAAATTTTTAACAGTGCTACAACATAAACGTATTATTTTCAACATGCATGCATCCTAGTTCCACAATAATGTTTACAATATGGCTTACATATAATTTAATATATGTGGAAATACCACAACAGCATTAAAAATATCTCTGAATTCTTATTACACACAATGCAAGTCAAATTAACACATTCATGATAAAGGTTAATTCCACCTGCTTGGATTCACCTGAAATGGCATTGTTCATAGATGGCACTATCCATAAGCCTCTCCAGGGATCTGAGCCAGATTCCATTCAAGGAATTGCCTGAGAGCAGCAAAATCCCACTAGCTTTGATTGATAAATTAAAGGCACTCTTGCTCCTTTTTAACTACTACACTTATTTCCTTCCAATAAATTAAAGTATTGCTTTAATTTTTATTCGGAGAGAAATGATATTGAAGACTTGTGATTTCCACTATACTGATTTTATTCACACAAATTAAGGGCGACACAGAGTGTCCAAACCAGGGTTGTGCAAAATAAAATAGTATAGTGGAAATCATAAATGTTAAATGTTAATTTCTCTCCAATGTGGAAATTTTACACATAGTTAAGCCTAAAACAGTATATGGCTTAATGTTTATGTTCCTTTTCCAGAAAGAAAAAGGCTAAGCTAAATATTAAAATAGGCGGGGAAAAAATAGAGCAGGTAGAACAGTTTACATATCTCGGAAGTGTTTTGGACCAATATGGTCAAAGTGGTAGGGATGTAAGGAGAAGAATTGCGCTAGGCAAGGAGGCTTTCTCAAGGAGGAGGGAGTTGATGACGGGGACGTTGAGTAGGGATGTTAAGACAAGACTCGTAAAAACTCTGATGTGGAGCGTAGCTATGTACGGCGCGGAAACGTGGTCACTGAAGTAGGAGGATAGACGAAGATTGGAGGCTTTTGAAATGTGGATGTGAAGAAGAATGGAGAAGGTGAAATGGACCGAAAGGAAAACAAATGAGGAAGTACTAGAAATGGTGGGGGAGGAGAGGGGTTTGTTGGGAGAAATCCTATGGAGGCAGGAAAAATGGATGAAAGGCGTATTGAGCGGTAGTGGAATGTTGAAGAGGGTAATAGAGGGGAGAATGTTGGGCAGGCGAGGAAAGGGTAGGAACAGGATAGGGATGTTGGACGGGATGAAGGGAGGAAAGAAGTACACAGAGATGAAGAGGGACCTGATGTAGTTTAGGTTGCTGGATTGGGTTTTGTTTGGAGTTACAAAATATGTATTTGATAGTTGTGTCCATCCAAAAACCTACCTTAAACGGTAGATTACCTAATAATAATAATATACATGTTTTAACTTAGTCTTCCTACTTCATGAGAATCTTGTAACAAACTTTTATTCAAAAATCTCTAACCAAAGCATACCTTAGGTCATTATCTTTATCTGGTTTGTCCTGAATCAGCCACAGGAGGTCAAAACGGGACAGGAGAGCAGCAGGCAGTTGGATGTTATGTTCAATTGACCGTTTAGGGTTGTATCGTCCAAAGGCAGGGTTAGCTGCGGCCAATATGCTTACTCTTGCATTGAGGGTTGTCATAATTCCAGCCTAGACATGAAAAAACATCGATTTTTTTTACCAGCATATTTCCACAGTTATGTATTCAGAAAAGCATTAACTACGGTGTATGTATTAATTTGCTAGTTCTGTATTCGTAAGCGACGCTCCTTGAAAAAATTTTTGGCAGTACTTTTTCTTCTCCACCACTTTGAAAATGAGCATTAATCTCCATATAAATGAATCATGGGCAGCAATTCACAAACTTGTTAATTCTGAGCACTCATAATACACATGTATTTATGAGATAAATCCAGAAAAAAATCATCAAGCTCCAACAAAATCATTAACTTGGAAGATGATTTGATAAATTGCAGTAAATGTTATACAAAACCCTAAGGCTAGTGGAATTGAAGCATTAAGAACGCAGTTATCCCAGTGCTACTCCATGGTACCAATATGTTAATCACTGCAAAAATTTAGCATAGAATATAGAAGAGCAAAGTGTGAAGAGCGTACGCCATTACCTTGGCAATGGAGATAGTTTGCTGTTCCATTACTTCATGAATTGCAGTTCGATCATGGTCTGCCATCTTATCAAACTCATCAATGCAGCAAATACCCTGGTCAGCTAAGACAAGAGCACCACCTTCAAGGGTCATCTCCCCAGTGAGGGGATCTTTTGTTACAGCGGCTGTCAGACCAACACCAGAAGAACCACGCCCGGTAGTGTACTGGCCTTTTTGTAGATTAGAAGGAAACAATATTTGTGCAAAACAAATAAATACAATGGCAGCAGTGCTGATGAAGCACATACAATCCATGTAGTAAAAAATCTTTTAAAGACAAAGAGGACCCTGAAAATGCATTAAAATAATATGGGGGGGAAAAAAACCATGCTGATGCTAATGAAATAAAATGGTGGGTACTGAGTGATTCCTTTCACTAAGATTGGGGAAATTCCATATTAGCTATGCCATAAATTACAAACCATTTTTCCTAAATTTTTGGTTTTGTTGGGGAGGCGACTGACAGCTAAGGTCATTTGCGCCATTAGGGATGGATGGGAAAGGAAGGGTGTCGAGAAACCTGGCATCGGCATTAGCCTACTCTTGTCAAAAGGCACCAAGGGGTCCGCAGCTTAACTTCCCATCCGACAGACGTTGTACTCATTCAAAGTGCTCTACACAAAGCACCTCAAGTAGGGATCAGAATACCGCTGAAAAATATTTGTTGTCTCCAGGATTTGAACCCGGGCCCTTGCAGTGGGAAGCATGTACGTTAGCCTCTGTACCATCCCGATTCCCTCCTTTTACAATTAACAATTTTAAATTATTAACATTTTTATAACCCAATAGAATATGTAAAATTTGTAAAAGAAAAATTTATTTTAGCCGGCCACACCTTGAAACCTATTAGAAAGATTTTATCTTTCTTTCTTATACAAACTAAGCTTATAAGGCCTTTAAATGAAACTACAATTACATTTGCAATCTCATTGGAACTTGTGAAATATCGATTTTGGCAGACCTCAGCAAGCATCTAAATTACCAAGAGCACTCGACTAGAAATGAGAGACTTCAGGGCAAAGGGAACAAGATTAAAAAAATTCACTTTGAAATGTTTGAATGCAGGACTACTACTATACTAACTTTCATGAAAATTAAAAATGTGCCCCTGCAATTTTATTTAAGAAATTGCTGGAATGAGAAAACCACACTTCCCTCAAGTCCTTACTATTAAGGCATTTTTATTATAAGCTTAATAAACTTCAAATAAGGAGGGAACATATAGGGATTCCAATATTCTATGGAAGGATTTACACATCATCATCCTAAGCCAAGCAGCTTAAAGAGGCATGGAATACAATTGAAGTTATCGATGAGGGAGGTAACTCTATTTCAATTTTAAAATTACAAACTCTTCTCTAATTTTCCAGATGAACTCCTAACATCCTTATTTCTCTGTTTTATAAATTTGATTAAGGACTTAAAAAAAATCACACCCCATTGGTGAACCTTAAATCGATTTCACTGACACCAGTTTGACAGATTTTTGGCTTGTTTTAGGGTCTTCATGCATAATTATATTAAACACTTCTTTATTAGGGAGAGATTGAGACTAAACAAATCTTTTTTCACTTAACCACATCACAATGTCCAACACTAAACAAAAACTAGTCTCACAAATAAATCTTCCTTTCTCCATTGTTCCCATTAGGAATTCACAAATTTCTTATCATATTCAAGACATTTTCAAAAAATTTAGCACCCATTTCTTCCTAAATTTTGAAGAATTATTCCAGACTTTTACATCATTTTTCCCAACAAGTGTCTACCCCGCCAATGGACCACAAGATTCAATGCCCAATTTAATCCAAACAAAATAACTTACTTCTGGGTGCAAGACGATCAATGTAGGAAAGTAGCTGAGACTTGGCCACACCAGGATCTCCCATCAAGCAAATGTTGATGTTCCCTATGATGGTTTGAAGAAAAATAGCAAAGACAAGAATATTTACTCATTTTAAATTACTTAAATATGCACATTTCTTAATATTTCAAATAAAGATTAATATTCTAGATAAAAAACAAGCAATTCTAGATATAATTCTTTTTTTCACAGGAATGCACTCCAAATTTTTCATAAAGATAACCCTCATTGAAAAACATTTGCTTATAGTGCATGCACGAGGTGTGTTAAAAAATTAATGGGAATTTTAATTTTTTTGACTACAATATTTATTTATTCTTATACATTGATGTTTTCACCTTCAAAGTAGTCCCCATTGGAGATTATGCACTTGTGACAGCGCTTCTTCCAATTCCCGAAACACTTCTCAAACTTGATCTTTGAGATAGCCTTTAGTTCTTTCAGCGATGCACTTTTAATGCCATCTATGGCTGTAAAACGACGGCCCCTCAAGGTTCTCTTAATTTTTGGAAATAGGAAAAAGTCACACGGAGCCATATCTGGCGAATATGGAGGCTGCGGCATCGTTACAGTATTGTTTTTGGCCAAATATTCAAGAACAAGCAATGAAGTGTGAGCTATTTTGGAACGAATTTTGCTGCCACGCATTTCATACCACAAAAATTGGAAAAAATGTCATGACATGATCCAATCAATATGCCAACATCATCAGCGACCTCTCTAATTGTGATTCGGCGATCTTTCATAACCATTTCTTTCACTTTTTCCACGCTTTCATCGATTGTTGATGTGCTGGGGCATCCAGGGCATTCGTCATCTTCAAGATCTTCACGGCCTTCTTGGAAACACTTATACCACTCGTAAACTCTTGATTTACTCATAACAGACTCACCATATGCCTTTGTTAACATTTCACACACTTTGTTACACTTTATTTCATTTTTTACGCAAAACTTGATACAAATTCTTTGATCCATTTCTTTTAACAAACAAAAATCGCCGAGGTCATAAAACACATCTAACCTTAGTGGCTGTCACAGACAAAGTCCACAATGAAAACAGCTGAAAGTTTTATCATACTTCAGGGGCATGTATATCAACATAATAAAAAAAAAGGGTAGACAATCGGACTCTCCAAGCCCATGAAATGAAAAAATTCCCGTGAATTTTTTAACACACCTCGTATGAACATCAATTGTGGAAATTTAAAAGTTGTGTGTTCCCATGCTTGCAAGGAGACAAATTTTACTACCTTAAGGGCAAAAGCCAGAGCAATGAACTATGAATTAACTATGTAGCAAATCACTCCATTTACCATCCTTCCTCATAAAAAAACAAACTATGTGCTTAAAAATGACTCGAAGAAAAGAAAAGTTTATAGAACTCCTCAAAAAAGGACTATGAAAGAGATGAAAATTTTGATAAACACACCTCTAATCTTCATCCCCCTAGGGCTTCTGTCCACACCCCCGACCAAAAGCAGCAGTAAGGCCTTTTTGACATCCTCATGGCCATAAATTTCAGGAGCAAGACTCCCAGCTAGTTTCGAGTAGAAGTCATCCTCGGAGAGTTGGGCAACTTCCTCATCTGTCAACCCTGGCTGCTCTTCAGTCTCCGTTAGATCATCACGAGCTTTGCTGGTTCGAAACACATGCTGCAAGTCAATCAAGTAAATAACAGATGATTATAAAATATACAAATACTACCTTTTGTCTCTGAATGGGTCGTAGAAGTTGAATTAGTAAAATACAACAGGGAATCTCCGTTGAATCATTTTAATTCATAAACCGCAATCTAAATTATTCAAAATATTTCTTTTTCCCTTTATGATTCACTCAGAAAATTTATTTTAAGTCAGAGTAGATGAATGTATGAAAATTTTGGGATTCAATCAGCAACATTAGCCGAAAAAACTGTTAAATATAGCAGCAACACAGCTTATAAGGTAAACTATAAAATGATCTTCATTGCACAATGCAGTGATTCAAAACATCCCAAGAGATCACATTTCTCCAACTACCAGGTAAAAAAGTTGTACATTAAATAATTTTTTAAATGGATAACAACAAAGTTACATACATATTCCTAACGAGGAGTGATCACATAAATTGAAAAAACAAACAAAAGAATTTGCCTAAAAATTAGGTTGTGAGACTAACAATGTCCTCTTAATTAATGGAAGAATAGGGCCCACTAAAATTTAAACATGTTATCTCAAGTACGCCCATGTTTCATGCTTGATTAATAGATAATATAACCACTATGTGAACAAAGTGTGAACCACATTCATGAATGTTTTCTAAAACTAACAGAGACTGATTAAAAATTGTTTGCTGATGATGATATAGACGCATGTATTTATAGAAGTGTCGGAGGATAACGAAAGGTGATAAATTTCTGAAAAAGGTAAAATTGATGGAAGGGAGAGGAAGCAATGCGAGCGAGAATTGGGGAGGAAGAGAATATGAATTTTAGATTAAGGAAGATGACAGAAAGAATCATCACTGGCAGCACAATTACTGAAGCCAACTTTAGAAAAATATATACACCAAAAGGTTCACCCACATGTGCTTCAAGGAAAGTCTCAGAAAGCAATCCTTGGGATAATTGCCGAAATCCTGAACGGAGAAGAGGCAGGAATACTCCCGTTATGCTGACGTGGTCTCCAGGCAGGGCTTGGCGAGTGGTCTCTCCTCGACAGAACACTGTGACTGTGCGAGGAATTTGCCCCACAGGAACTTGGTCACTCTAAAGAAAAAAGAAATGAAACAGTCAAGGTGAATGATTTTTACACTCTGAAATTACTGCATTGTAATGCACACGTAACGGATGACTCCGTTAAAAGTTACTGTCGCAGCATCTCTCGCAGTTTCTTGAAATTTGACAAAGGTAAAACACCAATGTGTTTTAAGTTGGCTTTAACCTCGTGAACTGTGACAGTTTGTGCACAACTACAAATGCCTGTGACATTGTATGCAGGGTATTTTGTCACGACATCCAGTTCCATTTAAGCCTCCAAAATTTTGGAGTGCAAGGGGATATCTCAGTAGCTAAACTGGCTAAAGCACTGGACATCCTAGGGATCTGGGCTCGAATCCCAGTGAAATCAAATGATTTTTACGCTCTGAAATTGTTGCATTGTAATTCACACTCAGCAGATGACTCCATCAAAAGTTACTGTCATGGCATTTCCCACAGTTTCTTGGAATAATGACATTTAATGAACAATGATGAAATGTGTGAAACTGAAAAAAATTCTGGAATCACTCAGTCGCTGAAATTGTGCCATAAATGTTTATTTTGTCATGGATTCTAGTAATTTACTGGAACTATTTTGCTGTCAATTAAAAATGCTGAATGAATATAAGGAGAGTTTGCACTTTTCCACAGATTTATTATAGCGCACGACGCGTTTCAACTCACAGAGTCATCATCAGGTACAAGACAAAATTAACAGTGAGGAGTCCATATTTATATGTTGAGTTACGGTTTGGAAGGGAAGGTGAGTGGGGGGGGGGGGGAAAGGAGGGGAAAGAGGCAGTGAGGTTACTGAGAGCGAAGAGTGGAGGGTTAATAAGAGGAAAAACCAAAAATTGGGAGACGAATGAGATGGAATGTTGGTAGCACGCTATAATAAATCTGTGGAAAAGTGCAAACTCTCCTTATATTCATTATGAAGAACTTACACGACCTTAAGCTTGAATCTGTTGAACTTAAAAATGCTGAAATTACACAAACCATAAGGGTTATTGTGGATGAAGGCTTCTCGGGTTTCGCACCAGGTCAGGTCGGGTAGCACCAACGTTTCGATGGCTAACTCCACCATCGTCTTCAGGGTGAAGTGACATTGCCGGGATTGTGCCCAGTATTTATATGTTTGGCGTGGAGTCCGCTGTCTTGTGATTGGTCGAGATGCTTCTTCTCTCGATTCCGTGATCTTTTTGAGTACGGGTTTCCATGCGTTACTAATCTGGAATCCGTTGTCTCGATTTACCACATAAGATTGAATAAGAACCTGGTAAATCGAGACAATGGATTCCAGATTAGTAACGCATGGAAACCCGTACTCAAAAAGATCGCGGAATCACGGAATCGAGAGAAGAAGCATCTCAACCAATCACGAGACAGCGGACTCCACGCCAAACATATAAATACTGGGCACAATCCCGGCAATGTCACTTCACCCTGAAGACGATGGCGGAGTTAGCTGTCGAAACGTTGGTGCTACCCGACCTGATCTGGTGCGAAACCCGAGAAGCCTTCATCCACATTATTCGCCAGGAAAGCCTCAGATCATTCATAAGGTTTATTAATATTGTGCGGTATTCAACCATTTAAGGTTGGTTTCGGATAAACACAAACAACACCACACCCCTACATTTCTTAGCATAAACTAATAAAAAACAACCTGACAGCCCACAATAGAATAAATCCCTTTTCAGGCCCACATATTTCATCCCTTCCTTATTTCATACAACATGCCTATCATATTCATACTCCTTGCTCATTTGCCAAACATTCTCCCTCTCTCTCAGTTTTTGGCTTGAATTTAGTCCATGGGATAGAAGGAATCCAGGGACTAATGACAAATTGTCCCTGTTTTGTTCCTGTCCAAGGAAAATCACCAAAGAAAACAAATTTTTGAAGAAGTCCTCAAACAAAAGTAAGAAGAGCAGTAAGATATCAAAATATTAGCATTTCCACCGAATTTACTTAAATTACTTAATTAAATATTACTGAGGACAAACAGTAGTGTTTATACTTAATTACTATACAATCAATTGATGATCTGCTGTGAAACATTAAATAATTGTAAATGCATTACTGCAATACATTAAATCATATATTGTAAAATGATGGTAACAAAAATAAAATGTTCATGGGCAATATGAATGCTTTAGTAAACAAAATCCACAAATGACAAAATATGCCATCAAACCCAATCCAAATTGAGGAAGGATACTTACATGCTCCTGCACTTTGAGCTCTTGAAACTTAACAAATTTGGAACCCCTGCTCTGGAGGTAGAGTCGTCCCCCAGACTTGTTCACTCTGCAGTCCTCGCTAGGGCACATAACCAATGGCATAAATGTAAGGGAGCCCACCTGAAAACAATAAAATAATTGTTAAAATTGCATTTGAAATCAAGAGGCAAATGGAAAATTATGCCATTTGGCAAAATGGCATAACTACAGCAAAGCTACATTCCCAAGGGAAATATTTCTATTGATGAAAGTTTATAACTTTAAAAAGGACATCTAGAGTGGAAGGTGTACATTACAAAAAAAAAGTTGCACTTTGGCATTGAACCATACAAACTTCATGAAGCAAAGAGGGGATATGCTTGGAATATGATAATGTACACAGGGAATGATACATAACTCATATATTGTATGAGAGGAATTGATGTGCGACATTTTACCAAACCCTCATGGATTGTGCTAACACTTTCAGAAAAGTTGCTGAATAAAGGTCATCTGATAGGTCTAGACAACTATTACACAGGCCTACAAAAAAAATTTTTTTTTTGGTGCCGGGAATCTTTGTGATGATTTTAACTATATTTGTAGAGCTGAATCCAAATATGAAATCCGTTTTTATTTAAGAGCTCAACTTTTTTAGATATGGCACATCTTACGATTAGTTGTTTTAATATTTGATATACTTATCCCGGAAAATAATTTTCAAAGTTAAATAAATCTATAAGTATACTAATTTATAACCACTCTGCGGTGTTCCTTTTATTTTCAATAAACTGTCAATAAGTTTTATGTATATTTCTATATTGTAGGCCAATGAGATAATTATTAATTTAATATTCCCATATCATCATGTAGAAGATCTTTTTACGTAAGTAACAACATATCTATATCTTGAAAACTATAGCTGATAGGAAAAAACTAGTGTCATAATTGGATTCAGCACCCCAATTGTTCTTTAAATCAACATTAAAAGCTCCGGCACCAAAAACACTGTTGGCCTGTGTTACGTACGGCAGTCATGAGCTGTATGAAATTTTGAATATAATGGATGCATTAGGAACTTAAAAATCAAACCGGAAGGAATTGCAGAGAGTTATTACGACAAAGAAATTGAAAATGGGAGAAGTTGCAGCTAGCTTTAGGAACATATTGATGACTTTGAAGTGGAAGGACAAGAGGGATATTTGTGTGCTGTCCAGCACAAAGATAGGGCTGGACAGGAAAGGGAAGGCAAAGGACCTCTTGCCATTGCGGACTACATGTACAGTACGGTGATGAAGAGGATGAAGAAATGTTATCAGAAGATATTCCGGCACCTCCTTGATCTATGCACTTTCAATTTGTATGTTATACATAGAAAGCATAGAGGAAAGGAAAATCACTTGAATTTCTTATTTACCGATTATTCAACAAATACGGAGGTGCTATTTCCAAAGTGCCAAAAAAAACTTCCAAATTAGACCCTCCACTGCGTTTATCATATAGACATTTCCAGGATCTAAATCCCCCAAATGCAACTAAATAACATTCACACAAGAGATGTATTGTGTGTTTTTCACATAAGCTGAGGAGGTAAACAATATACCGCTGTAGAGAGTGCAATGTTCCACTCTGTGCAGCTACGGGCTTCCATGCGTACCACACACAAACACAGTACCACATGAGAGATGAAAATGTGCATATAGTTTAACTAAACCTGAAAATAAACTACAATCAACGGTGTTCAATAATAAAATAGTAGCCATGTTAGTAAAAATTTTTTTTTCAATTTGATTACAAGAAAAAACATTGAATTAGCAAATTTAACAAGAATTGTTTAAATAATTAAGCTGAAAGCAAAAAAACTTTTGCCCACAACCTCTCTCAACAACAATTACATTAAAATCAACCAAAAATAAATAATATTTATCCACAGATTAAAAACCCCCACCATGTGGACAGCTATGAAACAATCTGTCCCCATTAATTAGGTTAAGGTTTAAATACTAAATAAAGAACAATGGGTTTAAGCTAATTTAGTACAATAAAACAGTTTCTGGCGTAACTTGGTGGAAAATCTTCATACTGACTTTTAATAATCAAACCACTTTACTTTTCCACATAAAATTTTTAATTTTTACAACCCAGGTTTCGTTATAGCATAACATCATCAGGATCAGACCTCATGATGTTATGCTATAACAAAACCTGGGTTGTAAAAATTAAAAAGTTTATGTGGAAAAGTAAAGTGGTTTGATTATTAAAAGTCACTAATTTAGTACATTTAGTTATTCATGTTTTTTTTAAATTTAAAGTTAATGTTTTTGACCATGTTTTTTCTTACACAAAGGAAAATAACTTGCCTTCAATTCTTGTTTCAAATTTGACACGCAATTAGGAGCTAGTTCACTTATTTACTCTTTCCAGAAGTTACATAAAAATCAATCGATATAAGGAAATATCTTACCACTTGATAGGTCTCAGCACCACATTTGTCACAGGTGTAAGTGGCCACCACCATCAATGGCTTCACCTCAGTGCCTCTGGTAACAATACCTCGAACACTAACCAACTTTCCTACATGCTGAGCCTTAACATCCCTGATGGGAATGGCCTTTCTTGTGGTCAGGTCTTTGAAGGATATTTCACTGTAATGACACAACAGTTGTAAACAGTGCATGTTTAAAATATCTATAATATGTAACTCACAACATAAATAAAAACACAAGATATCAACCTTTCCACTTATTATAGTATGAGCTGTTAAGATTACTTGAAACTGAACATAATAGTCCATTTTCATTTTGATAAGTATTCTACCCATTTAAAGGTAGGCCTTGGGTGCAACACAAATGCCATCTACTACAAGTATCTCTTATAAGAACTTGCTACAATTTGCTCTAAATTATGTCTTTCTTCATTTATTTGTAACTTCCCAGCAATGACAGGCCCCCTGCCTTACTCTCCTGCCAATACAGTCATCTTCATTCCCCCTCTGCTACCCTTACCTTTGCCATCTGATCCATGTACTAGTTTCAGATAAGTTGCCTATCCCTCTAATCCACTGTCATATTCCAGAATATCTCTATCAACTCCTCCTCAAAGTCTATTCAGCAATGCAAACATCCTGAATACATTCAATGTTCCTCTTTGTAATGTTCTCATCATTGCATTACTTGACATATTCCTCTCCCCTTAAAGGAGCTGAAATGATCTTTGTCTTGGTAGTAGTTTTACAATTTTGTAACCTTCTACTGATGATTCATAGAATGACCTTTGCTGTGCATGACATTAACTTATCTTTCAGTCCTAAAATACAGCCATTGTCAATTTTTTGGGATCATAAACAAAATTAACCAAAAGACATCTTCTTGTCATATTTCTTAACCATAAATGCTGCAAATGAGTTCAAATGATCCCTTCCTTCAATTTTCCGCTAAACTCCTTAGCAATGCTGTGGGGATATTACCTACTCTATCTTCTTAATTCAACTTCATCTCCCTTAGTCCTCTCTCTAACTCACTATTTTGTGTTCCAAGACCCAGACCACCCTGCCTACAATGCATTCCCTTTCTCTTTCAAATATTGCAAGTCTAATTTCTTTACCATAGAGCTATTCTTCATTATCGTTCCATCATATCCAAGTATCCTCTCCCTTTCTTAATAAGTAACCTACCCTATCTTTGATGATAGTTATAGTTTTCCCTTGCTACATCATAATAATTCTCTGACTTTATTACATAATACTTCTACCTTTCCCACCTATGGAATCTCTCCATATCACTACACTTGATCTCTCCACCACATTTCCTTGCCATGATGTTTCCTACCTAAGTTAATTGTTTAGCTCTGTACGTTATTTTACCCAATTCTTTTCCATTTCTTTATTTCAGTGACGAACAGATGCTGCACAGACTACCTTTTGCATGGTTTCTACCCTTTCACCTATCTGGCATGGGTAACCCTACCAAGAGTGGGTGCTGTGTACATTCCATAGGTAACACTAACAATATCACTGCCTTTGCTATAGGTAGGTACTTTGGTTAGATAGGTAACACTAACATTATCACTGCTTTGGGGGTTCAACAAAATGTGCCAGCCCTTCCACAATGACAAAGTCATAGTCCATAAGAGGAAAAGCATTCAAAAAACTAAAATGCTAGAGGATATGAAAGAAATGGAAGGTAAGTTGGTGGCAGTATCTGAATGTAAACATGCCCTTACTTATTTTTCTTTAAATGGTTTACAGTGCCTGTACCTAACTCTTGTTTTGTACTTGTATGCATGGAGTACTCGTCACGTCCACGTCACCACAAGGGCACACAGCCGGTGGTTTTGTTACCAACCATTAGATAATTGACCAATGTGTTTTTAACAAATTTTTCTACTGATGTGGTCCCAAAATGTGCGAGGGAAAAATTAATCCTTATAATAATTGGTTTTGTTTTAAATTTTCCTCAATTTAGTCACTGTGGTTTTAGAATTATTCACCTACACATGCACTGTGAGCTTTGTCAAGTAAGGAGTTAAGGCACCAGCCATTTATACATAAATAGATGCTCCTGCACAAACATAAATAAAAGTACAATACAATAGAAATAAAAACACACGTATAATTCCTAACTAAATGCAACTGGTTGTGTTTACAATAATCAAACTCAATGTCACAAGCAAAACTATTTAACGTAATCCCTAGATTACTGTAATGGGCATGGTATACAAAGAAGCAACAATTAATTTATATTTTAGCATAATATTTTATCCATACATGAATTACCTCAGTGAGAGGATAAATAATAAAATTTAAATAAGAGGATGAGACTTCGACGGCATTTATGGGGTAAAAAATGAGATTTTTTGGAAATAGTGTGGAGCAAATGATTTCACTTCGAAGTAGTGGCATTAAAAATAATTTACAGATTCATGTAATAGGTAGATACAATAACAATTCCCACTCCTTGATTTACTTACAATCGCCTCATTAGTTCCGATGGATACCGGTTATGTGGGTCTCTTGTTTCTCCAGGTTGTCTCATTCTTTGTTCCATAAGAAGTCTGTGCTCTATGTATATATCAAGAGTGTCTTTGGCAATAACCTGTGACAAATATTATTTTATTAGCTCCTAATCTTCAAAACAAAGTGTTAAGATTTTTATTTGAAAATTTAACCATATAACAACTATAAGTAGATCCTCAAAATTACCAACCTCACTGTGCTTAAAATCGGGCAGAGCTGCGTGCACGACGTCTGACATCAAAGCGGTATACCGCCGGGTGTTTTCCACCACAGATTCCGCAAGGTCTGAGTCAAAATTAGACATGTCATCCAGCTCGATGCATAAGGCGACCTAAATCAACGCGAAATTATAATTATTAACTTCATTGATGGTCAACACATGTGATAGCTGGAAAATACAAATACCTGTTCTCTATGGGCAAGCTTGACCAACTGTCGTGCATATTTAAAATCTTTCTTTCCATCATCACCTGTAGTGTAATACTCAACGAGGAATTGATGTAACTTCTCTGCAATAAAAACTTTTATTATAACATCTGGTATTTGCCGAAAAAATCATATCACTGTAAACAGCAAAAATCAAAACAGAATCAAGAATGTAAATTCTTCTTTAATTATCATAACAGTCTTATGGTACTTTGCACGGTATTATATGCTACATTGAATAAATACATTAAAATATTCTATGTGTTACCTTTTTCCGCTGCATAATCTTTTCCCGACATTATGTATGGAATTGATGTTTTCTTGAAATGCTAAGCCCGTGAATCAAATTTATATTCTCACTTTATTACTCCGATTACAACAAGTAACAACCACAGCCTCTAAGCCTCAACAAAACGGCGGGAAACCAACATATAACGACTAGCGCTTCATATTGTGTCGGTGATATTGGAAACTAAAATAAACAAATGAGTTAAGATTAGCGGTAGTTTACGTCATATGAGAGCACAGAGTCATTTAATTTACATCGGGAGAACCAGACGGAATTTTAATATTTGAGCGGATGGTAAATGTTAATTATTATTGCTATTGGCATTCTTATAAGCCTTTATCATGCATTTTAAATTGGCGTAAATGTGTCGTTTTAACTTTCTGTTAGGCAAGTACCGCAGTTGTAGTGGGCCTCGGCCTTGTTGCAGTAGGAGTCGTTGGGAGGCAGGTTGTTCGAATGTTACCAAAAATGACTGAGAAAATGAATGAAGCTATGAAATCTCTGCCAAAAATGGACCCACAGGTAGATTAACTTTGGTATTTCGAGGTGTTATTATTAGAAAGATTATTAACAAATGCTTCGTGTAGTCTTTCGCCAACAGTAGGTATTACAAAGGAGGGTTTGAACCAAAAATGACGAAGAGGGAGGCATGTCTTATACTCGGTATCTCTCCTAGTGCCAGTAAAACAAAGATAAAAGTGAGTCCTTGCAAGTCGTAATTTATGTTTTTTAACTACGCAGTAGTGCTAATCCAATTGCATCACCAATTGCAGGAAGCCCATAAAAGATTGATGGCATTGAATCATCCAGACAGAGGAGGATCTCCTTTGATGGCGGCAAAAATCAACGAAGCTAAGGATTTATTAGAGAGTGGCAAATTTTGATTACACATGCTAGTTTTCGCATTGTAAATACCAAGCAAATTATAGTTAATCGAAATATTTCATGATATTCATGAAATTATTTCCCCAAGTGTCAGTGAAGGTTGCCGTGGGAGTTTTGTTTATGGCAACTGAAGTAATGTGATATGCTTTGTGGTGCGCAACAGTATGGAAATCTAGGTTTTGAAGGCGAACGAACACGGTGGTGCACTTCACCAACAACCAGCTGTTGCATAGCTTGACTTTATGTGCGACGATAAATCGAAAATTAATTAGCCTTTATAAGGTACTCAAAATGAATCGATACAATACCTATGTCAAACTTTGAATTGCAGTTAACCTTCGTCGCAATCTGTAAAGGCATAAGAGCTAATACTAGGAAAATACAAAGTAAGAAATGGATGAACTGACTACATGGAATTTATTTTAACCCACGCAGCCTATATTGGCCATTGAAAATAGTTTGGAGAAAATTACTATTAAATTGTGACTAATTTTGACTACAATTTTTTGTAAATAATTTTATTAAAACCTAAAAAGTGAAGACATAACAAATGACAATTACAGTAGGATTTACACTCTTAGATCAATGCAAGCACCACTAATTATATTACAAAACAAATGTTTTTGCATTAAAATTTGATTTGGTAAATATTTCCACAGATCATTGCATTTATGTGCTATAAGGTGATATTAAATGGAAATATTTACACGTCACCTTCATTAACATTTCAGTTTCTACAATTTTCATAATGAATAAAATATTTCATTTATGTTGAGCACAAATTGTCATATGAGATCAAACTGTACATATCTGAGCAGAGAAAAAAGTAATGAAGGGCTTAGTCACATTTATCCTAGTGCACATTTTCTCACTATATCATAGAAAACATTTTCTAAAAACTCACCTGAACAGTGATTGTTTTATCAAGGAGCCAATTATATAATTAAATAGCATATCTACTAACAAGGTGCGGCAGAACCCTTCATTTACAATTGAGATCATAATATATATTCTTGATTATTAATACAATGTGCTGAAACATCACAGTGATTGAAAGGATAAATTCAAATGCACCATTAAGTTATCAAAATGCATAAGTAGTAACACTTTCATATTGGCATGTGGATTGAGATAATAATAAATTCTAAGAATAAATTATCATGGGTTAAGGAACAAAGTATGCATTTTTTTCACTTTGAGGGAAACCTCATTATGATGGGCAAAGACACTTGGATGATTAGTATGTTTACAAGTACTCTAATACCTAGAGAAAGTCTCAGAAATGGAAGCCCCACCTCCATTTTTTCCCCATACCATTTTTCTCCCACATATATTTTATCACTGTGCAAAAATTTACATTGTGAACATTACATATATTTCTTACAGTTCATTTGTTATGCCACTGTTACAAGAACGTTTTCAATGACACTCATAAAACAATTATTAGTAGGAATTGTTGCACATGATTCTTTTCCGACTACTTGAATATTATAAAATTCTGTAAACATCTAGCTGCAATCTCAGAACACATAAAACACAAAAGTTAATAATAAAATAATGAGTCGCTATCTTCTAAAGGCACCAGACTGAACCATGGAGAAAATGATAAGACTGGATGATTGTGAACTGATTACTTCTGATACAAATAATGTCACACGGGTTAGTTTCTGTTCCAACTCTTACATGAAACTGTGGCCTGGAGACAGCCACAATACTGCTATTTCTTGCCTGAGTTTTAATCTCAAAAATTGCTACAAAGATAGAAATAGCATTAGGCCATACAAATAACTTGAGTCACCACTAGGTTATCTGGGTGGAATATTAATGCAGTCATCCATAAAAACCTAAGTATATTAGAACCTGCAACTGCAGCTATGATTGTGAAAGTCATTGGCATTTAATTTGCATATTCTAAAAGTTTTCTTCATAAATAAGATTAAAATATAATATGTAGAGTACATATATAAAATATTAACTTCATACAAACAGCTTTGTGAGGGAACTGACCTTAAAAGGTGTCAGGCAGAATTGGATACATTTTCATTGCGACTGAAAAAGCAGTAAAAATTGATCAAGCACATAACTGAATGTTCCCAACAGTCTCAGATTTAACAATAAACCATTATCTCCAATGTTACAGATATTTCTCACACCATCTTTTTTCATATTAGGACATTTTTCAAATGCTAATTCATTGACTGATACTTTGGCAGAATTTTTGATGAAAATAGTGCTCCTATAAAATAATTAATCGGGGAACCAACACAAATATTGATTAAAGCATGGGGTATTCTACTCTTTTAAGTGGTGGAGAACAGGACTACTTATCTCCTGTTTCTAAGTTAAAAGCAACATTTCCAATTACTGATCACTGCAGTTAAATTACAGAATACTTGCTCAGTATTATTACCCTGTTACATTAATTAAAGTGCAAAGTAAGGCATGAATAATCTACATTAGTCAACCAAAAGGTAGGTATTGATGGGTGAGATTAGAGGCCACCCTGAATCAAAGCCTCAAGGTGAATAAAATTCACTGTCCATGGGGGTATTTCCTTTCCATATAACTACGGAGTTGTAATAACCTCAAAATTGCACGGAATTTATAGATGGGATTGTATAAAGGTATCCATCCAAATTTGATCCCAAGACCCTCTAGTCAGTATCCAAATGCCCTAGATAATATGCTACCACTTCCCTAAATTATACTACCAGTTGGCTTAATGAGGTGAGGTGACAATTGCAAATAAGTCCCTTCCACACTACATTACTTGTTACTATTTCTGAGAGACATCTTAACTGCTCTGCATAAAAGGCACAGCTCTAACCTTGTATACATCACTCAAATTATAATGAAGCTGAAAATTCCAAGACCACAGACATGACAATGCTAGAAATTTTTAATTTCCTGTTTGAGAAGACAACCTGATTATTATCAATGTAGCGGTAAAGCAACATCTTAGAGAGGGGTAAATAAATATGAATTATATACTTGTAATATTAGATACAATGAATCATTAAAGAGACAATATCTACAATGGTATTAGGTAGGGTTTCCATATTAAAAGTTCAGCCACTAAGCAAATAATAATGTTGGAGAGCAGAAAGAATTATCAGTTCTCTTGACTTTCAATACCAGCAAGTAGTGAGATTAATTCAAAAGTAAGGTAAATAGCATTCGGAACTCCAAACAAAATACATAGTACTTGTTACTGGATACTTAAAAACAACCCCATTCAAAATATACAGGCCTGCTATCTGTACACAGGTACATTCATGGACAGGTCTTACATAAAAATAATACATATTAAATAGAAAAAAAATGTTTTCATTACCTACAGGTTCACAAATTAGCCATACAAATTCTCTCTTCAGTGGCATTTAATGCAAGAAAGTAAAAAACATCTTAACAAAATGTAAAATATAAACCTTGAATTTACTCTGCATTTGTACGCCATCATATTAGGTAATAATCATCACTCTAAATTTCTTTAAAGGTGGAGCTGTTGTCCATCTACATTAGACTTTAGTGTCATCCAAATATAACAGACTAACCTTCATTAAAACACCTGACATTGAAATTGAGAGGAAAATATACTAATAATCAAAGATGTCTTCTTTTTATAATGAACTACTCAAGCAGTACACCTTGAGTGCACTGGCTAAGAATTATGATGACATTTCAGCTGCAAATGCTATACAGTTGGGGGAGTATACAAATATCTGTTCATATTGACTAAAATTCTTCCCTTGTCTGATTCTTTCATGCGTCAAACTAATCATTAATGAGAAACAGTGTGACAATACAACTTAAAATTTCTAACTATTCTATTTGACTCGTGTGCATTATTAGCTTTTGTGATGATTTTCTGAGTTGTTTGATTTTTAAATATTCATCATTACATCGATTATTGCACGGATGACCTAAATTTTATTTTAACCATTATAAGAGACTGGCTTCATATTTTATTTTGGATTTCAAAAGCACTTTCAAGTTTTTGTTGAAACTAACAAAGTTATAGCTGGCATCTTTGGGTCTTGAAGCGACAATTTTTCACACTTCGATAAATGAAGAGGTTGAGTGTAATGCTGGAAAAAACATGGTCGAAAATTGGATAACACACAGCAACCAGAAAATATCTTAAGCCATAACAGAATCACTGTAAAACTTTTAAGAAGCCAATCATGAATTTTTTGTCATATATTGTTTGGGGGTGTGATCTGTGGAAAATAAAAATTGATCAAATTCCATGCTTGCTGAAAAGATGGGATTTCCTGATGGCTATAAGTCTCAATGGAAGTGCATTGAACATTCACTAGGGTGCAACTCTCCTATGAGAGCTTCTTCAAGAGGCCAGTGAACAGTTCTACGATAACTACATGGAATTGCTCATCAGTATCAGATAGCAGAAGAGAATAATTGTCCAAAAGCATCATGGAAAGATACTAGAAAAACAATATTATTTTAGCCCAGTTGAGGTTAAATTCCTTATGGATGTATGCATTAAAAAAGCCTGATATCAACTCCTTCCAATAAACATAACAGTTTCAGGTTTAACGCTCTAGCTTAATGCTGGGATTTATATTTTTTCAGGAGGATCTATCTGTTTGTATACAATCTCACCTCCAAAGTAAAGATGGTTCAGATGCAGTGTTACACATTGGAGAGAAAATTCAAGAGAAATGTGAAATCTAAGTGCCTAAATTTTATATTGGAATAAATATACAATAAAATACTGATTTTCCAATTTGTAAATGCAAGGAAAAATGGAGTCAACTTTTAGATATTAATATTGAGGCAAGAGGATGATTGGAGGCTTATTAGGTGTGGGTATGGCAAAGAATAGAGAAAATAAGTTGGACAGAGAGGAAGACAAACTCCAAGGTTTTGAATAGGGTGGGCAAAGATAGGTAGGGGCCGGGGAAATACAAAAAAGGCTGAGGTAATGGGAGGAGGAAATATTGAAAGGTAGTTATATGTTGAAGGTAATGACAGAAGGGAGAAAGTTGAAAAGTAGAGTGGTGGAAGCAAGAGAGTAGGCTTTTTTGACAACGTGAAGACAAGCAGACAAACATGAAACAAAAAAAAAGAGTTTTAGACTTTCCTAAGGTTATTTAATTAATATCCAAATGTATTTCAACTATAATTCTCACTCAAGACACTTTAAAAAATATGACAAGAAATAAATGGATGGTACCTATTACGCAATATTAGAGAGAACTTGTGGCTAAGAGTGCCTGATAGAGAGAGGTATGCATGAAGTACAATATGGGCAGAACCTAAAGTCGAAAACATATCCAGTCTAATGGAATAGAAAAAATGAATACCTCTGATAAATGTGCTGATGGTAAACAAACACCTGGAGTGCGGCACAAATTTCAACTGCATTCAAAAAGTAAATCACATCCAGTTATAATAATATTCTTCAAATTGCAGGAACTTCACTTGTTTGTGATTGTAGACATTGGCTCGAAACTTAAGGAGAGGGTTCTCTTAAATCACATTCCTGGCACATCACACTACTTCTCTTAACTCAATAATTACGCTTATTCTTTAGCAAATGGGATCCCCAGTATTTTGCAATATTAGGCACTTAAGTTTGAAATGTGCCTAAATCCTTGATTACATTTTTTTTACTAAAATTTATAGTTCACAAGTTGTACTGCTATTCCCACCAAAATAATTATAACTGCTTATCAGTCTTCATTCATAAATTGTCAAAATGAATTTTCTTAGATAGAAATGTGGCCTGGGGAAATGAATAAAGACATACATTTTCTTAGTTACTCCTTTGTCATAAATAGTACTCAACAACTAACTAGTCAATCATCCCATTAGTATAGCTTCTTGGTTAATGTCTAAGCAAATTTTAGCATATGAAATGAAGATAATCTGAGTGCAAAGCATGACATGTACAAGAAAACTATTTTTTCAACAGGTTTTTAGTATAGCTGCATTCATTATTGTTGCATTCCTCAGTTAAAACTAATTTGCTCCTTGAGCCAAATGCCATGGGATAAGAAATATCACAATAAAGGATTTCTTTTCACCTAAAACATATGGATCAAGAATTTCCATAGTATAACCACAGGCAGATCACAATATGTTAATATTATTAATGCCCACTGCTAATTCTGTGAGTATAAATCATGAAAACACCTGGGATCAATACATATATCTTTTTTTTTATCAGGAGCTAAATTGTAAATTCTCATTAGCTTCAGTCGGGGTTATTATAATGAAACATACGATGTCATTATGCTGCACCATAAGTAGATGAAAACTAACATGAGACACTTGCAACTTGCCTGTACATTTACAACTTTTAAAAATGCTGCAGTGTGATGGTTTAGTATCTAGGGGTGATGAACGTGTTGAAGGAGCACTCGAAAACACTGTCATGGCATAGTAATTACATTATCGGAATCTGCATATTGGCACCTGACCTTAAAGTGCTGGGGACTTCTTTCCAGAATGTAATGTAACTGCTCATTTAAGGGGAATTTTCTCATCTCCACAATGACGTATCAAGTCCTAAAAAAAATCAGACTTACTGAATTCTGAACAAACACATTGGCAATATATTTTCAAAAATTTCTGTAACTTGCAGTTAAGTTTATCCTTGGGAACATTCAACACTTATCACATGGATGAACTCACTAGCTGAATTTTTCTGCTACCAATTCCTATGAGAGCAAACTAGTACATAAGTAGTAGCTTGTTTTAAGTGATTTTTCCACCATGCAAAAATACTACAATGCTTCAGACATTTTCAAACAGCATTCACTGGGATTTTTTTTTTTCATTTCTGGAAAAGCCTAATAGTATAATATATTTTGCCAGTTTCAACAAACGGTAGACTATAAATTACATTAACCATTTATATAAAATTACAAAGGGTATATCATTTAGTTTTGGTATGTTTTCCATTTTTAAAGGATACATCTATATTACCTCTAGGTAATAGTGATGAGGACACATATGAATATAAATGTGTTTATATATTTTCTGTTTGCTTCACCAGGTTTGGAAATGCTGGAAACAGGTTCAAAATTACATGAAGTACACTTATATATAGAAATAAAATTCATTAAATGAAGAAGACAATGTTTTTTCTACTGTTCTTTATTTTGGTACTACTAGTTTCAATGCTTGGACATCATCAGGTACAAATTAGTCAGGTTGTGGTTCATTTATATACCATTCTTGTGGGGGAAGGGGTGGGTGAGAGAGGGGAAAAGGGGGGGAAGAGGATTGGTTGTGAACGGCGTTGATGGGAAGGAGGAGAGAGGTGTTAAAGAGTCAGGAAAGGCGATTAGTGGGGTTCACAGTGAGGTGGGAAGGGTAGTTAGGTCTTTCCGTGAAGGAAAGGGATGCTTCCAGGATTGGGGAGAGGTATTCAAACAATAATTATTGCTTGAATAATTATAACTAACTTCCCACCCCTTCCCCCACAAGAATGGTATATAAATTAACCACAACCTATATATAGGTGGTGATATATATATAGACACAACCTATATATAGATGAACCTATATATACCTATAATGGTATATAAATGGAGGGAGCCTGACTAATTTTTACCTGATGATGATGCCTAATCATTGAAACTAGAAGCACCACAATAAAGAACAGTGGAAACATACATTGTGCTCTTCATTTAATGAACATGATCTTCCACAAAGTTGAGCCAGAAACCATCGAAGAAATAAACTTCAAGTGGGTTGCAAAATGAATGCATTACCAACCCTCCTAATATGTAATTCCAATTCAGATTCCACTGATACAATTTCCAGAACGTTTTAAAACGATTCCCTTGTTAGTTTGACTAGACCAGCAACATATCATTTGAGTTTCTTCCCCATGGAAGAAACTGATGCAGGAATAATGTCACTACGCATATCAATTTGACACCACAACATGCTCATAGTTTTACAGACATCCATGAAAATGGAACATAAATGCAGGTGAGGGCTTTTGCCTCCCAGCCTCATTAACAGCACAGGAAACACCATTGCAAAACATGGTAACTTCAACAGGACTATTTTATGCAAATTTAAACCAACGTGCCTTGATTCACTGGAATTCACTCCCTTTGTCTAGCTTTGGTATGATAAAAATACTTGACTCACGTGAATGATGGGACCTCATCTAAAGTGGTAGCCCATCTCATCATCACCAATAACTCTTCAACGCATCTTCTTCTCATCTTTAAATTCCATTTTCACCTCAAACACTGCTTTTCTACATATGGGCATTAACATTCATAGACTTCTTCATATTTCATAACAACAAGATCCAATTAAAGTATCCTCACTTCTTGGCCTCCTTCTCTTGAGAAATCTTTGTTCTTAATTTAGTAATTGTATTTCCAGGTAGAGATCCTGGGGTTTTAAAGATGCTCTGGAAGCAAAGACAACAGGAGATAACACATTGTTATGTCATCAAGAAAATTAAATACAAAGACTTAGTCGGAAATTCAAGCCAATTCCTTTAGCACTTGAGGGAAGAATGAGAAGTTGAATATTTGGTGGGAATACTTCCAAGGGATACTTTTTCATTCACCGAATTCTTAGCACAAGATAAAATGCAATCCCCAATTTTGAAAATAAAATTTTCAAAAACTTAAGAACCCAAATCAAATTTTCAAAAATTTACCAAAACACAAATGATAAATCATTAAATGGCTAGCAAAATTAAGATTAATGGTGAAAAGTTTACCAGCTGTGATAAATATGCATTGAGGTAATAATGAATTGAAGTTGAGTAGAAAAATAAATATGTTGGAAAACTCTCGGAATCTCAACAATTAATTTATCCTGACTTCTGCCAATTTCTCCCAGCAACCTTCTTTCTTCCCCCACAATATTTAGACTTCTTTGTTTATTTTCTTCCCATTTCAATTTTTTCATCTTCCTCCACACCCACATCTCAGTAGTACACTTCTACACTTATCCTCTAGCCTTGACCAAATAATTGAGCCACACAAAACTTGACTTACATCAACATTTTCAATAATTTTTTCTTTACATATTTACTAAAGACCCTTGTCATTCAACTTCCTACATTTTGTAAGAGCTTCTTTACCTCCAAAATACTTCTTTTACTGCCTGGTATGAATACATATATTATAATACTTATTCTACCATCACCACCAGTGTTAATTACTGTTACGATTACAAAGTAACCATCAAGTCAATAGGTTTTACGCTAGTACTTCACATATTGTTGCGTTCTTTGATGAGCTCAACAGATACAAATTACCCAAGTATCTAAAATGGGTTGGTCTTGCATTCACTGTTCTACCGAACATAAAACTCATTGCATTTATTTGCAACAATTGATATTGTTGAGGAAGGATAGAAAATCAGGTGGAGCAAGTGATTTTTGCTGAGGCAAGTGCTTGAGTTAAATGCAGCTTACCAAGAAGATTTTTAATTGCAATATAACTGAGTAAAACTACATCTGATCTACAGTAAAACCCTTTTCCCTCCCTTTATTCCTCCCCTCAAAAAGTTTTTACATGTCTACCATCAGAGAAAACTATACTGCTCTTACTCGCTTGGATGAAAAACCCCTATATTCATTGGTGACTACTGTCTGTTGGCCAGTTTACTATGAACAAACTCCATGCACAATACTTTTCCACATTCAACAAGGAAACTAGATAATTTTCCACAGAATAACCATGAAATAGAGCACATTCTAAGTGGTTGCAGAGGAAAACAGACCATATACTGCAAACTATAATTGCCACTAACATCTAAAAAAATCAACAATTGACATAAAATATTAGAAAATTAATTCTCCAACATTTTCCATTCCTGCTATACTTAATTGTACATAAATACCCACCTAATCCTATCTATGGTGGGTTTAGCTGCAAGAGAGATTTTCCATTAGTGTATATTTGCATTTAATGTACCTCCATAAATTCATGACACTGGAGAACCAAAGAATCCTTGGTTATTTCCTTGAAGCACTCCACTAATGCTGAAAAATCAGAGCATTTCAACAGATTTTCCTTATTCCTCATGATAAGGGTCAGGCTAACTCTGAAGATGATTTTGGATCCCTCATAGAAAAGACAATCCCATATTCTGAGCACGGTCTGCAATGAAAAGATTCCCAATAAGTAGAAGCTTAAATTACGGCAACAGTGATGCTTTAATCATGGTGGGAAAAGTAACAGCAATTCCAAAATTCTATTGTTGAATTGCCATCTCTTTGCCCCCCCATCATGAAAGACAGCTTATATGGCCTAAGTCAATCTCCTGTAAAAATAGAATTTGCATGCAAGAATACATATTAACATTTATTAAGTTCAACTAACAACTAATTAGGGATCAATTTAGAGTTTTTTATACAGACTGAATATTAAAAGGGTGAAAAATAAGGAAAACTTTACACTTCCACACACTTTTAACACAATCCGACATCATCACATCGCAATCACATCATCATAGTGCAGCATCGAAACCATGGTCATATTGCATTAAAAGTGTGTGGAAGTGTAAAGTTTTCCTTATTTTTCACCCTCACAGACATGCCAACTTTCAAAAATGAAAAATCGGGAGGACATGCCAATTTCAAAAATGAAAAATCGGGAGATTTTTAGAAGTGTATCACGAAGTAATCACTTTTAATTACCACAATATTTGCATGGCACCTTAATCCCTTTATGACACTTTGCCAATTTTTAATGAATGTCACACTTTATTAACATGTTAAGCTAAGTACACAATTTGAACAGTTCATCAAGAACGTAAGAAGGAAAAATCGGGAGTCTCCCGCTTAAATCGGGAGAGTTGGCATGTCTGCCCTCATCATGAAGGAATTCCACAAAGTTAAGCCTGAAAATGTTAGTGAATATTAAAACTTTGCTTTAACGATTAAATTAAAGTGGTACCTCAGCTTTCAAACATACATCAACAGTTCTTGCCCAAAGTTAGTATCTTGAAACCCATTATGGAAAATCAATCCATTTCCAGATTTACAAATTTCTGAAAAAATATGTTGAATTTGTAATTAAAAGTTTGCTAGTATGTATTGAGAGACATTTTCCAAAAATGCACCTTAACTTCTAAAAATAATGTTAATTTTTGTAATGTAATGTAATATATATATATTTGAAATTGACGCTCTCCGGCGATACACAAACACACAGATACAAAATATTCAACACACAGAAACATATAGGAAGGACACTCACAGTATGTATTGACGTTTATGTATACATACTGTGAGTGTCCTTCCTTTATGTTTCTGTATGTTAAAAATTTTGTATCCGTGTGTTTGTGTATATATATATATATAACACATAAACACAGTAATCAACCCGAAGGTTGGTTTAGTAGGTGATGGTAGAGCGCACCCATGTACTAAGCCCGACGACGTGTGAATATTCACACATCAGGGTAGGGGGGCCAGTTCCTTTCCCTGTACCAGTTATGGTTTCCCAGGAAGATCTGGTACCCAAAAAATCAACTAGCTTGGGTGGAGCTGAAGGTGCCCAGAGTGCCTTACCCGGGAATCGAACCCGGGACCCTCCGGTCAGTAGTCCAACACTCTACCCCCTGGACTACCGCGACTGACATATATATATATATATGTGTGTGTGTGGGTAGAAATAATATATATATACATATATATATTTTTTTTTGCCCTCCCATGGACTACAACCTTGTCGTGGTGGAAGGGCTTGTGTGTTCCGATGACCCCTAGAGCTGTGCTGGCGGGAGTAATAATAATTACTCCTGGAAGGGTCACCCATGCCAGATAGGTCGAAGGTTAGGAGCCAGACGAAAGGTAGTCCACGCAGCGTCTGTTCCTCAGTGAGGCGGCTGCAATGGCGTCTGACCCCAGTGGGGCGGCCATTAAGTGATGGTGTCACGTTAAAAACACTATTGAGGAAGGCAACGGGAAACCACCTCAATTATGATTCCCAAGAATATTATGATGGGCACTATAGATAATATGAGTCCTGGCAACTACGGGACACGGCCCAAGAGGCCGTGTGTCGTGCCCGGCAGCGGGAGAGGCAAGGCTTCCGCGGTCGTCATCCCACGAAACCCTTGCGGGGAAGGAATAACTTCAGCAGGACAGAAGACTCAGAAGAAGGCGAAAGTAGTTAGAATAGGAACCTGGAACGTCAGGACAATGTTGAGGAGAGGCAAATTAGAAAATATTAAGCGAGAGATGGAAGAGGTAACATAGATGTTTTAGGCCTCTGCGAGGTGAGATGGAAGGATAGCGGGGATTACTGGAGTGACAATTATAGAGTAATATACAGCGGCGGGGATGAGAGCCAACGAGGGGTTGCCGTAATTTTAAATAAAGGGGTAGGAAGAAGCGTAGTCAACATAGAGCAAGAGACAGATAGAATTTTACTCGTAGAGATTAAAGCAGAGCCGACGAACTTGGTAATCATTCAGGTATACATGCCACCGAGCAACCACAAGGAGGAAGAAGTCGATAGGATGTATGATGAGTTAGAGGATATCATCGCGAGTGTTCCTGCAGGGAAACATTTGATAGTGATGGGGGATTGGAATGCGACGGTAGGCGAAGGAAGAGATGGTGGTGAGGTGGGGGACTATGGGTTAGGCACGAGGAATGAACGCGGGGAGAAAGCAATTGAATTCTGCAGGAGACAGGGGTTAGTCATCACTAACACATGGTTTAGACACCACAAAAGGCGTAGGTATACATGGAAAATGCCAGGTGACTCAGAAAGGTATCAGTTAGATTATATTATGGTTAGGCACAGGTTTAGGAACAGTGTGATAAATTCGCACAGTTTCCCAGGAGCGGATGCGGACTCTGACCACAATTTAGTTGTTATGAAATGTAATGTTCGTTTCAAGAAGATAAGGCAAGGGCGGCGGGTTAAAAAATGGAATTTAGAAGCAGTAAATGAATTAACGAGGAAGGAGTACCAGGAGGCTGTAGAGAAAATGATGGATGACGGTAAAGAACTGAGTGCTATCGAAGAAAAATGGGAATGTATCAAGAAAGGGATATTGGAAGCCGCTAAAGACACTATAGGAACCGTTAACGGGAAAAGGATAAGGAAACCATGGGTAACGGATGAGATGATTGCGAAGATGGATGAGAGAAGAAGATGGAAAAATGTAAACACAGAGTTAGGCAAAATGAAGTACAAAGAGTTAAACAATAAATTGAGAAGGGCCACAAATAAAGCAAAAGAAGAATGGTGGAAAACGCAATGCGAGGATATGGAAAGTTTACAGAAGAAGGGTGAAATTGGTGCTCTATACAGCAAGGTTAAGTTATTATCGGGAAGTAAGAAGGCAAGATGTGTGCTAACAGTTAAAGATAAATGGGGTAAGATAATAGTTGAACCAGAAAAAATCCAAGAGAGATGGAAGGAATATATAGAAACACTGTATGGTAAAGAACTTAGGCCGACAAGGTTAGACATAGAAAAGGAACATGACGTAGAAGAAGATAGCTTAGGTCCAGGCATACTCGATGATGAAATAGAAAGGGCATTAAAGGAGATGAAAGCAAATAAGGCTGTGGGGGTGGACAATATTCCTGTAGAAATGTTGAAATGGTTAGGGAAAGGTGGGAAAAAGGCCATATATGGACTGATTCGTAGTATCTATGAGGAAGGAATCTGGCCGGAAGATTTTGTGAGATCGGTGTTAGTTCCTATTCCAAAAAAGGCAAAGGCTTCGTCATGTGAGGATTACAGAACAATAAGTTTGATATCCCACGCAGCTAAAGTTATTCTCAGGATCATCAACAAAAGGATAGAGAGTAAGGCAAATGATTACTTAGGGGATGATCAGTTTGGGTTCAGGAAAGGAAGAGGTACGCGTGATGCCATTGCAGTAATGAGATCACTAGTCGAGAGGAATATAGAATACAATCAGGACGTTTTTGCCTGTTTTGTAGATTTCGAAAAAGCGTTTGATAGAGTGAATTGGGAAAAATTAATGCGTGTATTGCAGAAAATAGGAATGGATTGGAGGGACAGGAGACTGATCCGCAACCTGTACATGTCTCAGACTGCTCAGGTGCGAGTGGGGAACGGAGAGTCTGGATGGGCAGTGTTAGGAAGAGGTGTAAGGCAGGGTTGCCCATTGTCACCGGTACTGTTCAACGTATATGTAGAGGAAATGATTAAAGAGGCATGGGAAGAACTGGAGGTAGGAATGAAAGTCGGAGGGGAACTCGTAAAATCGGTTAGGTTTGCTGATGACCAAGCATTAGTTGCTCAGTCAGCCAAGGGGTTGCAAGCATTGTTGAGTGAATTGGAGGTTCAGTGCGATAAATATGGGATGAGAATCAATATTAATAAAACAAAGGTTATGCGATTTTCCAGAAAGAAAAAGGCTAAGCTAAATATTAAAATAGGCGGGGAAAAAATAGAGCAGGTAGAGCAGTTTACATATCTCGGAAGTGTTTTGGACCAACACGGTCAAAGTGGTAGGGACGTAAGGAGAAGAATTGCGCTAGGCAAGGAGGCTTTCTCAAGGAGGAGGGAGTTGATGACGGGGACGTTGAGTAGGGATGTTAAGACAAGACTCGTAAAAACTCTGATATGGAGCGTAGCTATGTACGGCGCGGAAACGTGGTCGCTGAAGCAGGAGGATAGACGTAGATTGGAGGCTTTTGAAATGTGGGTGTGGAGAAGAATGGAGAAGGTGAAATGGACCGAAAGGAAAACAAATGAGGAAGTACTGGAAATGGTGGGTGAGGAGAGGGGTTTGTTGAGAGAAATCCTATGGAGGCAGGAAAAATGGATGAAAGGCGTATTGAGCGGTAGTGGAATGTTGAAGAGGGTAATAGAGGGGAGAATGTTGGGCAAGCGAGGTAAGGGTAGGAACAGGATAGGGATGTTGGACGGGATGAAGGGAGGAAAGAAGTACACCGAGATGAAGAGGGACCTGATATAGATTAGTTTGCTAGGTGGGGAGTCACAAAATGTTTATTTGATAGTTGTGTCCATCCAAAAACCTACCTTAACCGGTAGATTACCTAATAATAAATAATATATTTTTTGCCACCCTTAATAAATAATATACAGATGAAAAATCGCTGTTTCTCTGTGGGGCATTTTGAAAGTGTAGTGGCCATATTTACACTAGTGTTGCATTGTGATATCATGCTGCCAGGTGGAAGCCACACATAAAAACATGTCTATCATGGTAGGAAAGGCACATTGGCATTGGCACAATGTTTCAAAATTGTAGGACCGTTTTAAAGACTTTCACTTGACTCCTTGAATATGTAAAATAACAATTACCATTACACTCGAGACTTAGCATTAAATATTCATACAGTACAAGATTCCAATGGTGAAATTTGAAGTGTGCGGTGAGAAATGCACACAACAGAATCATTGCGTGCGCCTTTGAATAAACTTAACTACATTGTTATTCACATTAAGTATTCTGGAATATACTGTATCAGAAAAATATCAGTTTGTATCTAGAAAAAGCGGGTCGCGGTGGTCTAGCGGGTAGAGCGTTGGACTGCTGACCGGAGGGTCCCGGGTTCGATTCCCGGGCAAGGCACTTTGGGCACCCGCAGCTCCACCCAAGCTAGTTGATTTTTCGGGTACCAGATCTTCCTGGGAAACCATATTCGGCACAGGGAAAGGAACTGGCCCACCTACCCTGATGTGTGAATATTCACACGCCGTCGGGCTTGGTACATGGGTGAGCTCTACCATCACCTACTAAACCGACCTTCGGGTTGATTACTGTGTTTATGGGTTTTTTTTATCTGGAAAAGCTTATATATTGAAAGGTTCATTTCTTGAAGAATTACTGTCTTTGCTATCTAAAATAGCATTTGAAGGCTGGGAGCCCTGAAGCTACTCTTTCTCATCCCTGAAAAGTATGATCAGATGAATACATCATTGTCCATGAAGAGCAATGCTTTGGTTTTGATATGCACATTACACATTACAAAAACAACTGCACATGCCTCAAATATGAAAAGCACATAATGTTTCAATCTAGAAGAATGACCATCAGGAGAAGTTAAAATGATCCATACCTCCCTAACATAAGGTGTATGATTAAAAGGAAGTGGGAATGGAAGAAAGGCTAGGGGTTAAAGGAACCTATGATCCCAATATCAGTGTTGAAAAAAAAGTATATCCAGCTTATACCATTTTCATCATGGAAATGATTCATCAGTCCAGAGACCCCCATCCTACCTATCCATTATTACTTTCCACCTACCAAAGCCACAAAGAGAAACAGCCCTGTTTGTTTACATTTACAAGGTTGTTTGATAACTTCTGCAATAAATATGTAAATTGAAATATCAGAGTTTCTGATGATAGTTTTATTTATATTTTACACTGTATCTCCGATGTGTTCAAAATTTCTCATAAATTAATTATTCTATAGTTTAAAAGAGAAATAAGAGTAATACTAAATGAACTCCTTAATACACTCGCCAGCAAATAATCTATACAGTTAAAATGATCCATGCCTCCCAAACATAAGGTGTATGATTAAAAGGAAGTGGGAATGGAAGAAAGGCTTGGGCAACCACATTTAAACTGAAACATTGACTATTTACATACAGATTAACTTAGTTACCTGGATTTATCAAAAGAGCAAATGATGATGAGCAATTGCTGTTAACCTGTCCATTTTGATGTGATGAAATGGGAAGTTTAATTATTTTCATCATCAATTCATATTTATCTTACCAATATGGGCAAACATATTATGCTCAAAATTTTTATGAATAAGTATATCAATTAACACAAATCAATGTTGATTATTTTTTAATAAGAATAATGGGAGAATTCACTCTGGCATAAAATCTCTACTTTATTCACAGCTTCAGCCTCCATTTTATTCAGAGTTGTGGGCACAGATTTTTTTACTATTTTTTGCAAAAATGGGCTAAAAGCAGATTTTAAGGGCTTTTATGTACAGTCAGCTCATTAAACGAAAATATCAAAAGAGTTACAATCAATTAGAGGAAGAACCCAAGAAGATGTTATCAGAAATTTTCCAATGAGGCACTTCCAATGCAGGTGAGAGGGTTGGACATGAGAATGACAAATTGACAGAACAGTATTGATGTTAAGAAAGAAGCTTTTGGTACTCTGAACATGCACATTTCTCTAAAAAAAAGTTTAAGTGATTTAACATTTTGCAAATTATAACTAGGAAACCAAGCAAAAGATTTAAGAATGATATAATTTCTCGTATATTTTATTTAATTTCCAAAAAACAAGCAATTAAAAAAGAATGAATAAGTCCATTGTTGAAATAAATAAGAGTTATTTATTGAAGGTTTTCACAACCAATAAATTTTCTCTACATTAATACTGACAGAGCAAATTTTGGGGAAATTACTCAGTTAGCATGCCATGTCATATTTTCATCAATTTTTGAAATTACCAGACTGCTGCAGTCATTTGCATCACATTTTACACTCATTGAACATGTCTTAAAATGTGTTTACCACTGTGAATGCAAGTATTTACATGTCGTAAACCTTAATTTTAGAGCCAAACTATACTGTTATGCATGCAATTTTGTCACAATGACTTATAAAAAAATATCATTTAATACACAAGTTCTAAAAATATTGAATATAAGGAATTAGTCCACTAAAAATATGATTCCCCCAAATCCATGAATATACCATTTATTTCGGATAGATATTTCTCAGCAGGCAGCCCAAACCAAAATGGCTCAAATTAGAAAATCAAAAATGAACAAGTGAGATAATATTATGAAATTACCTCGGTGGGTAATACTTCTGCAAAGAGGCAGACGAACCACTTGGTGGCAATGACAGCCCAGGGAAGACCCAATGCAGTCACGTGGGCATGCACTTCAGGCACCTTTATCCTGTCAAAGACCCAGACACAAATCTTAAAAATATATATAAAATAATGTTTTAAAATAATCACCATTCAAATAATACTTCGTATATTCCATATTTTTTTAAATCAGAAAATATTTAACAAAAAAAATTCAGCCACTGAAGAACTAACCCTTTCATGACATTATTTTATTATCCAATTTAATTGCAATTCAAAAGCAGTGAAGTGGAACTTTCACTTTGGAATTCACCCTTTCTCCACAAGTCTAAGCTCAATTATATCAAATTAATCCACGAGAAGACACAAATGCTAAACATTACCTCACAAGTTCTGCAAGGACATCAATATCTGTTATAAGGCCTGCCATTGTACAAATATAATACTGAGGCAATGTGTGTTCAACCAACATCTTCAGGAGCCAAAATGCTGTTTCCTCATCCTTTGTCACCAGTAGCAGTAGTCCAACAATGTAATTAAGTCCCTGAAATCAACACAAATTTTGAGGGCGTTTCACAAATGTATGCATATATATGGGGAAATTCAAGAATAAAAGCTGATGCCGGTCATTTCAACCTCAGAAAGTATGATGGCAATTATCGTCGTGGAACCAGTTTAAAGAAAAAAAGGTGGCTAGAAATTGCATATCCATATTTCCAATAAAACTAAGACATGCACAATGTATAAAATTTGTTTCAAATGACATTCTTCTCTGAGGAGGCCTGCTTTTAAGGCAAAACACCTGGTGTCAGGTTTTCTCTATGCACTTACCTACCCCCGATTTTAGTTCCAACTTTTTGTTTGTGTGATTGATGGGTCCCTGACATAGGAGAAATCCTTGTAAACCCTGAATGAGTGAGTGTGTGCGATTCACAAAGGTCTGATACACCTCAGTGATTGCGTGCTTACCGAAGTCCATTATTTTCCGTTTCGTTATTTCTGTGTGACTGGCAGGTCCCTGGCATAGGAGGAATCCTGGTAACCCTGAACGTGTGAGTATTTGTGAACCGCAAAGGTCCTTGTTTTCGAGCACACCTGAGTGATTGAGTGAATGAGCGAGAGCGTGTGTACATCCGTGTTATAATTTTATATTAATCTGTGTGATTGATGGGTCAATGGCATAGGAGGGATCCTTATAAACCCTGACTGAGTGAGTGTGTGATATTCACAAAGGTCTAACACACCTGAGTGATTGAGTGACTGTGTATTTATGTAAGTCGTTCCTGTTTCACTAGATCCTTTTATAATTTTTCACTTATTTGTGTGATTGACGGGTCACTGAAATAGGAGGGATCCTTGTAAACTGAGTGTGTGTGAGAATGTGATTCACAAGAGTGACTGTTATTTCTTAACACACCCTAGTGATCGAGTGGTTGTAAGTTTGTTTTATTATTTATTTTGCCTTTTGTGTGGGATTGAGGTATACGTGGGTCACTGTTTCTCAAACACAACCAAGTGACCTAGTGTGTATTCCCTATTTCTTCCCTTTTATTTTTTTCCTTATCACTTAGTGCCAATCAAGTTTACGGACTCGGCATTTTTTTTGTTTACATCGAACTGAGTTGCATTGAAGATCCTGTTACCATTAACTTAAACCATCGAACTTTGCATGGGATACTAAACTCATGTATGAAGCCTGGCACTTGCTAACTCACAATGGGGAGGCCTAAAATTTTTAACTTACATAAAGCGCTATCTATGTCCCTGACTCCTCTGAGTTTCCCGAGACGCAAATCTTTCATTTTCTGATGAAAAATCCTCCTGCAAGAAGGAAAATTTCTCTGTGAATTTATTTAGTCAGATAAAATGCTATATGCACTCTTGAAGCATCATCAGCGTGAAAGAAAAAAATTCTCATCCTAACATCTATTAATTATTTGAAAATTTGATATGACGGTACGCAACAATCACTATTTCTGCTAATTCATATTTTTTTACAATCATCCCCCTTCATTATTATCCCTCCGTCATCCAGTGAAATGTGAAAAATAATCTTCCATTTGATAAAATGAACTTTCTGAAATGTTAAACAATTTAAGCAAAGTATTGTCACGGAGAAACTGATGTAAATCAGAAAAGAAATACTTAGTTATTCCAAATATATTTGATTAAACATGACCTAGGTTTTACTTACAAAGTCATCATCAGACTGATGGCAGCAAAGGCATCATCATCATCTGATGATGACTTTGTAAGTCGAAACTGTGGTCGTGTTTAATAAAATATATGTGGAATAACTAAGTATTTCTTTTCTGATATGAATTGCTTCCACAAAGTGACACCTCAAACCATTCCAACTGAGGTAAAGATAAGCATATGACCTAACATGAGCAACTGTGAAGTTCTATTATCATTTCTACTGTGAAGTTTTCTAGCTTATGCTCCATCTACAATGTCCTGAATTGCACCTTATTATTCTAACCTTTGAAGTCCCTTTTTAGTCCTTATTCCAGTTTCAGTCAGCTGATATTGAATCAAGTGTGTACAGATTTTGAGTGATCTACAATGGAGAAATTGCAACCCCCATTGCTACATATCCCACTACAAAATCCCACCTATAGCTGCATTTGTTATTCATGTCTACCATGTTTAATTGGAAGAAAATTCGGAGGTTTTCATTCAATTGGTTGCTTCAATTTCCTCAAACGAGTCATTTTCTTTTAAAACTACCTAATGGTAGTCCACATACAGAATAGACTACTCTCTGTCCGGCTAGAATATTCCCTCTATTCATCTTGGGCGATCCTATCAGATACGATAATCATTGTTGTTACCATAGGAACAAGACAAACTTTGTCAATTCAAAAACATTTATTAATATAGTACTACCGTTTTCGCCACTTAAGTGACATCCTACTGAAGATGCCACCTATGCGATGAAACCGGTAATATGGTATTCGTAAATTTTCGGTGAATTTACAACGTTTGTCCTATTTTAAGATGAATTACACAAGGTTGAGCCCGATACCATTGAAACTGTTCTTGCCAGTAAGGTTCAACGGGAACATGAAAGCCATTTAATCACATAATGCGCCATGCATTAACTTTCCCAAAGGAATTAAGGTAAATATGTAACAATTGCTTTTTATGATACAAAAGTGACCCAATTTCAGTAGACACATCCCAACACCCGAGTAAAATAAACTTTTCATACTTTCCACCCTGTACTTCATTTTCATCTATTTAACTCTATTCACAGAGAGAGAATAACATTTTCAGCATTAGGTGTTTTAAAGTATTCATGTTATGCAGAATGTATATTACCTGGCAATACCCAACCTCTCGATTATGATGACCATAAGCAACTAGAACATTGAAAAGCATTTGCCGATGTGAATTTTCGAGACGTGAAGTTTCTTCTGTGAAGAATATATTGTCCGGGAAAGTTCGAGGGAGATCTGTTCTCACAATGTCAACCAAAGACTCATCCTTCGGTCCTGCCAAAATAGTACCATACAAATTCGGAGAGGCTCGCTCACGCATTAAATCAGCACCACTAACCGACATCCAAACCTGAAACATGAGTAAAATATAGTCATTATTATTAATTTTTGCATCTTTTCCTAGTAAAAGCTTCCCCATATGTTCAACGAAATTCATGTTCAAAAATGTGACCAAACATACAGATAACGATATAATGCTCGGTTACTGAAAATACTTTTCTTGCCACATTAAAAAATAATGTACTACTTACTTATTTTTGACAACACATTTACATGAAGTAAAATATCATATAAGTTTAAAATTTTTCCACAAAAAGAATAACTGAGATCATAAAATGATAATTATCTCACCCGAGCTCGCAGGCTTCCAGGTATTCCTTTTCGTACATAACGTTTCACAGTGAGATTTCTTTTTAAAGATTTGCCCTCTCCAAATAAATCGGTCCATTTTTTTGCTCTTTTAGCCAAGACAATTAAGTAATGTGACATAAAATCTTCGTAAGTCTCATAATCGAAATCCTCAGGTCTCTCAAATCCATACTCATCAACTTTGCTAGAATAAGAATAGTATTATCTCTTAATGCATTAAACGAATGAGCAAGGCAAATCAAGCCGTGCAAACTTACACCGGTACACAAGCTCTAATGTAAACAGAGGGATTCCCGACTAAGGGATTCGACCTTACCTGAAAGTAGAAGAAACAGCCATATTATGCTATAACACTTGGTGAAAGGCCCTTAAGAGCACCCAGATAATGAAACAAAATATTTTATCATTTCCATTAACGAGGTGACTAATGGGCGGTACGCACGGGTACACTCACTGAAATTTTTCATACTTATGAAAATTTGCGCCAAGTTTGAATTCCCTATTTTTGCATCCATTAAATCGATAATTCAATTGCGCACTTTTCCATTCAGCCGAAGTCTACATTTCCTCAAAATAGAAATATTGAATCATTGAAACATTCCTTTTCCAGCAAATTAGCATTCGGCAACGTTTTTTTACTGTTATTTTGAAACAAATGACGACGCCTAGGGTTAAAACGGTAAAGACAAAAAATTTCGAAAACGCGTTTATAGGCTTCGCAAATAATTCGTTTGCAATCTTAACATACTTATTTCTGAAATGCTTACCAGCAGCTTTCAATTTTCCAAAAACTTAAGTCGGTTGCTTTGTCCCATTGTCTTGTGCAGATACTAATGGTAGCAGGTAGCAGCCCACAGGTATGAGAAATCCAGCGTGTCCACCCACTTTGGAGTAACTAATTAGAGGAAATATGAAAGAAAGAGGTAAATATAATTGAAAGAAGAAAGGGAAACTAATCATTGAATAAATGACTTGTGATTCCAGTTGAAGGATTAGAGGGATCTGAAAAAAATTACCTGAAATATCGCTCCGTTGCCATAATTATACTTTTTCTCGAACTGCTTTACCTCTTGATCTAACCTCTTTTCCTTATTCATGTTCAAGATATGGTGGGAGATACATTTTATTTTCATATTTTTCTGTGTGGATGGCCCAATAATCTTTATATATAATGACCAGGAAAAAAGTGGTGTTTACTGTTGGGTTGTTCTTTAATATACATGTATGTCATTTTATTTGTCGAGAAGGACTTATAACTCAGATATTTGGGAAATACCGCGACAGAGTCACTACCAGAGTCATCAACTGATTTGCATAAATACAGGACACATTTACAGTTTACCTAAATAATTATATTAACGATGCACTTTACAATCCAACCATGCAAATATTATTTGGAAATGACTTTTTGCCGAGATATGACTGCATGAATACGCCTCAAATCTCCTGACTTTTGAATTTAAATTGACTTTGAATTAATAGCCCATAATAATGTACAAAACGTTAAAGAAACTGGAAGGGAATTCCTAAGCATTCTGACTAGTATTTCTTATTAATGTTGGCCGATGTTTTACTAATCCACAAAGCTTTACTTTGCCTATTTAATAATTTGCCAAATTAGCATTCCTTTGTGATATGGCTTCAGTTCCAACTGAATAAGTTGAAGAATTAGGTGCTTCAATGTCTAATCGTTTCATTCACTGATATGATACAAAGTTGTAGCCATTTGCATCTTCAGTGGCAGGGAAGAAGAGAAAGAGAGATAGGAAAGGAAAGAGAATACAATAGGAAAGGGGAAAGAAAAATAATTCAATGGATGAAGAACGAGACCATGATGCAGTGGATGGACTGCAGGGAGGGAATTGAGAGGAGGGAGGGATAAATATGGTGACTCCATACTTCACTTCATGAGATTTCATGCATAGGTGTTGTTGCCTTGAAGATTCATGAAAGAATTGCACAGCAAAAGGTTTTCATAATTTTTGTTTTTCTGTGTTGTATTCATTCATTTATATCAAGTCACTCTTGCGAATTTGACTTGGGTTATAGCATTAACCTTCCTAGTTCAGGATCTTACCTCCAATTCTCATACTCACTCTCCGAGGGATATGCACAAGTAGTAATGGGCCAGGCAAGGGAAAATTATACCAGAAGATTAGAGATCTGCAGATAATAATTGAATATAGCCTGAAAATGGTTACTAAATGGAGTGTGGTACACTTTTTCTATACTTAAATTTAACTTGGCACTAGCATGGCAGGTCCACACTGATACAGGCAGAATGCATTCCACCAAGGGTGGCAAGAACAAATATGTAATCACTGTAATTAAAAGGATAAAGAATTAAGGTTGACAAAAATTCATAAGTATTTCAATCAAAGCAACCCTAGTTAACCTGAGGGTGGTAAGAGCAGAGAGCTCGTCTCATATTAAGCTCAAGGGTATGTAAAATTTACATATCAAGGTGGGGGAGAGGGGCAGTACCTTTACCTCAAAAATCATGGTTCCTGAAAAATAACATAACTTGAGTGAATGGTGCCACCCATGATTAAACCTGGATCTCTGGTTGACAGCCCAGCACTCTATCCACTGAACTACCACCACTCATGTATAGATTGATAAACATAATTTTTATTTAATAATTTGGATATTATCATACTTATCAGACTTAAAAATTTAAGTTATCAACACAATGGTCGTTTGTTAGGTGAGGACAGAGCTCACCTAGTACGAAGCCCAACAGCATGTCAAATTCACACAAGGTCAGGGGGGAAAAAAGGGAGCAATTCCTTTCATTGTGCAGCCTTTGGCTACCCAGGAAGATCTGAAAAATCATACAGCTTGAGTGAAGCTGAGAATACCTAGAGGTGTCATCCTGAATGGAACCCGGACCCTCAAGTAATCAGTCCAATACTCTACCCACTGATCTACTACATTCCCCACATACTTATGCACAATTGTGTTGCATTCCTTATGCACATGCTTGGGCATCATTTTGGAGAAAAATGGGTCTAGTAGGAGAGACATAAGAAGAACTGTATTGTTGAGAAAACACTTCCAAAGAGGAGCTTGATGATAGGCATGCAAATAAGAGATATCAAGAAAAGAAAGATAAATACTTCAACATGGAACATAGCACTGTGTGGTTTGTAAACCTTATCTTTGAAGAAAGAGGATTAGGGTTGTCGGGAGAAACCCAAATAGGGTAGGAAAGATGGATGCAGAGCATTCTGATTGGCAATGGGATGTTGAAGTCTGTAAAAAGGGGAGAAAGTTAGACAAATGAGGAAGGGGTAGAAATAGGACAAGCATGTTGAACGGAACAAAGTGAGGGAGTATGCAGTATTGAAAAGGGTTTATTTTAGTGTCGGGTGTCAAGTTGGATCTTGTTAGATGAAGCTAAGAATTGTAGCGATGTTAAGTCAGTTCAGTGGGTTGGTCGATGAAATGGAACCATTCTCAAGATGATTGGAAATAGGAACATCCGCACAATTCACAAGATCCAATTCAGATGATTGACAATTTAATGAATGTTCCCCTTATACTTTATGGATTATAATTTTACTATTGAATGTTTTAGGAAGGCATGAAAAATTATGAAAGCAGCCAAGTAAATAATGCTGCCATTTCTTTTATTCACAGTGTAATACAGCATTATGTATTTTAAAGGGTGGAGGGAAGATAGTGAACATGCTAAATAACTGCCACTTGATTTTACAACTGGTCAGTTTATAACAAAACAGTGACTATGTACATTTCAAGAAATAGCTTTAAAAGGGAATTTTAAAAATTAAGACTCACTTGTTTATACAAACTACACATTTCGTGCATACATTGCAATACACAATTACCTCCGATTCAACACTCATAACTTTTCTCAATGTCCATGTACAGAAAGGTAAATTTCAGAAGAAAAACATAAATAAATAATGTTTTCTATACTTTGTACAAGCATATACCACTCAATATCTTCCCATAGGACTGTAGTTTCAGATGTCTTTTATCATTCTTTTTCCTAATAAAAATGTTTTTATGTATGCATGTCCATACTTATGTTAAAAACCAATTCAGGTTTCAAAATTATAATGTCACAGTGAAGCCATTACTTCCACAATGACAGTAAAGAATTGAAAACTGGATTGATTTAAAAATACAAATTTGGACCTCTACACACAAAAATAACTTTTTCTATACACTTAACTCTGCCAACACACTCCTCATTCACAGTGTATTTTCTGATAATTCACACTCACTGCACTTTTTCAAATGTTTTCTCACATGTGGAACCACTGCACCACTTTTTCCTTAAGCACCCATTGAAACACAGGGTATCACCCAGAGCAACTGTTTATGACTTTCCACACTATAATGGGAATGGATTAACATCACAAGAGGAGTCCTCTTCTCCTCAAAATTACAAAACAAACTCGCCCTATTCTTTTAAACACAAGCACCTAGGCACTTCATCATCTTCTCATGTGGTAGCCATAGGGACTAAACTGCTCATGCCGATCATGGAGGACCGTTGATGGTGGACCCATCCCTGGGAGCCATTCGGCATCTGGTTCCAAACCAACCGTGGACACCAATATGGATGGTGGTGGTGCTGGAGGTGGAGGTGTCATTCCTCCCTTTCCAAACCTATGGTGCTTCTTTTTGAACCTGTCATGTTCAATCAAAACATGTATCAATGTATGCATACTCTCTTTTTGTCAATTTGTTAATTAATCAAGCTTTTATGATATAAAATGGAGCACTTTGATGGTGAATTATTACTAAAAAAGCTTAATCAATTGTAAACCCTGATTAGACAAGCTATAAGAAATCATTTTAAACTATATTTTGAAGAGGAAGAAACAATAAATCAGGGGGATAATACCATTATCTAAGATTATTGCCCAATGTATTGCTACTGAGGAAGCACTAGGCTCCTTGATTAGTAGTATTCTTGTCCCAAGTACTGGTCTAATATCAGGCAAAATTTGGTTACCATTCATAAAAACTTCAACTACTTGCTCAAAATTGAACAAGTGAAACTTAAACCATCTGAAAATATCTCCTCTTATGCTTATTTTATCATGTATAGAGGGAAGGAAGAGAAGGATCACGTGATTGACTGAATTAAAAGCATTAGTGATATCAAAGAATAACCCCAGGGAAAAATTACTGTCATTTAGCTGTTTAATTGTAAAGTTGATGGTAGTGAAGACTGCTTGCCTAGTACGTTTCCCTTTACAAAATCCACATTGAGGATTTGACGGGATAATGCACTTTCCCAAAAATCCCATCAGCATGACACAGTATACACATGCCATAATTTTTAAATATTGCAAAAGAAGGGAAATGGGTCTGAAATTGTTAATTAGATCCTTATTGCAATTATTTTCAATATAGGAATGAGTTAAGAAGTTTTGAGAGCATCCAGAAACTTACAATGTAAAAGTGATTGGTTAATTAAAAATAAAAGAGGTGACATAATGGCATTGCAACAATCTTTAAGAGGAGTACTAGGAATACCGTCAATGCCAGCAGAGTTTTTATTGCCCACCTTCAGCAAGCATGCATACTTGAAAGTAGTTAGCATAAAAATAACACAGTGTACCACTGTTTTATATGAAAGGTAAAAATACTCAAGTTTGTTATTTTAGAGTGAGTAGGTGTCATTACTATTTCCCTCCCTTCTTCATGATGGAAAGATCAACATAAAAGCCAATAATCTATCTGCAGTCTAATTAAAAGAAAAAATTAAATAAACTTTCATTTTTATTTCAGTCAATATTGATATCAACTAATTAATGAAATAATTTAATACAGGAGATTGAAATGATGTTATAGTGTTTAGCCACTGATGACCCATGATGATGGGGACACCATAAAGGCATCTCCACCAGAAGGCAATTCCACCTAGAGTAACAAAAGTTTTCAGGCTGACCCTACTTATACTGAGTAAAAACTAAATTGCATAAGTGTAATCTTAGTGTCTATTTTCTCATTCATTTTGACAATATCATGACTAATTTTGTCCTTTACTGTAAAATATGAGACAGATTAAATGCTAAGAAATTAGTGAACCATGAAAAATGTACAAATTAACATTAAAAAATCCATATGCACAGCATCATGAACCTTACCATGACTATTGCAACAGCATATTTTTATGGTAATAATTATTGTACATATCTTCATTGATTGGAGGTTTTGGATGATCTCTGACAAATATTACACTATATTGTAGTGGATTCATATCTCATACACAATATAAACAGCTCAAGATTGAATTTACAATATATTTTAACTTCTAATTGAATATAGATTTTTACTCACCTTATTTGAGGGCAGCATAGTACACAGGTAGAAATTATGGAAGCCACTCCAATAAAGCAAGCAATTGCTAACACCCATGCTTGTACCCAAGATGTCTCTGCCCTTGCAATTATGGGTGCACACCTCTGAAAATGAAGATTTAATAATGTAAATTCATACTTTTCACCCTCAACTTGGTGTAAACACTTACTATAGCTGTCAAACGTTCCTGTTTTTTTGCTTAATGTTAACAATGCTCCACCATGAACAGCTTTCACAGGTGATTTGGTTCACCTACTGGACGGTCTCCAAAGTCCATGATATTACTCACCAACCAGTTAGGTTGTACACTATCTATCCCCCATTTTAATGAGTCGTCACAGCTGAACATAACTGTAGAGCATATAGCTACAAAATGTTATCTTAAACTGGCTCTGTTAGTGGGTTAGCTATCAGAGCTGCAGTATATCTGACATCAATCAATTTACAGCAGCAAAACAGCAGGGATAATTTTATATTTGATCTAAAGTGGGTATTTTGGGGGGAAGTCAACTTCACTGAAGCATTGTCTAAACTACTAATTGAATATTGCTAAGATTTTCTAGCATACACATGTACAAAAAATACTCATCCCTCTAAAAGGGCAATTGCTGCCATTATCTATCACAGCAGTGATGACCTTTAGCAAAACCATTGGCATTCCAGTGTATATATTACTGTAACCTATAAATGATTGCACCATTTGTATTGATCAGGTGATGTATATTCAATCCATTTTTCCAAGTGCTTAGTTAAAAATTCAACTGCCACAGTTTGACTATACATGGTCTCATCTTAGAATTAAAAAAAAACTAGAATTCTATGATTTACGACCGAGGAGGATGAACAGGATTTTATTTTTGTAATAGGATGGGGAAAGGTGGAAAGTGACCAGCCTATAGTATTATGACATAGAATTGTAACCATTCCATTGGTTAATACCTCAGTAAAAGATACTGGTTACCTATTGAAGATACCTAATTAATAAACTTGACATTCACTTGAAGTGACATGGTACCTTGGGGCCCAAGTCTCATGTACTGACAGGTTCTAGACTAGGGGTGATCTTGTTTCATTTTTAATTAGGAGGTGATTTTTTTAAAGAGAATACATAGTATAAGGTATCTATTACAAATAAGAAAATAGTTCTCTTTGTTTTGGTTACTGCAGCAGTGTTTTGAGCACTTAGTGATTATGAGTTTTCCATTTCCTAAGGCACACTCAATTTTCATTTTAAAGGTTACAGATAATCCTAGAGAGAAATAGTTTGTGAATCCATGTGAATTACATGTGAAAACCACCAGAGGATGGGCATATTTATAGGTCGACATTCTTTTTAATTTCCATCATATGGCATTCTTATGTGAATTAAATCCTTATCAAAAGGTAAAAGAGTAGTTCATAGAAAAAGCTGCATTTGTGAAATATTCAAGTGGAAATAAGGAGGACATATTAGTAATTAAATGGATTACAAATGGAAAATAGGTGAATTCCACATGGAAGTTTCCACCAAATCCTCACCTGATTTTCAACACAAGTTCCATGAAGATTTCACTGTCTTGTCCTCTCTGGGTTCAATATAATTGATCTAAGTCTAATTTGATTGGTACCCTAAGTCAAATCAGCCTGAAGATTGGATTCATAGGTAAAACTACACCTTACTTGACAGTCCAATAATATGAGCAAAATTGTTTTTTGACTCCTTCACATGTTTCAATTTTGAAGACATAAAACCAACCTTAACTGGCAAAATGCAGGTATGGTACATAGACAAATTCTCCTAAAAAAATAACAATTGGCATCTATCACCCACCTGAACGTCTTGAACACCAAATTCTTTGTACACCTTATCAAGCTCTGCATTGTTGGGATCTTGTAAAAGGGATTCCATTTCTGCCAAATCATAAGATTCCTTTCCAACCAACTGGAAGCAGGAACTGAAAATGAGATATAAGACATAAGAATAAGAATTATTTGTTAGCATTTTTCACACTTATCTACAGCATAGAATAAAGGTAGTTTTTCTTCCCTCTATGGTACTACATAAGTGTACTCAGTCAGGAAGTAGCCTCCTCACAAACTGATCAAAGTTGCTGTGTTCGAATTCTAGCTTTGGAAATAGACGTTGTTTTAATGAGATAATTTCTCTTGGGACACATCAATGACACAGCCTTAGCCTGTCTAGAGATTATTAAAAGGGACATATCAGCTTGTGAGTTAAATACATTAAGCTCATATGCAATGCATAGAATAATACAACAATTAATTAAAAAATCTTTAAATCAATCCAAGGACATTAACTAGCTTATAAAAAACATTGGTATTACACCAAAATATCAGAGGGAAAATACTTTCATGTCTTAATCCATTTTAAGTTTTATAAAGCATAGGAATATGAAAATTCACTTTTAAAAAAGCATCAGTTGAAACTTATAGATGCAGTCTAAAGTGTTTGATGATAACTTATAAATATTTCCCAATTAAGATTTGAGAAATTCATTGAGGAGTAGGAGAATCATTATGTGCATCGCTATGCACTAGAGTCTAAAGTTCTGAAAACAAACAAAGCATAATGGTAAAAAAATACCCAACTTCACTACAAAACATGAAATGACATAAAATGCTTTTTTCAAATGCACAACATAAGGGTTTACATTGGTAAAATTTTGAGTTATGAGTGACTAAATTGGAGTTTTGTGGATAACTACATATCATCCATCACAGCACCATTTTTCATCTGAAAGTCAATTTCAAATAGACACAAATATCAAACGTATTTATAGATGTACAAAATATTGGTAAAATGTGCAAATGCCTTCATTTATAAATGCTTTAGATATTTTTAATAAAAACTTTAAAAAAATTTAATGCATGTTTCGTTACCCAAAAAATATCAAACAAAATATTTTTGTAATTTTTGTTGTGGATATATTTTTCACCAAAATGTTATTTCCATTGAGTTCAAATTTTGGGCTCAGCCACGGCAAAAAAAAGTATTTACATCATAAGTGGAATAAATGATCAAAGTGATAAGTAGGTGGAAATAGGTACACAGAATAAAAGTGGTATTCAGAATAACTGGACCAGACAAATTTTTGGTTAAACTATTTTCCAAATACATTTCCAAATGAATTTCAAGGTATAAAATCATTCACCTTGGCTGGGATTTGAACCCAGATCCCTCAATGTGTGGCCAAGTGCCTTAGTGAGTTAAGCTAGCTAGGCATCCTCCTATTCTCCAAATTTTTTTTTCAAATGTCTGAAATATTTATCAATATAATGATCAATACAAGAAGGGAATAATTTTTTAATTAATTTTTTAAATTTTTATTATTAACCTTTTTAATTAGCTAACAGGAGAGTAGATCCTCAAAGAAGATGTAAAATAAAGATGGAAATACAACAGGAGGAGGTGAAAGCAAGGGAGAAAAAGTAGCTAGTGAAAATATGATGTTAAATGTGGGAATACAATATAGCTAACATATGCAAGGGGTTCTATAGTGTGCCTTTGCTCTTAAAGGAAAAGCATTGAGTTCTCTGGGAATGCAAATAGTGGTTGCCTACAACTGCCCCATATGAGTAGTGCACTGGATTACCTATGCATTACTGCATTGCCATCATATATTACCTTGAGACTATACATAGTTTTTCACTTCTGTTACATAAGTGCCCAATACAGGAGGAATAGTTAAGTGTGAATTTGGGATACACATTGCAATCCCTTATGCATGAAGCTAGGTTTCCTTCCAACTTCTTCACATGAGTTCATACTGAATAATAAATTAATGAAATCAGAGTGGGGTAATTTGGCATCTTAGGTGCATAAGAAAAAATATATCTATGAAGTGAAGAAGAAAGTTTTGAGAACAATTTTGGTTGAATACCATTAATTTTTCAACTTAGTACACATTTCTAGGAGGCACACTACAATAATATCATGAATAATAATATTATTATAATTAATTCTAGATGGTTTTTTATGAACCAAACAGGGCATATACTCTTTGAAGCTGTTAATTTACCATTTATGCCACAAGCTTCAATTTCAATTAGCATACATTGGTTAAAGTGCTTGACAATCCTGTCAGGAAAACATAAATTTTTTGCACTCCCCTAATACATTTAATTGCTATAATTTAAAAATAGAAATATCCTAGAAGTGAAAACTTACCTCGTGCTTCCAAAATCTAGACTTCCGTCTCCTTTAGAATGAAATTGGGCATCATATACATTGAGTGAAACTGATGGCAGCAGAAGAGCTTGCTCCACAGCTTGCTGAAACTTAGTTAGACTTTGGCGAACTTCAGTGGGTGGCTTAGAAAACACAAATTTCAGCAGATCCCTTTCTCTAAGCACAAACACCTACAAAGAAAAAAAATGAAAACTCTGTTTTGAATTTTTGTCTTCAAAGAATCTTGATAACATACAGCTTTTTTCTCTATTATTCATCTCATTTTTCTATTTAGCCACAAGTGTTTTTTTCTCTTACTTCCCATTGCAATCAATTCAAATTTTTTTCCTTCAATTTTTATGTAATATGAAATCTTTTTTAGTGCACCATATTGAAATTAATTGAAATATTGCAGTATATAATAGAGAACCATTCTGGAAAATTTGAATATCAGAATACTAAGAAATTTATTTTTCATAGATGGGATTGATTCAAGTCATCTTGGAAGTGATGTATAATGTTTCATTATGTGTGATGTCACTTTCTCTTGGAAAGGAATGCATTATATATACATATCTCCTAATACCCCTTCAAAAGAGACATGTTCTCAATGTGCCCAGAGGATCAAGTTCGAATTCTTTACGTATGTAAAGATGCCGTCATGTGAAAAGACTTCCCTCTCTTGAGTTAATAACACATGGGCTTACAAATATTTTTCTGTCACTGAAAACTTTTTCTACTAGTGGTAAGAATTAGAATTTTTCAAATTGTGTGTTCCCAAATTCTTATATTAAAAAAAAAATGGAAATTCATTCCAAGCAGCCAAAAAAAAGAATGCCAGATGTAAACAGAATTTCAATGAAAGCACAGAAAAAAGTGAAAACAAATTCACCGTATTCATTAAACTTCCTAGTCACAAATTTAGGTTTGGAAAATAAGATATCCATTCATTTTCCTTCCCTTCAAATCTACATGCTCTACTTTCTTTAGGAAGTGCTATCTCTACATTTGGAACTCTATGTTTTATGTACCTCATCCTAAATCCTGCTCTATAGTTCTTCCAGCTCACTTATCCTTGCACTACAGATTTCATTATGAATTTGATGAATGCAAACATTACTTAATATCTTGTTTGATGTACACTCTCTAATCACCTCCCTTGAAAAATATCAGTTATTTCAATTGACTTGTACCAACAGCAATCCCAAGACCCAATTGTAACCTGGCCTGGCATTCTATACTCAACAATAAAACTAATTGAGTTTGCAGTTTTTTACCTTTAATGTAGCATTAGCTTGTCTGTGGAGTTGCAAAACAGTTTCATTTGACTGAGATGCTCCTTCAGATACAGGGGTGAGTGATGTGGCAGTGACCAGAAGAGTGAACACACCATCAGCATATGGCACAAGACTCTGAGCAGTCCTAAGTTCCCCATCCTCTAGGCCAAGACGGAAAACTTCAATTGGAGCTGTGTTTGATGACGGACCATCAATGTTATATGGGGATGGTAATCCAGAAAGGGTAGAGAACGTAGCACTGCTCAAGTTAAATTGAATAGGCCCTGAATCTGAGTCGACATCCTTGGCTTCCAGTCTTACAACAGGGGTGTCCACAGGGACATTCAAACGTACCCCTGGAAAAAATAATGGACCAGATGTATGTAAATAACTGATGTATGATGAAAACATGAAACAAAAGAATTATTCTTCCTGTCAAGATTTTAACTATTTTCTTGGCATGGATTTGTAAGTGCATGTGATCATGGTTTAGAAACAATTTTTGACACAAAAATTGATTTGATGTTTTGTGAAAGAAGAACTAGATATTTCTTTTGATAATGATCTAAAACATTCCATGCTTGAACTTGGCAAAGGAAAAAGGATTTCAGAAATAGTGTTAAGCTGGAGCTAAGGCAGTTATTCTCTCATGCCATTATGATTGAAATTTTTAGTTGAACCTTTAATTATTCATAGTCCTGCATGGACACAGTTATTTTTACTTGACAAAAAATACATTTCTCATCCAAGCCTGAATACAAGACCCCTTCAAAGGGATAACTATCAATTAAGTTACTGGGAGTTAATTTCCATAGTCCTAAATATCACTTACCAACAGTTACATTTTCTTTGGTGAATACTGGACTATTGTCATCAATATCACTGACTATAACTTTTACTTGAATTTCTGATGGGTCCTTAAAAAAACAATAGACATGTAAGCATAAGTACAGGATTATTTATATGCTAAAATGAATGATGAAAATGTTTTAAATTGATTACATGCATTTCTTTATCACAAGATTTTTTTCTTCCTCTTTAATCAAATTTCCTTCACACACTTTACATTGTCTTCATCTCTTAGCTGTGCTTCAAGATTCATGATGAAGCTTACACATTCCTTCACAGCCATTTCACTAAACAGCCAAAACATTTCTTATGTAAGTTACATATGTGAATTACCACATACATGCTGTATGTTCTGCCTTTTTCTGCATTAATCAAATGTATTAGGTGTGCATTATCTCTTTCATTTCTGTGTTAAGTAACAGATAAGAAGGTATTTCTCACCAGGGCTCTGGTGTATTAAAGCAGCAAAAAAATCTGTGTTAAGGCATGTCCTGTTACTTGAGAAGATTGATTAAAAACTGTTTTTTATTAATTTTGGTTAAAATGGAAACTTCCAATTACATTGTTTTCAAATTTTACTGCCATATGTTCCTGTTTTTTCTCATGCCATTTTGATCAAATTTTTATTTTGAATGGCCATCTTGGTTTGGACTTTTCTAAGTGTCATTTTTTAATCATACTATTATTGTTTTTATTTATGTATGTATTTATTCATTAAACATATTATTGTTTTCTTCCTCGGAGTTCTTGAACATGTATCCCCAGAAACTTTGTTGCAGTAGAACCCTGAATACATGACCCATTTATCCTCAAAAGAAGGGAGGCTGTAATTTTTCTTTGGTGGGGATGAAATTGAATAAATGTTTTCTCATTGTTAATAAAAACCAAATTGTCTTCACACCATTTATTCATAGTGTCAATGTTTCTCTGGACTATGGCATGTTTCAACTTGAGCCATACACAATAATGATATATTTCTACTCATTTATGAATGTATTATTCTTATCATTACTCTGTGTTGCCTATGTGTGGATTTTCTGAACTCAGAATTCAAGCAGTCTAACACAAGTATTCATTGCTAAACATTTCACATGTCCCAGTACTGCATATAGCTTCACTGATAAATTTAAAAAAGATTCATACAAATAAAATACTGAAAAAATAAGTGAACAACTGAATGGCATAAGTATCTTGGATAATTTCAGAAAAGGTACTCACTTGATAGTCATATGGTTTGTGGGGATACTCAAGTGACTCAGAGGCTGGAAAACATTTAATGACAAGATTGTGAACACTTGCTTCTTCCCTATCTATGCGTCCTGCTGTGCTTATCATTCCTTCATTATTTTCAGATTGGGTTATCTTGAACAGCCCTTGTTCATTTCCATCTGTTAAAATGGTATGAGAAGATTTTGTAGAAGTAGACACAAATAAAAAACAACACTCATCACTGTAAAAAACAATGTAAAGAGTAAATAAGTGTAGCAAAATAATGATTTCTTTGCTAAGATAAAGGGTTGCTAGACCAGTAGGCTAAATAAAATGCAGTATTAATGGAATATCACTCCCACATATGTATATCGAAAATTGAACTAATAATCATTAAAAAAAATGAAATAAAATGGTAAGTAAACAATAGAAAACATCTATAGGACAGAAATAAAACTCTTCCATTAAAAGGTAAAATATCATTCAAAATTAATTGATATCATAGCAAAGATTCTCTCGGTCAAGCTTAAAATGTAAAATTGTATTGCCATTGGGATCACAAGGTAAGAGCAAAGTGAGATAACATGAAACTGGCAATCTTTCAGTGCCTGAATTGTGAACATATTTGAGATTATTTGCTAAGTCCGTAACATCGAAGACACAATTGTAAGAAAGGAAACAAACCAGGAATATAGGTAATTGAAAATATATAACTTCTAAATCAAATTTATATTTTGATTCAAGATTAAATAATCATGGACATTGATCATGTTAACTTACATATAATTCGATAATCAATTTTGGCATTATTTCCAATGTCTTCATCAATTGCAGCAACACTTCCAATGACAGTTCCTTCTTCAATTTCTTCCCTTACACGGAAAACTACTGGATCTTCATCCTGGAATATTGGCATTGATCAAGAATTTTATATCAGGAAATTGTATTCAAGTACTCCAGGAAATTGCATTTCATACTGTCTTTTTAAAAACTTTCATGTGGTGATCTCTTAATACTACACAAAAAAATTAAGGAATGCTTTTGCCGAGGAAGTGACATAATACCCAGATGAAATTTTTGAGTTTTGAGAAAATGACCAATTCAGAAATGATAATTTAAAAATGGTCATTCTAGAAATAAGTAAAACAGAAGAAGTTCTCAAAAATAAATTCAAATCAGGATTTTATACTTTTCCCACTTCTCGTATTAAAGTTAGACAATTTTATCATTATTTTCAAATCTAGGTTCACTAGGAGAGAGTGTAGGAAATGGTAAGGTATTGGTCAGCTGGGAATCAGGATATGTAAAAAATACAAAAAAAGTAATTTTTTTATTTAACCAGAAATAATAACTATCGCTATTCAGTAGGAAACTGAAGCCTAAGAAAGTGTTTAACATTTATTATGTTGGATAGATGTACACCCAGCATGGCATATGTGCCCATGAAACAATATAAGATAAAGATAAGATTTTGAAATCCCATGTTATGCTTTGAAATTGAGTTTTACAAGCATTAAATATTGATAAAACCACAGAATAATTTACCACAGATCTCTTGAAGATTGGCCGGTGGTCATCAATATCTTCTACAATGACATCCAAAACTTTGGAGGCTTGTTGTGGTGGCTCCCCACCATCGGATGCCTCCAGTATTAATGTGTACCGATCTTTCTTTTCCCGGTCAAGTTGTTTTTTAGTGGTTATCAGTCCAGTGTCTCTATCTGTAAATAAAAATAAATTGGAAACCTTTTGGCAAGCTAAAAGTTATTCATATTTCCCACTTCTATCATTATGCAGACCAAGAATAAATTTATGAGATTAAAAAATTAATTTCAAATAGAAACGTGCTTCATCATTGTAGGTTGTCAATGTAAAAATTTAATCATAAATTAGAGTGAGGCTTTGAATGGTCCATAACAGCTATCACATTATGCATATGCTTGATCAAATAAAAATATTGAACTTAAACCTTCCTGATCTTCATAGATTTCCAATATCTAGACAAAAATGAGGGAAGCATGAAGAGTGTTGATTTCAAATTTACGGATTGCAAGGAGTAGATTTTCAACTATTTTGAGAGTACTCATGAATTCATTTGTAGTTTAAATAAATGGGCATCAGCTCTCCTGAAATTAACTATTTTGCTAGTTCATGACATTAACTGTTTCCTAAATGCAGAAAAATATTTACAAATTATTAATGGGAAAACTGAGCAAATGTTCTTTGTTTTATAAAATGTTTACAATACTCACTAATTGCAAAAGTGATGGCATCACTCCCTGTCTTGCCTTCATCAAGGAATCTGTAATAAATTCTTCCATTTGGTGTATTTGGATCATCTGGATCCGTAGCCTTGACCTTGAATACTGGAGAACCTATTGGAGAATTCTGGAAGGATATGGAAATATTGCACAGTTCATAAATTTAGAATAAACATTTCTGGTGTGAACTTTGATTTACATTTGACTAGATATGATTTGAATGGAGTTGCTTAGAGATTGCCTCTGATCTCACCTCAGGAATGCGAGCCACTTCGGATTGGGTAGGTCGAATGAAATGGGGGACGCCATCATTCGAAGCCACATCTCCCACTAGTACAGAGAGAACTGCATCCGAGTAAAGAGGTGATGCACCTCTGTCAGAAGCACGAATGATGAGAGAATATGGCTCTGTTCTGCCTTTTCCGGTCAGTGCTCTAATTGTTCTGACATCACCTGTACTCTTGTTAACTTGAAATAGACCTGAAGCCAAAAGCACCAATATATCAGCCACAGAATAAAAATGAGACAGAGAAAAAATAAGTATTGTTCGCTCTTCTATCTGAATCTCATTCATACCAAAATAATATGAGGAAACATGCCATCAAATAAATGGTCATTAGATTTGAGCAATAGGAATGTGGAATTTGGTCCCAATTCTGTTGTCTATTACATCTCCAAATCATCCTTCAGAAAGACAAATTTACTTGCAGTTTAATAAAGAAAATTCAAATTCTATGGATCCAAGTTCAGCACAGTGGCTCACAAGCCAGATACTTTGCCTTGGTGCTTAATTAATTTGATGTATCCCATTATCATTCACATTTAAATTTATGTGGAGTTTCTTGTCTTTTAAGTCCAATCAAAATCTATACTGTAAAAGAAGTGACTCCTCCCAGATCGAAATTTCACCAACACAAGTATAAGCAGTTAAATATACAATTCAACTTCATAAAAGTGCAGTGAAAATCATCATGGAAAGTCATTCATCACAGCTCTCTAAACACAATTTATTCATTTTTGTATTTATTTTTAAATACATCTCTATTGATTAATTTTCATACTACATTTTGAGAAAAACATTTTTTTGTTTCCTTGCCTTAAACTTACAAAAGGGCCAAGGATGCTGTTTGATTTACTTAGCTGAAAATTATATTGGGGTATGGAATAACATTGACTTATACTTGAACCTACACACATATTAAACTGTCAGGTAATTGGAAAATCTAAGTAGGGTCAAATATCATACAGGATAAATGATTGTTCATGAGAGCTTACACATTAGTGAAATGTGAGCTAATTTTTTGTATGGGTGATTTTTTTTACAGTGTTAACTACGTAAAAGGCTACAAGGATTATCACATTCAGCTGGGCTTGCACAGAATTTGAGTTTTTGGCTTTCTAGCTCTTTTGATGCTCATCAGACCAATAGGATCTTGATGACATGTCTGAATTTATTAGAGGGTTTTCAATGAATTGAAGCCTCAGAGCAGAGGCAATTCCTCTGGTGTCGAATCTATCATTTCTCTACAAAAGTAAAGCCATTAGAATAATCTGTAAAACAGATTCTAGAGATAACTGCAAACCACTGCACAATGCTAATTGTATTATGACAGGTTACAGTCTGTAAATTTATATCATATTATGTGATATCAAAGAAAATGTTAATATACACTTGAAAATATCCAATGTTATTATTCACTTATTATTTTTCTTTGTTTATTGATTATTTAAATAGTTAAGATGAAGATAAAGCTGGTCATTATTACCTTTAGCTTCGCCCTCATTGGCAATGTCATAGTTCACTATTCCCCCTGGGCCTTTGTCAGGGTCTGTTGCATGCAGTGTTGCAACAACAAATCCAACGGGAACATTCTCAGGAACAACTGCAGAGAATAAAACGACCTCCTCTTCAACCTTCAAGTGCAGCAGGGGGTCATTCTGGGAGAGGGATTCAGACAAAGGGTGTGCTCCACCAACAAACTGAGGTGGATTATCGTTGACATCCAAGATCTCAATCGTGACCTGTTATTCAATTATAGAATCAAGGGCTTAAGTTAAAAAGACACTGACATGGCATTATAAACACTAACCATACCAAAATATTAATGTGGCTGCATGTAAGAAGAGGATATTATACAAAACAGTGATATTATTAAAATTTGTAATCAAGACAACCATTTTCTAAGCCTGATACTGGAAAAAATACTTAATAGTAAGTATTTTTCTGGCAAATCAGTTCACACTTATAATTGAAATTTATACCCTTTGATGCGGGTTGATTTTAATGCACATTTTGGAGTAAAAAAGTTCATCTTATGGACCAGGATATATGGTTATTTGTTTTTTTATAATTTATTTTATTGTGGAACATTTAGAATTGCACAGGTCCAATTAAAAAAATTTCTTTTTAGTTTCAATTTACAGTAGGTACCAACTTACAATAGCTGTTGCTTTGCGCTGAAGTCCTCGAACAGATTGAGAGTTCTTTTGTCCGCTATCTGTTGCTGTTACCAGGAGATCAACTTGTGGTTTTGTCTCATGATCCAATATGGCTCCCTTGGCTACTCTGACCACCCCAGTGCTATTATCCACAGTAAATAAATTTGCTCCATCACCAGAGACAGAATATGAAACGGCACCCCAGGTGGAAACTGAATCCTTATCCATGGCTGCCACAGTTACAACTTGCTCAGGATATCGAGCTGACTCTGGAATATGAGCCTTGTATACCTTGATAAAAGTAGGAAAAGAAATACCAGCATTAGTATGTGTTTGGACTGAATTAAAAACTCTTTCATGTTGCAAATTGTTGTTAATATTCTAGTAAAAGGTTTTCTATCTATTAATTATGAGATCACAAATTTAAGAGAGAACAAATGAATGGTATATCAAAATTCAATGTTATCATTAGGCAATATTGACATTATTTTACAGATTTCATCTTATGTTTAAGCATACTTACCACCTAATAGTAAACTATTAGACCCATCCTGCAGCCCTTTTTCTGATGAAAACATATAATTAAAACCCTTTGCCCCAAACTTTATAATTCTAGTCATGCTAAAAAATAGGAATTATGTAATTATCCAAATAACTTGGCATGCATGATTTCCCGATTCAATAGGTCCCAAAAAGTGATGCAAAAACAATCCCTCAAAAAATGATTGAGAAGGTCGAGAGGTTATTACTTAAATGGCATGATGAATGGCAGGAAATGTTTTCTGTTGTAAAGCAACCAGAAGTGATATGCAGATATCTTGAGAGTTATATTCTACTCAAGTTTATAGGTGAATTGGATAATTGTAACAACTTTTCATAGAATCTTAACTTACTTACCTCCTGAGAAAATTCAGGATTGTTGTCATTTACGTCTTCCACATTGATGATGACAAGAGCCTCACTAGAACGTACTCTGTCATCTGCAATTGCTTTAACCCTCAAGTGTATAACCTGGAAAAAAACAAGTCATGCAAAGTTAGTTAATATTTCTATGAAAAAATATTTCATACATGAAAGGGGCAGAGTTTTTATGATAAGATATCCAAATTAAATAAATATGCATACATATCATCACAGTATTTTATTAATCTAAATATTTTAAATATTCATGTCCTAAACTTAGAATTAAAGTCATGTCCTCTAGGTCTATTTGGAATCCACCTAAGTATGCCAAAAATATTACAAAGTTATCAAGAGAGTAATTTATCAAGCGAATTCCATTTCTATATTTAGAAAAAACAAAGGAACTGTGGTTGTTTTATTGCTATATACTATTCTCAATTATCTTAATGCTACTGTCGTGCTTAAGATAACATTTAATGTTTGCTTTACCTTGTCCTCCATTTCCTCATAGTCAATCGGTTTATTTAATTTGATCTGCCCAGAAGGTGAAAAGAGAGACACATAATCCTCTATGTCAGAACCTGGAACTTTTTCCAAAATGTTTACTGGCTGACCCAAGATGGGGTCATATGCTCCAATCTGCAGTAGTAGTGAGCCAACTTCTCTTTCTTCGGGAACGAATACTTGAATGGTGGCAGCAGTACTGTTCTTGCTAACCTCACCAGTCTCATTTACTATCTGGTTCCTTTGTTCTCCCACCAAGGCAGAACCACTCACTCCAGGTGTGAGAGACACAACAGAGAACACTGGCAAATCATCAGAATATGCTTCCACATATATAGTAATTTCAACTGAAACAAAAAATATTACAGAAAGTCAGTAATTTGCTGTGGAAAGAATATGCAAGAGGTAAAGAGAGGAGTTAGTGGACGAATTAAGGTTCCCTTTATATCTCTTACCCTGATCAGTTTGTTCATCAACTTGCTCCAATGCATTAAAATCTTTCGCTTCTACTGTTAAAGTGATCACTGCAGCTGCCTGGTGGGATAATGGCCCAGCAACAAACAGCTCTCCAGTTGTGCTGTTGATTCTAAAAGTGACCAAAATTATAGGCAATTTTAAATACTGTGGGTAATTCTCAATCAGTAAAAATTCCTGCCAGTGAATCATGCAAACTTTTTTCTTACTAACCATTGAAAGCATCATGCTTCACATCATAAATGTCTATAAACACACACCCATTAATGAGGGTAGTTTGACAAGTTCCCAGAATGGAATAGAAATAAACAACTTACTTCTGTGAAACTTTGTTATTTTCAATTTAGTCTCCCTGCACACTAATGCACATGGTCCAGCAATGTCCCAATGTCTTGATCCCCTTTCAAAAATTAAATTCCTTCAGGTCAACAAAATACCCATCTACTTTGGTTGTTAGTTCTTTGTTTGAAGAGAATTTCCATCCACCAAGGAAAACTTTGAGTTTGGGGAAGAAATGGAAATCTGATGGAACCAAATTAGCTGAATGAGGTGGGTGTAGCCAAAATTCATACTTTAGTTCAAGTGTTTTTACCATGGCAATGACACCTGTGTGTGGGTGTGAATTGTCTTGATGAAAGAACACTTTCTTCCTTGCCAAACCTGGCCTTTTTTTGTGTATCTGTTGCTGCAGTTGGTCTAGGAGGTTAGGGTAGCATTGCTCAGCAATTGTTTGACCAGTGGGAAGATAATCTATCAAAAGAATCCCTTTTGCATCCCATAAAACTGAAGTCATCACCTTTCTGGCCAATCATATCCCTTTGGCTTTCGTCAGTGATGGTGAATCAAAATGTTTCCACTGCTCACCTATTACTATGTAGGAAACTTGTTGTGATAGCTTTGACATCTGGTGTTAATTTCAAGCACCTTTCAAACTACCCTCGTTTATCCAAAACTGAAGAAACACTGCATCATTAGACCAATTAAATATCTCAATTTAAAAACTAAAATTTAGAAGTCATTCAATTCAAATCTTTACCCTAGTATGCCAGAATATGTGTATTTGATAATGATTACTCATGATTTGCATCAGGTTAACATTGATGTTAGGAAAAATGTATATGTCAATATACTCAACAGGATATGCAATGGCACATTCATTAACTTGATCATAAAATTGATTTTTCATTACTTCAACAATTGTTCCATTACTCCACAAATAAATCAAAGAGCACACTCTGCATGGCCAAGGATGGATACAAACGCACAATCTTCAGTTCAACATGTAAATGCTTGCCAAGAAAACATAAGAGGACCCCTCCAGACTTTTAAACGAGAATTTGGCAATTATGTTTAGTTGCAGCATCATGTAATAACCTGTATAAGATTAAATTTAAGCCTTATTTCTTAAGATTAGATAGTAAGATATTAATTTTAATAATCTGTTGAAGAGTTTTTATATTTCATCACCCTCTCTATGGACATTAAATTTTTCTGATAGCACAATTCTGTTTACCTGAAAGCAGTATCAAGATCAAATGCTTTTGATGATACTGAAGGGAGACCTGCATGATCAGTTGCTGATTTTGGCTGTACTAGGGAATACTTTATTAGGGCATCTGAATCAGGGTCTTCAGCATGGAGACGCATGAGGAACGTTCCAGGTGCTGCTCTCTCAGATACTTGGCGGACATAGGACTCAGTCGAGGAGGCAGGGGGAAAGTGAGGGGGCTGATCATTGACATCCTCCACGTTGACCACTAATGTTGCAGTACCAGTCTCTCTTGCCGGAGATCCAGAGTCAATAGCAGTCACTATTACACTATACTCAGACAAACCAGAGATGCCGCCATGCTCTAAAATGATGAGGAAGCAATGGAAAAATATACATGAGATTAGGACAAAGTTTGCATATGCTCAGATAAATAAAATAAATATACAATCATATATTATTTTGAAATTGGATTATAATTATTGGTAATGATATGCAACACATACTTAAATTTCCTTTCCCATTTATAGCAATATAATGTAATTGTAGGAACATGGTTAATAAGAAGTAAAAGGTATTACTAATCAGTTTTTATAAAAAAATTCAAATATTGATTATGCAAATGTACATTTAAGGAAAGCAGCCTAAGAGTAGCCTTCATATTGAAATTTATGCAAATGAAAATATTTATGGTGGCACTATCTATGACATGTGATATCTGAGGCAAGCAAGGCTGAGAAAATTCTCAATTTAAATTTATACACACCTTAAAGTAGGTTTTGTATTGGCAAAGATTGATCAATGAGAATCTTTGTAGCCTCTCATAACAAAACACAACCTGGCAACATACATTACAATAAACTCTCTTCAATTCCACATACTTCCTTCCTCACTTAATTCCATCCAGCATAATGCATACCCTTTTCCTCAACCTACCACATCTGCCTAATGCTCTTCCCTCTACTACAGTCTTCAACATCACATTTCAAATGAAAATCCTCTACAGCCAACTTTCCTGCCTTCAGCCTTTGTCCATCCAAAAACCTACATTAAATGACCATGTCAAATGCTAGAGAGGAATCAAGGGATATATGACACAAGAGGACAAGAGTTCTTTTCCCATTCTCCCAACATTCTCTTTCTCTCTTACCCCTCCATATGCAAGTAAAAGTTAATAAAACTGACTAAAAACTTAGAGTGAGTATTTTCACCATTGAAATAAATGTTTTTTCCAGAGATGAACTAATTTTATCTTTGATGTTATTTTAAGTTAAATAATATGGACCCTAGTACTTCCTCATTTGTGGAAGTACTAAGGTAGGAACAGGATAGGGATGTTGGATGGGATGAAGAGAAGAAGGAAGTACACAGAGATGAAGAGGGACCTGATGCAGGTCCTGATGTAGGTTGCTGTATTGTGTTTTGTATTGAGTCACAAAATATTTATTTGATAGTTGTGCCCATCCAAAAACCTACCTTAACTGGTAGACTACCTTATAATAATAATATGGACCCAGATGATAGGCATTTTGAATCCCACAAATAGGTTAATTCAGCATCTTAGAGTAATGTTTTGAATGAAAAAAATGCCAACTCACTATAATTACCACGTAAATTCATTCTGTAAGTATTATTTAAAATTATCATCTTGTCCAAGTATTATAATGAATACAGAATGGTTTCATTTTTTAAATGTTGCTATGTGTCATTTCATTTTTTAGTAATGATCATGATAAAACTTATGTGACCAGCAGGCATGGAATTACTCATGTTGATAACAAGCAAAAAGTACGAATAAAGACTCAAAAATTAATTCCAGGGTGATTTGGCTCTGATAAATGCCCAAATTCACTCTCCCTTCTACCTTCCAAAACCATCAAACCTGTACATCCCACTTGTGCAACATTCACCAGTGGACTTAAAGTAGAATGTTTGACACATGGTATATTCAATGGTGCCCAAATCTCTTTGAAATTGAATTGTGTTATGTCAATTATTTTCTTGTTGAAATCACCACAAACTATTTTTAACCAAACTTCCCCTATTGCCACCAAGTGATCATATTATGAATATTTGGTACTTCCTCCGTCCAATGAGAAGTTATTCAATGCATAGAAATTGTTCTCACCCAATCGCTCCAAGTGGAGGTTGGCCTCTGGAGCCACTGTTACTTCCCCACTTGCAGCATCCACAACAAAGTTGTCTCTTGCTCCTCCAGCTATTGCATAAGTCAACTGTGAATCAGGACCATCGGGGTCTGTTGCAGATAGAGTGATGACATGAGTTCCAGGGGGGGCATTCTCCTTCACTGTGGCACGTAATATGGCTGATTCATGTCTGATGCTGACTGAAAGAGAGAATATAAAAATGACTTACAACTCTTGGAAGGAGTATCTCCTCATCAACTTTGAGGAAAGTCTGTCTTGATTAAACATTATTAACTATGCAAATGATCAACTGAGTATTATGTGTGCGACCTTACCAAATGAATAATGAAAAAGAAGTATTAAAATACATAAATCTAAATTTTCTTTTACTCTAATCATAAATCTACTCTGTGCTGTAATATACAATAAAGTGGTGAAATATGTATGTACATGAACTCATTTTCATCATCGAATCATTCAATCACAAAAAACATATCCTACATCATCTTGATTCAAGGATCCATTGAGTGTGCCACTGACTAGGGTTACGATGATTAACATTACCAATGTATCAATTAGTTTTTTACTATTATGTGCACATGCTGTATTGGTTAAATTAATTTGAAAGTTTATACCCATCTAAGAAAATATATAAAAGAATAATAATTCTTGAATAATTTCAGAAGCTCAGATGGAAATAAACAATTTCACAAAAAATAATCTATTAAATAATCTAACCACCATTGACAACAGCAAAGTATTAAATTCTTATAACCTTCAAAAGGAAAACGTTCCATCATAAAGCATGTAAATTGATTTGGGTGTGAGTTAACAAAATACATCTTCTCAAAACCTGAAGAGCTACTGGACATACCTCCTTTGAACATTGGTCTTTGGTTTCCTGCGACACCTACTCTAACGAACAGTCGAGCATCAGCATATAATGGTGGTGTTCCTTTGTCAGTTGCTCGGACAACTGCCTCAAACTCCCCCCTACTCCCAGGTGTCTCAGAAGAGAGAGCAGGCCTGTTGAGGCGGACTTCCCCAGTGTTCGTATCAATGGATAATGGGCCTCCTTCCCCACCAAGAATTTCATATAAGATTTCTCCACTACCTTGTGAAGGGCCATCACGATCAGTTGCCTAAAAGAGAGAAAAAAGGATGCGCAAATGATCATCTCAAAGAACAATCTACAAGCAGCACTGAGATCAAAGGGAGACTTTTAAATATTTGTTACCACAATGGAAGCAATATCAAGGTGAAACAAAGATAATATTTATGAACAGTAAGGTGTGTCAGGAAATCACCCTATATATATTCAGATAAAGTATGAATATGCAGCAGATTGAGAATAAACAAAATTAAGTTAATGAAAACCAAAGAAAAACTTATTTTAGACAAATAATTTACATAAGGATTGTGACACCCAATGCTAGTGAAAGACAAAAAATCAAATGGGCAGACAAGGTAAGAGTAAATGAAGTTGAACAATTCACAGAGATAACATAATTGCTAAATTAGATCTAAAGAAAAGGAATGATTGATAGGCTCTCCTATTAATCATAAAAGTTTGGATGGGCCAGGGGAATCATGGTGCAGACACTCTACAACACTGCCATTTGGTTTGGCTGATTTGGTGTGAGCCATATTGGCTCAAGCCATACTCAGGGAGGACCATCTTACATCAGTTGAATTAATTGCCTAGGGATGTGAACTGCAGTGTGTTCCATGTCAAAAATCTTGTTAGCTTATATTCCATTGGTAGATATAATTAAGAATGCATCTTCAAAAAATATGACAAACTAACCCCATACATATTAAATAGAATCAATAAATGTTTTGACACATGGCAATAATGGCAAATGAGGAAGGGATAATATATAAAATATAGGGATAATACAATGAATAGCATAGAGATGTTGAGTGAAATGACGGCAGTAGAAAGTGTGTGGAATCGAAAAAGGGTTTATTCTAATGTGGAGCCACAGGTGGTGTCTTGTCAGATTAGGCTAAGAAATGCAGGAGTTGAATTTGTCTCCATCCAAAACCTAAATATTAGACCACCAAAAATATTGTGAATGTATAAAATGTATTCTCTAGTTGGACTACAAATTTTGATAAACCCTGGGACTATAAATTACTTGTGCTCATAATCCCTAACTAGCATGTGTCAAAATATCCTTAGACCTAGCAATACATATTACAATTACTCATTATTTAGTTCTACACATTTCCTACCTCCCTTAATTCCAGTCCAGTCTTTCTCTATCTTATTTCCCCAGCATTTTCCCCTCTATCACTGTCTTCAGCATCCCATTGCCTCTCAGCATCTTCTGCATCCACTTTTCCTACCCTATTTGAATTTCTCCCAAGAGAAAGCTGCCTCTTCCACTACCATGACTAGAATATCATTGCTTGATTTATATCCTGTCCATATCATTTTTCCATCCTTCTCCACACCCAAATCTTAAAGCCCTCCAATCTATGCTTATTCCCCCACCTTAATGGCTAAATTTTTGAACCATAAAAACTACCTTCCATATTAAAGTTTCCTGGCTGTGGATAATCACCAATATTGGTGGCCCATCGAAGTGGTGCAATTACATGGAGACATACCTTAACAAATAACTGAGGATCAAAGGAGATGGCGCCTTCCCTCACTGTCCTCCTGTACTCCTTCCTCTCAAACACTGGCGCATTGTCGTTGACGTCCTCCAACTCCACCAACAGATTCACCGTGGACACCCTGCCTCCACCATCCTCAGCCGAAAGCGTCAAGGAATACCACATCTGAGACTCAAAGTCAAAGCATACCGGCGTGCTGGAAGCTGAGAACGAAGCCACTCTCCCACCACACTCCCCAACGAACAACCCACCCCGGTCCGGGTGCGTCCAGAACCTCTCGGAGCCGAACCCTCCCAAGGAGTAGGAGATATTGCCGAACGCCCCGCTGTCGGCATCCGTGGCCGAGATCTCCGAGATCATCGTGCCGGGGGGTGCGTTCTCCTTAACCCTCAGCCGCATCGACTCGGTGTTGAAGTGCGGGGCGTTGTCGTTGGCGTCCACGAGGACTACGGTTACCCTCGCTCTATCGGCGGGGGAGACCCCCTCGGCCGGGGCGTCAGAGCCGTTGAACAGTGGGATCGCCTCCACGTCGAACGAGAACTCCTTCCTCGACTCCGCAGAGTCGTAGTCGAGCCTCGAGGGGTCGGAGACACGGATGACGACGGGTGTCCGACCGGAGACGGGACCGGACGGGTGGACGGAGAAGACTGAGGCCGCATCCCCGCCGCCCGGGACGTTGTTCAGCCGGAGGACGAAGCGGGCGTTCTCCGCGCTGGCGTCTGAGTCAGCCGCGTGTAGCGGGAGTGATGGGAGGGTCGACTCCCTGGAGGCGTCCTCGGAGAGCTGGACCCGGTACGTGGGACCGTTGAAGGCGGGCAGTTTGTCGTCTACGTCGCGGACGACGATGGTCACTGCAGATACGGTGCGCGCATCGGTGGGGGTGTCGCCGTCCATCTCCGTTGCCTGAGGAGGGAATTTTAATTAAATTTCTGAGTTTGGTTCAATACCATGTTCGTACACGAATTATTCTGGTTCCCATTGAGAGAATATGAAGTAGAACACCAAAGCAGTAAAACATCATATTCAGAACATGTTTTAATTTAGACAATTTTCATCAAATGGTGGATGTAGTCAATATTAATACGTTCTCTAACGTTCAGGACATACACATCTATCTGCATAAAGAACGCTTGTGAAAAACAATCCGAGCAAAACAAGTTAGTGAACACCAACTGTTTCAAATTAAGAATATGTATGATTCACTCCGTCTCAAAAAATACATGTACTAGAAACACAATGAACCTCTTTCAAGTTGCAACAATTTCTGGTTCCGATTACCTAGGTCTTTAATTGACCACCTTTTAACTTATAGGTATTCAATTAGGTACTTACCACCACCTGGAAGGTGTAAATCCCTCCACTCTGCACGATATCTGGATCCTCCCGATCCAGCATTGTGTTGTTGGTGACGAGGATGGCAGTGGATGTGAATCGATCGGAAGCTTCGGCTTTTTCATCTTGAGGAACCGGTTCAAGGCTGAAGTATCCCTTATGATCGTTGGACAAAGAGAGTTGAACTGGACGAGGATTTCCATGGTCACCATCACGAGCCCTCACTGTCAATACTGACGTACCCTGGGAATGGATAATTACATTAAAATAGTACGGTCGCTCTATGGTGTGACCCAGATCATTGCATTTTACTTTTACGATACTATATATTGTAATAAGTAATCAAAGATTAAACTAGGGAATACACTACGATAATCCCACAAATACAATTCATGATTATAAGCGCTACGATGAAATTGAATGGAAGGGTTTTCATTTAGTTGAGTTCTTACGAAAGACTCAAAAGGCAGTGGAGCTCAACATTAAAAAATATTCTCAACTCAAAATGAAATCAATCGAATGAAACCTTTAAAAATTAAACTTTATCATTTAAGTTGAAAACCATACAAAATTAACATTCAATTTTTAATTTCAACGTAGTATCCAAGAGTAACTGGAAATCGATAAAATTATCAGTATTTCGTTTAATAATAACATCGGTAATTGAACGGCCATATTATCACACCAGCCGTTGAAATCTCCAAAGTGGGACTCTTTTTGGAAGTGCACAAATGGATTTGTAAAGCTGTCAAGAGGGGTCAAACATTATTTCCCCGCATTTGAGTCAATCGAGGGAAAGCTTGGCGAATGCCTTAAATTTTTGGCTCCTCGATTATTGCGAAAACTCGGAAATAATTGCACTCATTGATTTAAATAAAATGTCAGGTAACATTTATTTACATAAAGCAACTTCACCTCATAAGTGTTGGTTTTCTACCCGGGTAGGTTCAGATGCCGGACCCTTTAGAAAAGATGTAAATAAAGTGTTTAGCGATTTATGGAGGTGGGACCTCGTCTTTGAGGCGAGAGAATGAGCGTAGATTTGAGGCTTTTGAAATCTGTTTGTGGAGTAGAATGAAGGAAATAGGCTGGATGACAAACACCATTTTTTTTCAAATGTGTAGACGAATAAATGAAGTTACTGCGGTAAACACGAAAAAGACGGAGAAAATAAATAGAAGAAATACTGTAAGTGGTCTGCTAAAGACCATAATAGAAGGGTGAACCTGGGTAAGTAGGGTGGTGGGATGAAAAGAGTAGACTTTTTAGGTAACATTAAGGCCGGAAATAGTTCCGAATAAATAAAGGAGGAAATAATGTTGGGCATGGCCCGTGTAATCTTTATTTAAAGATAAAGTTCTCGCAATACTTATTGTTTGAAGAAAGTGGTCTTTAGTAAAGAGTAGGGACCGCCCGAAACGTACTCCTAAAAAAGTGGAATGCCATGAATGAATTACCGCCAGTAATAAAAGTTATGAACGTCAAACACAAGTCATTTTTAAAAATTATTACTACATGGAAAACATGAATAACGACGTCTTTACTTCTCGATTTCGTTCTACGAAGAGTTAGTGATTTGGAAATTCTTCCTAGAGGGACTCTCCCTCGCCAGAGGACAACTACATATCCTCACCTCCGGACTGCCCTCGGACACACTGGCCGAGAAAGGCTCGTCCAGAAACATCGGGGGCTGGTCCTGGACGTCGAGGATCTCGATGGCCACCCTCGAGGAGGAGTTGAGCCGATCGCCGGGGTTTGGGGCGCCGTCCGAGGCGACGATGGAAAGGGAGTATCCGCGCCGCCTTTCGTAGTCCAGGGGCAGTCGGAGTCTCAGCACGCCCGTGAACTGTCCCTCGATCACCTTCTCGGCCCACACCTCGAAAGTGTCGCACGCCTCGGCGTCGCGCGCGTCCGCGCTGCAGTGCAGCGACACGTCCGCATTGACCCCACCATCGGCGTCCGTGATGGAGATGGTCCCAGGCAGGGTGATGATCTTGCCCACGGCGGTCGTCTCCGGGATGGCCAGTGAGTAGGGGCGGTTGTGGAATATGGGTGGATTGTCGTTGGCATCCAAGATCGCCACCTCGCGTCGGACGGACACCGTGTTGGCCTCGGAACCACCCACAGGTTGGTCTGAGGGAATCGAGGATATTATTACTGCATATATATCACCCGTTTGATGGCTTAAGTCGGACATAGTCTTATATTTGAAGAAAAAAGAGAGGGGGAACTCGTGATGTTCATTATCACGAGCGGGGGAGATCCGAGACGGTTAATCCTGTACTTAAACCTCGTCAATGGATTAAAATATCATTGAATATGAAATAAATGCATGCCATATTCCTTTCATGATCACAGGCAGAAAAAATTACTTCGGGAATTCAAACATATACCAATTAAGGAGTGTATTTCATCTGCGTTCATGTATATGCAGAGATTTTTCAAAGGAAATAAGTGTTTTCAAATGAATACTTGAAAAATTGAAATCATATTACTCTGCAAATTTCCTGAAAACTTTGGACGTTAACAATGAACACATTAAGTTACGGGCACTGAATATGTACAAAGCCCTACAAATATTTTTCTATCTCGGGAAGGATTTATACTTGTGATTTGGGGATAGATCTCACGGCCTCATCGTGCTTTAAGAAAATAATATTAGATAACCTCAATATTTTTTTCAAAACTTTAATATTTTAAACTTATACATATAATAAAATCTACACCTCTTCTATGACTCTTAGTAAATCAATTGATAAGTCCTTCTAAATCAAATTCTATGTCCCTCTGAACGCCCGGCAAAGCAAGCCACGTAATTTGGTTTTGTGGGAAGAGGTCATGACTCCGTGATCCCAACCTGATTCCATCACTTAATATTGATGTGAACCTTTCATCTGGAGGAGGAAACAATGAACCCCAATTGAGACTGGAATAAAATCGACCCCGAAATCTTCCAGACCAGCCGCAAACAACATTCCCTCACCTGTGACGCTGACCACGACCTCGAGGATGTCCTCCTTTTCCCTGTCCAGGGCGCGGATGAGGGTGACGACGCCGCTCGTGGTGTCCACGGTCAACTGCGGCCCGCTGATGGAGTACCTCAGTCGGGATCCCTCGGGGTCCGACCCCCGTAGGGTGTACACGGCACTTCCCACGGGCGTGTCCTCCCGCAGGGCGAATCGGGACATGTCACCGCCGGGATCGAGATGAGGTGCTCGGTTGATGCTCTGTCCACCGCACCCAGGGGGACAGCACCACGCCAGCGACAGGAGTACGAGGGGGGCGATGCACCGCGGAGGACATCTAGAGGAGAGTGGCAATGGGGTTGACCCCCTCCTCTCCCGTGAAAGCCCCATGTCCACGGAGTCAACCTACAAGGACAGAAAGATACCGTGACTGACGTTCACCCAAAAGATTCATCAGAAATCACTGCCATACACCATAGCTGCGCCTAGCAGGAAATCGGGTAGTTGCAAATGTTAATGAGAAGAAGCGCACTGGTACTTTTACTACTCGGTAGTGATTTAGTAAAACTAGTGCCGTAGTATCAAAGCTTAAAAAAATAGGTGAACCGTCAAAACCGCTGTCATGAAACATTAATGAATAAAAACTGCAAGTGTGCCTCTTTGCATTACGGAAAAGCTTCTATACATAAAAACAATACCTTAACCCAGCTGTGAAAACTCGCTCGACACACATCATGTGACGTCCATTGGCATAATATATATATATATATATATATATATATATATATATATATATATATATATATACATATATATTTTTTTTCTACATATATAGTAATGCATCAATAAAAACTTAAATTGCTATTATAATAAATTTTTACAGTCGTGAAATCTCGAAGGTGCCAGAAGTTAAAATTTTACACAATACATAAACGATATCGAAGAAGAATGAATTAGATTTCATGAACTTATCGCACTACTAATGATGAGATAATTGGAATATTGCGTGGGGAAAGAAGACCATGATAGACACCAATCGATGAAGTAAAGGGAAACAAGGCACATCCTAATACAGAACAGCCAATCGAATCCCATGATAGGAATTCAAAAATCTAGAAATAAATTATTGATTAAGAAAATGAAATTCTACCTAAGATATTTAGTTATGCATTTATATTGTTTATGAAAGGTCATTCGCCTTGACCAGGATGACCGGCCAATATTTGGAATTATTGCATTTTAGTTGAAAAATAGCTCACACTATATCACGAGAAATCCCTTTGTTGCATGATAAGCCACAAGGCATTACTCTCGAAGAAGGATTAGGGCGGTGAGGGTTTTTTGAGATTAGGAGGGGAAAGAGATATATGGATATGGAAACTCTGCCGACCAGAGGCAGGCACCTACTGATACTTTGAGCACATTCAAGTTGCCCATAGTAGAGGTGTGTGGGGAATATTTCAGTTACTTCAGAGGAACTTTGAAGAAGAGGACTTAGACCTACTTAATGCAGAGCTTTCGATTCTTCCGTCTGATCCTTAATTAGCAGCCTAGAGATTTACTTGATCGATTTCCTACACATTGTTACGATCATGCAGGGATTGCATGCTAACCAATAACCTCCAGATATCTTCAGCCAGTTTTGGAAAGGATGGTTCCCAAGTATTCTCGGTAACTTGTGAAGGACTAATTAAATATCAATCAATCCTGTGATAAACCGACCTGAAAATGTAAAGATGCGACGAAGCCGAAAGATGGCCGCGGCCAATAATGCTTACGTCATTGCGGATACATCCATTATGACGGAAGTTTGAGTCATGCTTTCACCGTGCCTCATATAACCATATACGAGGGACCATCGGCGAATTAGGTGATAGTGCCTATTGAAGTATGATTGCGGATTACCTTTAACAGAGCCTTCATATCCTAATGTTTTTGACTTCACGCTATCCAATTCGAGGTTTAAAATTGTATAAATTTGAGCAAGTAACTCGTTGAGTTTGAAATAGCGGTTTTGCATCTTTTCTGGACGTATACGTGTACCATATTTTACCGTATATACTGACCAAAGTTTCTCCAATATTTAGCGTTAAAATTATGGGATATCTCCAAATAATTTGATGGATACAATAAGTTGTGTCCATCCAAAAACCTACCTTAACCGGTAGATTACCTAATAAAATAAATGAAGCATCAAAAAAAGTATGCTCAATATGTATGACTTTTATTTTTATTGTAAAATAACGCAACATATCCAACTGACTCTGTCCACGTATTTTCTCGCGATTTAACCGCACTTAGTAATCGTCATAGTCCCGTGATTTTTCACGATTCTCGCCATTGTCTTCCTCTAGGTGACATGAAGCCTGAGCTGGCAGAACTCTCCGCGATATTGAAAAATTGTTGGTAAATGAAATGATTTCTAAGACGCGAGTGGATAAAATATACTTCAAGTGTGTGCATTTGAAATAAGAACACGGCAACAAATGTTACTCTACTTGCCAAAGTGGCAATAAAAAATTAAAGTAGGAAAGACTATCATTCTGTATCATATAGTAAGATAAGGTTATCGATACATCATGCATACTTACTAATCATGAATAAAGAATGGAACATTTTTGCGAACTGAATGAAAACCACGTCTCAACGAAACGATTGGTAAAAAATTAAGAGTGAGTTTTGAAGCAAATTTGCATTAATTGGAACTCTCTAAAATTATGCTCCGTACTCCTAATGGTCACTGTCATGTACGGCCGTCATATTAGGTATTCCGATGTGTCTGGCTGCTTTCCTTTAAATTCATCGTCGACGTTTATAAAGCTGTTCCAGTATACTATATGCATACAATTGGGTATTAAAGCAAGTTCCCACTTCAATTTGATTTGAATTTATCGTTAGGACGTCTTGATTGAATTATATACAGGCATTAGTGATCGAAAGAAATTTATTCTAATGATAAAGAGAAAATTGTTCGATAATAAATATTGGCAACCATTTAATGCAATATCCTAACCCTTCGTGAAATGTCTGGTTCTGATATCCTTGGGCGCTCTTGCTTAAATTGATTGTAGAACTTTAAGAGCCCTATAGCGAATTGTCTGATTAATATATACGCTGGATGAATGGAAGCGTTTACCATTTTGAAGATCAATAAAATAATTCGGGGTTATTTAAGGATTGAGTCACTTGAGCTAATTTATAATTGAAGTCATTAATAAAGGAAACATATGTTAACAACAGCAACACGTACATATATGTGTAAAAAATATAAAATAATAATAAATAATATATTTGTATATATAAACCATAAAAACAGTAATCAACTCGAAGGTCGCTTTGGTAGGTGATGGTAGAGCTCTCCCAGTACTAAGACCGACGGCGTGTGAGTATTCACACATCAGGGTAGTAGGGCCAGTTCCTTTCCCTGTGCCGATTATGGTTTCCCAGGAAGATCTGGTACCCGAAAAATCACATAGCTTGGGCTGTAAGTGCCCAGAGTGACTCGCCCGGGAATCAAACCCGGGTATTCCGGTCAGTAGTCCAACGCGCTACCCCTTGGACTACCGCGACCCTATGTGTGTGTGTGTGTTTTATATATATATATATATATATATATATATATGTAGCTGTTCAATTAAATACCGTGAAAAAACCTATTCTAATGGAAAGCGAGCCTGTTGAAACATTCACAAAGGTCGGCATAAAATTGGACGTTGTGACTTACGTAACTTTTTAAATTAAAAAACCTTTACAATCATGGTCAGGAAATAAAATGCAATATTCTTACATGAAACTTATGCACTGCTGATAATCAGATAATTGCGTTCCATTGAGCAAAGACAATAGTCCTGACGCATATTTTAAAACAATACGAGGCACCGCGCAGTGCATAAAAATACTCTTCATCCACGTAGCTTGGAAAATGCAAAGTACCGTTTCCATCTGGTACTTTATTTTCCATGAGACGCAAAAAAAATAAAAATATTCCGCGAGTATAGTGCTGAATTTCCATTTTGTTATGACGGAAGGCGTTAAATTTATTGAAACGAGGAACATTGCGTTGGAATTAGGCATCAAATGGCGTCCCGATGATGAAAACGAGAATTAAGAACCAACATGAAATATCTGGAGCATAGGCAGTAGGAATACGAGAAAGTGTTCTGCTTAGACCACAATTTAGTCAAATCACACTTGCACTTTGTGATACATAATTTGTGATGTGGTCTCCTCCAACAAGTTCTCGAATGAGCGACTGAACTTGTTACCAGCGAATACTGTCCGGTTCGGGATGAAATCTCCTTTTTTGATCGCTTGACCTCTTTCACTTTCGGATCGGAACCTTCCACTCGGCCCACGGCCAATCCCGTCCCGTCCCACTCCAACCCTCACCGCAAATTTATCCCACACTGCAATCCGGCCGAGCTCCCTCAAGGGCAGCTTCGAAAGAAATGTCGAGATTGTTTCCAAGCCGAACTCCGCCGACCGCAACTGAAGTGAGCAGGGATGATTGTGAACGGAAACTTTTGGAATATTGAACATGTATTCGGCAAAAATAATCAATCCCAGAAACCAAATTGCCTTTCCTCAATAATTTTCCAATCAGTTTCCGAATCTGTCATAACCATAAAATGAGAATGATCAATGGAATTATCTATTTTCGGTGAGACTCGCCAGAACGTAATCACGTGAAAAATTCAAAACTGCATCAATTGCTTCCTTCGTGAAGTTTTAATAGATATTTTGTGCTTAAAATCTTAATCATCAGTTTACCAGAATTATCTGCTCGTAACACACATAGGCGATTAAAGATTTGGCACAAATGGTTGGGGACAATACTACTATTATTCCATTGAAATTCATTTTTTATTAATTTTCACGAGAGGTATTTTCGTTTTTTCTTCGCTGGGCTACACCTCTCCCAAGTGAGGCTTGAATGTACGAGTCTTCACATGCATTCAGCGTCGTGAAAATTAACTCGACGGTTCTCCAAGTCAATGCATCCAAAAATGGCGAAACTGTGACCTCCACCAGAGCACAGATACACTCTGGGTTCCACTGGCGTAAGGCACTGCTAATAGGCAATGCGGCGGTAATTGTATTTTCTTTTTTAAGCAATCCTAAGGTAGGTAGATGTGCGTAGTGTGCTAATGGGTAATACTGTTAACAAGACGTGACCGATTTCGATTTTTGTGGGCTCTTTGAGATACATCAACACATGTTCTCTGTAAAAATAATCTTTTTGTATATTAATTACTCATAAAAAAAAGTAAAATTATTGAAACTTATAACATATTAACATATTAATAACTTTTTTAAATATTTTCCCAGTGTCAAAACAAAAGTATGTTTTTTTATGAGACGCAATAATAATAAAAATATCGATTTTTTAAGATTAAAGCTTTTTAAAGCTATGTTCACTTCGTTTCGTCGTATTGTTTCTCTTTCAATCTTTCGTTTTCATTCTTCCAATGAAGAACATTTGGGTGTTCATGTGTAGATATATATATTTACACAGAAACAAATATATATATATATATATATATATATATATATATATATATATATATACATACATGCACATGTATATGTACACGTTCATAAAATACAAATTTCATATATAGTCCAACCATAAACACTAATTAGATGCCAGGAACAAATTTGATACATACTATATACCCCATTGCTGACACTTGATATTGCGGTTCATAGAAATGATTCGGTCTTATTGCTCGGTAATATAATTAAATACAAGTTTAGTTTAAAAAGTATCGGTAACAATTTTTTCTTGACGTGTGCGTGAAGTGATGAATTCAGACTGTCGGTTAAGTATGCGCATGGTCGCACATCGTATTGGCATTGATAACATGACAGTTCACGTACTGGAAATTTGGCTACGCGAAAGATCTACATTGAACTCGTCCCGAAGGTCTTGATGGACGACCAAAAACAGAGTTGAGTGTCTGCCCGCAAAGACCTGCAACGGTATCGCGACGATTCCCCAACCTCCTTACAGTCCCGACTTGGTATCAGCAGACTATTTCCTCTTTCTAAAAGTTAAATACTCCCTCAAAGGACTCCACCCTAAGGGGACCCTAAGTGCTGTTGAAGATGCTTACTCGCGGTTAAGGGGTTTCCGGGATCCACCTACCAGGGAGCCTTCGAGTCGTGGAAAAGCCGCTGGCGAAAGTGTGTCGACGCTGAAGGGAGGTATCTCGAAGAATTTTGAGGCATTGCAGCAAGATCTGAAATAAATCAATTTTTTCCGAAACTTTTGCCAATAATTTTTATAAAAACCAGGTATTTCGTTATTGACCTCGTCGATATGAAAAAATGGGCATGGTGCTGTTTAACCCTCATATTACGCAGCTCAATTTGTGTCTGCCTACCAAAGCACCCATAATGCCGCCAAAATGACACGTGGCCGGGGATTTTAAGACATCAGAAATCCTGGACATGCGGTGCTTAAAGGATCTGAGCAACATATACTGAAATAAATAACGATAGAAATGAATTTTTTATATTCCTGAGAAAATTACCAGACGTGAATGAGTCTAAATAATTTTGAATATATTCGTTGTCAAAAACTATTATTTTTTCTATGCCGCGATGGTTTATTTTGTCATCAGTATTTTCAATCCTAGGATTGGTTTATTGCAGCCCTCTATTTTCCTCTATTTAATGTCAATTCCCTCAATCCCTGATACCTTCTCTGTTTTACGTCTTTCTTAATTTGTCCTATGTAAATGTCTCTTGGTCTTCCTCATGGAATCTTCCCTTCTATTTTTCCTTCTATTATATTCCTAATCAATCCATTGTCTCTCAATGTGTGTCCAATCCATCTATTTCTTCTTTGCCTTAGAGTTCTCCGTATGGTTCTATCCTCTTCTGCTCTTCAAAATACTTCCTCGTTCCTCACTTTGTCTGTCCATTTAATCTTCACCATTCTCCTCCAGCACCATGTTTCAAAAATGTTTCAATTCTTTGCTGGTTCACTTTTCCAATGTTCCAAGACTCGGAACTATAGAGTACCATGCTCCACATGAAAGTCTTGAAGAATTGTTTTCTTGTGTCCAGCCTTAGGTTCTTTGAACATATTAATTGTTTCTTCTTCATGAATGCGTTCTTATCTCGGGCTATTCTTCGCTTGATGTCGGTCGAACTTCTTTCATCCCATGTTATGCTGCTTCCCAGGTAGGTGAAGGATTCCACTTGCTCTAGTTCCACCCCTCGAATTGTGATACCTGCATTCAGCTTCTCTCTTCCTCACACTAGGATTTAAGTTTTCCTCTTGTTGATGTTCATATTATATTCCCCAAGCACTTAGAGTTATTTTGTTTCAGCACTTAATTTTATTTAGTATGAACGGAAAAAATTAATTTTAGAACGATAATTTTGTACCATTTCAAAATCGCTACTTCATCATCTGGGAGATATTAAATTTCAAAATCAGAATTAACGAATACTCTGCCACAAGAGCAACGCTCTCCTTGACTCACCGGTGGTGAAGTCTCAAGTAAGCGAGCGCTCAGGCCTTTCAATTTTTGTTCCTGGGAGTAGTAGCGCACAGGTCATTCCGGTCCCGCGACTTTTCGACCTCGGTCTGCGAGCATCACGGAATTTATAATATTTCTATATCCGTTTAAAATTCTTCTCACGGACGTTTCCAACGGTTTCAATAATTCTGGCACCCAAAAGAATGCGCCATAACTGTAAACGAGGACAGAGTGAGATTTGGTCAACCGCGATTCACTCCGCCCTCCCTTTCTCATTGGATTTAGATGTTTCCTCTTCCGATTTGAGGACTGAACGCCGAAGGTCGGGCATTCACATCTGCCACTGATCAAAACAAAAAAGGACATACGTTGAACTTGAAATTTTATTCACCAAAATAAGAACTCGCCGTGCGTGGCAGAAATAATTTTAAAAGCGGGAAAAATGTAAAGAATAGGACTGAATAAATCCTCGGTGAAATGCCAGAGACAGTATGTGGTGTTTATTTTAGTAGTAACTTGAATGAGTAATATTCGCAATTGATGCGAAGGAAAAGCAACGACATCTGTTTTTTTCACTCTCTTTCTCATCCGGAGAGCATTCAAATCAGGTTGTTACGTAAAACTCAACAGTGTTTATAAATTTTGCTGAGATACTTGTAATTACCGATTTTCTACGGAGAACTTGGTCGATATCGATCAATTTAAACCAGAATTCTTCGTGCGCCAACTCTCGTTTATACATTGATTAGGCATAATAAATGACTCCAAATTGAGCAAAAAAGTTCGCCTATTTAGAATAGCGGTACTAGGAAAACTTTCTAAAAATCCGAGGAATTTTCGTCAGGACTTAAAAAAGCATAGACAGTAACAACATAGACCAATGATGTACAACCAGCCCCTTACAGAGACTTTATGGCAGGTGAATATAACGTATATCACAATCATCTATGGGAATAGTCATATATCGTTTAGACGCCGTATTTCATGGTATACACATTTGTCCTGTGTCATCGGGAAATATAAACGCTATAAAAAGAATTGAAACGAGATATCTCTGGTATGACTTTCGCAAATTGGGGCGTCTTGTTGGTCGTTCAAAAAATTCAAGACTAATAAAAGTTAGGCTACACAGACTATTTTTCGTAGAAGTTTATTATTATTAGGTTAATTCTAGCAGAAGTTTTACGGCACAATAACTTTATCCAAAAAGAGTGGACGGCGCACAATGCACGTACTCTCGGTCGAAGAAATATATTCTTCGACCGGGAAATCGTTCGTTGAAAAAAATAATCGCCATTTGTTATCTCGCGCGAGGAAAGAGATACCCTTGGATGTAAGAGACCGTAACGACGAGAGATTAATTCCATGCCGTCCACTGTAATATCCGCCCCCGCCAATTCTCTCGCACACGTGCTGGGGAGGAGGCAGACTAAGTAGGGCCCTTGCTCCCTCACTTCCATCTCCCCCTCTGCTCTTCCTCACCCACGACGCGGCACTCCCGCTCGCGAGCAAATGAAATCCCTGTCACCGTTACCCACCCAGAGGAGAGGACAATTCCAATGCATACTCAGGTCACTGACTCTCTGAGGACCGAGGAAAAATCACAAACTTCACCACAGCTGCGAATTCTTTTGTTTCCCTTCCTCGTAAGATGGGACCGTTTTAACGCAGCGCACCTCCCGCAAGCGAAGTTGGAACCTAAGAAACGGGTCAGAAGTTTAAAAAAAAGGGATTCTCTTTTGTGTTCGCAGCGAGCGGAGGAGGATTTTTGAGGTGAATCTCCTCTATGGAAGCTCGTCGGGCGAACTGTGGCAAGAGGTTTCGATCGGACATGAATCGCGGGAGTCCAGCAAAGTTTGGACCACTTTTTGACTAACTCCTCTCCTTCCATTTACTACCTCTCCGACTCCGTTCATTGTCGAGGGAGTTCCCCCTGTCAAATCTTGACATTTTGGAAACCTATCCCCCTGAAACCGTAATATTCAATTAAATACCAGGGCCTTTTTTTAGACAGAAAATTAATTCATTAATTCACTCTTCAACACGTCATTATATTTGTGAATTGAGACGGATGCAATTAGTAATTCCACGCAAAATATATTTGGTGACGACCGTTGAATCTACGCATAACGTCACCCACTAATGGCGATTAGGTCGAAACCATTGTCTTCACTAAACATACGTTTTGCATGTGGATTAAGGAAATATTATGTCTCAATGCAATGTGAACAGATTCATGAAAAAACGGAGCCAATAACATTACCCTAAAAGGAACATAATGAAATTATGTAATCGTTTCACTTAATAAAAAAATAAAGTTGTGTGTTCTTGATCTAAATCGAAAAGGTGTTTCTTCGAAATGATACAATAAATATTAAGAGAAACCATCACATTAATGTAACTGACTAAGAATAGTAGACTACATTTAACTTTTCACCGCGAAAAATTATAAGTCTCGTTAAACTTCGCTGATTCCCCCTCATATTCCGCGGGTGGCTTTATTGACTACCTGTTTGGGTAAAAAAAGAGGAATTTTGCTTGAAAATATGTGAGAAATTGACTCTTCGTGTAAGAAAGTAGTCTTCACGCCATGGTACGAGGGAGCTTTTCACTACAAGAGTCATGAGAGCTTTCATAGGCGAATAATAACGACAAATAATAGTTTAGAACATAATTTTCTTGACTTTCATAATTTTAAAACACTCACGTGATACCCATTATTGGTGTACACCATCCAAAATATATCTTATTAACGAAAGCACTTCCAGGGAAGGACAAAATAGTTTGTTCAATCTAATAATAGAGAATAATTGCACAGCAGAACTGCAAAACATTTTTCACCGTTACTCCATACTGATATTAATTTTTTTTGCTTTTATGGCCTTGATTATTGAAATGTTACGATTTTTCTCAGGCATTATGGGCTGACCCAGTTACACCGTAGTAGAGCACGAATACCGACTAATGAGAAGGTCACAGACTCAAATTACGTGATGCTGTGATTTAATGATTTCTGAGTCGTGAATCCCTTGGGAAATTAATTCAGTCGTGAGAATTCTTAAAACCCATTTATTGCCACGCGAAATAATGGATTCATAATAAAGCTCCATTAATATGCAAGCAAAAAGAAAACAACAGCAAACAACACGAAGGTTGACTTGATATGCGAGAATAGAGTTTGCCTTGTATGCACCATACGAAACTCACAAATGAGAGGTCATGTCCTTTTCCGACTCCGCCTGGGGCTTCCCAGGAATATCCGGTACCCAAGAAATCCCACAGCTTGGGTGGAACTGGGCGGGTCCAAAGACATCGAGAATCAAACCCGGGCCCTCCGGTCAATCGCCGGCCGAACGCTGTCGGCACCCACTAGGCTACCACGTTCCTGAATAAACATATTGTTATACATTATTATAATAGGTAATCTACCGGTTAGGGTAGGTTTCCAATGGATCCAACAACCAAATATTTCCTTCTTCCCTTCATTCCGTCCAACATCCCTATCCTATTCACGCCCCTTCCTCTTTTGCCCAACATTCACCCCTCTATCACGGCCTTCAACATCCCACTGCCAATCAATATGCTTTGCATTCATTTTCCGTTCATCCTTATGACTTCTCCCAGCCATCCTCTCTCCTCCCTCGCCGCACCAAGCATTTCCCCATTTGTTTTCCTTCAGGTCCATTTCATCTTCTCCACATCCACATATCAAGAGCCTCCAATCTACGCCTACCATCCTGCTTCAATAAACATATTTCCGCACCGTACAAACTATGCTCCATATCAAAGTTTTAACGAGCCTTTTTCTTAACGTCCTCACGCAACGTCCCTGTCATTATTTCCCTCCTTCTTATTAAAGCTTCGTTGCCAACCCGAAATTCTTCTCCTTATGTCCCTGCTACTTTAATCATTTTGGTCGAAAGCATTTCCGAGATACGTAAACTCTTCCACCTGCTCTAATATTTTCCCTCCTGTTTTTACGTTTGACTTAGCCTTTTCTTTCATGGAAAACCTCTGTTTTATTTTAAGAATGACACTTTGAATATTTCACGCAATATATCCATTACTTTTTTCCAATTCACTCTATCAAACACTTATCGAACAAACTTATCGAAATCTACGAAACAGGCAAATACGTACTGATTGCATTCTATGTTCCTCATTGTCATACAATATTGATAAAATTACCTTAATTCATAACCTTATCACCTTACTCATAGCTTTGCGTAATAAAACCCAAAACGAACCCACACCTAAATGTTTATCCATAGCCACTGAAAACGCACATAACACCGAAGAAGGGGAGGGAACATAAGTGGAATACTATAGACACAGATGTATTTAATTCACTTTGTTAAATGCATTGCTAAGCTTTTTGGCTAACTTTATAACGTATTTATACATTAACCAAAACACCAGCAATAAGCTTTTTATTAATTTTGATCAAGGAAACTGCTGCGTCGCTCATCGATAAAAATTATACGCGTGAATCATCTATGATAAAATAAAATGATTAGACAAGAATGGAATCTCTCACCGGCGTAATTAAATAAGTACTTAGAAGAAGGGATAATGGAAGCACAAAGACTTGGCATCTCAGGAATTATGGTGAATGGAGAAAAAATTGACTTGCTTTTGCTTCGCGGATGACATAGCACGCACGGACTCGTAAAGACTGACATGGGACCTTAAACACAATGGATCAAGTATTGCAAGAATTTCACATGAAAATAAATGAGAAGAAACAAGCGGAAGCATCATAACATGGGATGGAAGAAGCTCAACGGGCCTCTAATGCAGAATGTCTTAACCTATGAAGACAATTATTAAAATAAGCTCAGAATATATATATATATATAATGTCAAAATAAAGATAAACATGAGAGCATTTTGTGAACATATTCGTTTGGAGCATGAGATTTCATGGATTGGAGTCTTTTAGAAAGGTAGGCAAGAGGAGAAGAGATGCCTTCGAAACTTATATATACTGAAGAAGAATGCTGAAGAATTGAATGGGAAGAAAAAATGAGAAATAAAAAAGTATACAGAAGAATATAAGAGGAAAAGAGCACATGAAGTACTTCAAGGATAAAAATATCCTTGGCACATCTTGATACAAAACGAATTTGTAGAGAATATAACAGAAGGGAAAATATCGTAGTTGGTAAGGTCCCAAGAGGAAGGCGAAAGAATAAGACATCAGTCAAATATCGTAAATAGGTATGCAGAATAGAGGAATTATCAGATAATAAGAGAATTGTCATCGGATAGGGAATAATGAATGATTACTGTCAAACAATCTTCGAATTTAAGTTTTATTTACTTTATACTGTGGGTCGCGGTAGTCCAGGGGGTAGCCCGGGTTCGATTCCCGGGCAAGGCACTCTGGGCACCTGCAGCTCCACCCAAACTAAGTGATTTTTCGGGTACCAGATCTTCCTGGGAAACCATAACCGGCACATGGAAAGGAACTGGCCCGCCTACCCTAATGTGTGAATATTTACACGCCGTCGGGTTTAGTACATGGGTGAGCTACCTACTACGCCGACCTTCGGGTTGATTACTGTGTTTATGGTTTTTTTTATGTTACTTTATACTATGAATTATCTTATTCAAGACTAATATCAGAATTTCACCCCTAAAACTTCTCATGAAGCATTGAAGTTTTTTCAGTAAAGCGGCGGCCACTGCCGACAACTGCCTTATACATTTATCGATATCTTTTACTTCCCACATAGCTTTGGCGATTTGGAAACATATCGCTGTTCCCTATTGCATTTGCAGACATCGCTCAACTGTGTGTAGTAATCAGAACGTGCAGGTCATTTGGCATCCGTTCCCACAGTGGCATACAATGTCGGAAGATTCCTAAAGAATTCATCGGCACCACTTCGTAAAGGAATTATTTTTTTAAGGGACTGCAAAAATTCTGGGAGAAACACAGTTTTTCGCCGGAAAAATACAAATAGTTTAAAAAACAATTCCCTCGCCAGGAGCTTACGCGAGCCAATTAACTAGACCTTTGCAATTTTCATCTATTCGACGGTTCACTATCTCATCTCATCTATTCAACGGTTAATTGCATGGGGGAACGGTTCCTTAAGACGAATCAGTTCCGGGGACGGATTAATCGTGCGACTGAGATAATGATAACGAGGGGGATTCCAAGTGGAGGTCGAGAGGAGGGTTTTGGCGAAGGAGTGAGGGGGGGGGGGTTGGGGTGGAGGACGGCAGCGAACGTGGGAGGATTGCGGGGTCGACGCAATGATTCCTCGAGAAGCTCCGCGAGTCACGATAGGGGGACCCTGGTGGACGCGGAAGAGGAGGAAGAGTGATGATGAAGTGAGTAGACCTCTCACGATTCGCGCATAACCATGCATTTCCGCTGGGGGCAGAGCTAATCCGCCACGCGCATCGCAAAAGAAAAGTTTTAATGGAATGATTCGGAAAGAGGCGAAATGTTTTCTCACCTCATCCAACGTGAGAATTTCCTTGCGTCATTACGACACTGTAAAATGGTATTTGGGAAAATTCTTGGCTAGTTACGCCATAGAGCAACATGAAAGACACATGAAATAAGGAATAAATACCTTATCCGAATACCTTTTTGGAATAAATTGTAAATCCTCTGAGGCATTTTCACGTTTTCAAAACATTACAAACACCTCAGAAAATGCGAACCATATTTTTCTGCAAGCACATCCCTGTGTACAAGCTCCATTAATAAATGACAAAGAAGATGACAAAGTGAAAATAACCTTACTTTAGGTTTTTTCAGGAAACCAAATTCGTTGGACTTATTCCATCCACACCGCTCTTTGGCCATTTTCTTCACGTAAGTCACATTTATTCATTACTTTATTCCAAACATCCTCCTACGTTCTTGGGGCGATTAATGTCCCTAATCATGAGAATATCTTTGACTACATTCACTCATGACTTTCTCAGTCTATAACTCCTTCTCCGATCATTAACTCTTCTCTTTTATATTTGTTTAGTAATTCGACCGTTGTACTTTCTCAACATAACGATGCCAGCGTAGTGCACTTCTTCCATACTCTTCTACTATTGAAGACCTGTGCTACGCTGGTTTGGTAATACTGAGTGTATGCGTTCAGGGGTAAAGGACGTTAAATATGCTGTAAACACGTGTAGTTGATTATATTTAAACGAATCATGATTTGATCTCCACTTCACACAAAGCGATAATAAGGTAATTTCCACACGAATAACATATTAATTGGAGCTTTAATTTATTCGTGCACACACTTTTACAAGACCTCAAAATAATAATTCAATTTTGTTCTACTAAGTGGTCCGGTAGACTTCTTTTGAACCAAGAAATAATTGTGAATAGGAATACCACCTAGTTACAACAAAAATATTTATCTATCAATCGAAATTCTATTTAAGCCCGGTTTTAATTCAGTTAGTTTATTTATACAAAGAGAGAAACGCATTGCATGTATGTATATATATATTGTATATTTTATATATATATATATATATATATATCACAGTAATCAACCCGAAGGTCGGTTTAGTAGGTGATGGTAAGCTCACCCGTGTACCAAGCCCGACGGCGTGTGAATATTCACACATCAGGGTAGGGGGGCCAGTTCCTTTCCCTGTGCCGGTTATGGTTTCCCAGGAAGACCTGGTACCCGAAAAATCAACTAGCTTGGGTGGAGCTGCAGGTGCCCAAAGTGCCTTGCCCGGGAATCGAACCCGGGACCCTTTGGTCAGCAGTCCAACGCTCTACCCGCTAGACCACCGCGACCCGCATATGTATATATATATATATATATATATATATATAATCTTGAAAATGACGCTCTCCGGCGACGCACAGACACACAAACACTAAGATAATAAATATTACACACACAGAAACATAAAAGGACACTTACAGTAGATATTTACGTTTCGATGGCACGGCCGTCGTCATATATATACCCACACACATACACATTCAAACACGAAAACCCGCCAATTGGCGAACAAATGTTCATTCACATGGTTAGAGCATTGGCCCCGGCAAGTCGAAAGATCCGGTGTTCAAGTCCCGGTCAAGGAAATAGTTTTACGCTTGTGGTCTGCTCGATTCTACCTTCCCCACCTTTCCTGTGTTTGTCCTTTATGTGTGTTCCTATCCCTTTTCTTATTTCTATTTCCACGTAAATGAATATATATATATATATATATATATTTATTTATTTATATATATACGTATTCAATGAACTGAGGACTTCCTTCTGTAAGCAAATAGGTTATTGAGTGGCCCCAAATAAACAGGTTTAAAAAATCATGCTACGGTCATTTTCTCTGGTAACAGAAATAAATGTACTTGACTTCCTGTTCCACGTTTCGATTCTATTTGCCAAATGGTGACTAATATTGAAATATTCGCACTCGATATAATTTATCAATGACGAGTGATCGCTTGCAACTAAGACATGCCTGACGGCTTTCCACACATCCCTCGAGGTCATATTAATACCTACCTGTCAAAAGATAAACCTCCGAAGGGTAATTAATTTAGTGCGGATTTATTTAATATCAACCAATGTCGCGCTTGCATTATATCGACATTTTTTCCTAAATCCATAAAACTGCAACGTGGATTATGACCTTGACGCTTGGAGAAATTGCCGAGGACGCTGATCGCACACTCTAGAATCGTTATTTCCTACTACTGATGGAATCATCCCCAATGAAAGAAATGACGGCATTCCGTAACCGAAAAGTAATGCGCAAACCAGTTAGTTTTAAGGGCTCCTCTGAGCCCTACGGCGCGGCGGCGGCATTCCAACCCGTAATTACCGGAGGATCGCGCATCACGACGAAGAGTTAGAATCGGCCGGGGGGGGGGGGGCGTTTGAAAAGGCAACTTGGCCCGCGGGGAGGGGGCGGGAATGGTAGAGCAGAGTTACCCGCAAACAATGGATCTTAGAGTCTTGGTTCTGTCGCCCCGGGGGAAGGCAATCACAAGGCTTGCACCGGGCGACCTTCTACCACACCCCCGCGCCCGCTTTCAAGTAGCCGCTGGCCTGTGTGAATTTGCCAACTATTTTATTTTCCATCCTAAATTAAAAAATAATATAAATGTGGAGAAATATATGTATATATATATATATATATATATATATATATATATATATATATATATATATACACGCACACACCTGTACAATCATCCTTCAACGACCAAGTTCCCACATCGCACGAAACCACGCTCCATATAAACATTATCACTGAACTCTTCTTAACATCCTTATTCAGCGTTTCTGTCATCAAGCCCCATCTTCTCGTGAATGCCTCTTTGCTTAACACAATTCTTTTACTAATGTGCCAGCTGTCTACTATGACAATCTTGGCACAAAACACTTCCAAGATAATTAAACTGTTTACCTGATCTAGTTTATGCCCTCCAACTTCAGCGTTCAACTTAAGCTGCGTCCAGACTCGTTAAGCATTAGGTAGCATGGATTTAGCTGCCTAAATGTTAGGTGCCTAATGAAAAGGCAGCTTGATTTTGGACACCCTACGCAGTAGTACTGCCATCTGTGTAGCTAAGAAAAATGAATTAACAGATGATGTTCGAATGCAAATATTTAGGTATTGGAGATAGCTTGTGCAAATATTTGTGTGCAGTTGCAAAACCACGTGATGGGTTTTACGTCATTCTAGTTCACTTTACAATTCATTCGGTTATCTTTTAGTAAGTTTTTCATTTGTTTCTTATAATTTAGTAACCTGGGCGATATTTGGTACTCGTTTTGTATGCATTTTCTCTCATCGGACTACATTTAGTCTATAGATCATCCATTTTTTCAAAATTTTGATTTAGTTATCAGGTCAGATAGTATTACATTTCAATAGTTTAAATCTTTTTATCTTATTATAAGGGTATTTTACTCAAGGGTAATTTTTGGGTCATTAATCCTTAACAGTAATTGTTTTAAGATATACTTTGTGTCGTGTGTAGTTCACTTATATTAATGTGTACCTTTATTGCTAAATGTCTAATGTTTCGTATATTTAAGCTAAACTTAGTTTCAAATAAATAATTATCCTACAATAATCCTTTACCGGCGCTCTTTCATTTTGGTTGATTTTATTACTTACTGTGCTTACGTAGAGACTCCTTTTGCAAAGGTTTGGCGAACGACCTACACCTATGATTACCTAGTTGGATTCAAGCAGACAGCCATATTTTTACTAATAACATTACTAAATGCTTACACTCTCCAAACAATATGACACTTGAAGATTACTTTCCGTTTTATTTATATACCAAAATAAGATTTAACAAGCACATTAACGAGGCATGGATACGAACACGATGACAAAGACGATGTTCTTAGCCATGAATGAAGCACCAAACAAAGAAATATGTTCTTACCTCTATATTTCAAATATCTGTATCCGATAACTTAATGAATTAAAGTTATTACAAGGATTAAACTACATTCATGGGGAAGACATCACATTTCTCTTGCTTAAAGAAAGCTCCAACTTTTCCCGCCTCGTGTTTATAACAACTTCGTTTTTTTCAACGAGTAAAAGTGTGCTTTCTCGAAGAACTAACCAATGTTATTGTGACCAACATATATAATGAACTCCTGCCAAGGCGATTTTTCTTCTGCTAGTTGTTTCGCTTCTAGCAATTGGAATTCTGGGGTTATGGCGGATTGGATACACTTCTTGTGTCCTAAATCCGGGGGCCGAAATAGGCGCCTAAATTTGCGTCCTCTCGCTGCCTAACGAGTTAGGGCACCCTTCAGGATCGCGCGCACCCTAAATCGGGCGATTTGGGTGCCTAAATGACGAGTCTCGACACAGCTTTAGACTTCCTCTCTCTCGAAAACAGAATAGTCCTTGATTTTTTTACATCGATATCTTCAAGATACTATTCATGAGCTTTCAGAAAATCTGGAATTAACGACCCTAATGCCAGATCCATCTTAAAGACCGCAAACAATGAACGACGGCCCAGCCCCCGAATTCCCGTAATCTCTCGATGTGATCGCGCTCCATACAGCTTAGGACAGCGGTTTAAGCCTGGGGTAATGAAGGGGATAGCCGAGAATCTCAGCACGTGGAAGCCGGAAAGTTATTAAGACGTGCCGCTGTTACTAGCAGCGTTTTCGTGGCCGGCTGATGGTGCCGCCGTGTCGTGTCATTAGTGGTTTACGGTCATGCCTGCTCGTTTCTCTGAGGGGCCGTTATATCCTTTGTTTCCAATATTACGAAATAAATACCACTCGACCTCCAAGTGATACCTCGTCACTAAAATCCAATCCCTCCATATACTGCATCACACCTCTCCCGTCCTCTTGTCCCCCTTGAAAAATAAAGACGAGTATCTATCCTTCTATCTATCCTCTCCCTACTAAATGACAATCCATCTATTCCGCTATTTTGAAGTACATAATATGAATTCAAATGTTTCACTTTGAAATTCTTGTTCAAAGAGTTGAAAGTGGTCACATACACGTAGTTTTTACATTCGTGATCTGCTTAAAAACCGCCTTCCCCACATGTCCTGTGTTCGCCTTTTATGTGTTTTCCTATCCCCTTTCCTAATACCTATTTCTATGTTTGAATGAATATATATATATATATATATATATATACATATATATATATATATATATGTTAAAAACAACTTTGACAGCAACACACAACACGTTGACACTCACACGTTATTTCTTGATAATTTCGACGGAATTGGGCTCCATCTTCCTCAGAAGGTTAGTTAGGACTCTTCTGAGGAAGACGGAGCTCAATTCCGTCGAAATTATCAAGAAACAACGTGCGAGTGTTCCTTTTACGTGTTCTCATATTGTGTGTTGCTGTCAAAGTTTTTTTTATTTAACACTTCCGTGTTACTTCGAAGGAATCATCCATATATATGTTTATATATATATATATAGTCACTTTCTTGAAAAACCCACGAACGTGCACAATAATGTAAATTCACTAATAGTTATAACAGACACCGAAACTAAAACATATAAAAGAGGGACTCACTGGTTCTCGAATTTTCGGTGGTGCAACCACCTTTCTCAAGAGGAATTAGGAACAATATATATATATATATATATATATATATATATATAAATACACACACATAGATATAGATTTTTAAAGCATAGAAACACAAAGAAAGGACACTCTCACATACGTAGTTTTGACATTTCGACGGCACGATCAGATTCTGATGATGACGATAGTGTCGGCAAAACGTCAAAACTACATATTTGAGTGCCCTTTATTTAATGCAACAGAACACCATTTAAATGTGTTTGAAGAATGACCAATAAGACTTGAATTACTGATTAAAATGTATACAGTTGAATTGATGTGTAACGTAGCTGGATCATATCCATTTTTCACTCATCCATCACTAATTTGATTTATGTATAATCTGATTCATGTTTATTTAACATACGTAATAACATATGATGCCTTATGTTTGCGATATAATTTATCCGAGTGACTTTTTTTAATTAATCGATTAATATTTTTGTATTTCAACTTTATCTCATGTTGTATCAGACTTAAACACTTGCCAAATTGTCATTTGGATTATCAGCCCTTCATATGCCGTGGGAAGCAGGTGCGTGATTGTAATTATAGGGACAGGTTGTGACACGCGAGAGGAAGGCTAATAGATTATAATCTATATATATTATTATTAGGTAATCTACCGTTTAAGGTAGGTTTTTGGATGGACACAACTATCAAATAAACATTTTGTGGCTCCCCACCTAGCAAACTAATCTATATCAGGTCCATCTTCATCTCGGTGTACTTCCCTTCATCCCGTCCAACATCCCTATCCTGTTCCTGCCCTTATTCCTATATCCTGCAACATTCTCCCCTCTATTACCCTCTTCAACATTCCACTACCGCTCAATACGCCTTTCATCCATTCTTCCTGCCTCCATAGGATTTCTCCCAACAAACCCCTCTCCTCACCCACCATCTCCAGTACTTCCTCATTTGTTTTCCTTTCGGTCCATTTCACCTTCTTCATTCTTCTCCACACCCACATTTCAAAAGCCTCCAATCTACGTCTATCCTCCTGCTTCAGTGACCACGTTTCCGCGCCGTACACAGCTACGCTCCATATCAGAGTTTTTACGAGTCTTGTCTTAACATCCCTACTCAACGTCCCCGTCATCAACTCCCTCCTCCTTGAGAAAGCCTCCTTGCCTAGCGCAATTCTTCTCCTTACGTCCCTACCACTTTGACCGTATTGGTCCAAAACACTTCTATCCTTCTATTCTAAACCAATCTATATAATATAATCTATAATAAATAATTATTTACTCTCCTCACCAAAGATATGTATTCCTCGTACATGAAGAATTATCGTAATAGAATGGCATACATATGCAGCAATATCATGAGTCGCTCGCGAAATTTAACTTGACTTTAAGTTGACCCTTTGTCCCGTCTCTTCGCCCTTTCATCTTCTTAGATGGATATTTCTAATAAATCTATCTCTACGCTCCAGAGAAATCCGCCAACGTGTTCTCGATTCATTTCGGTCTTATTTTTCGTATCGCTTTTACTCCCCCAAATTACCAATAGTTACGAGAGAGCACCATTGGACGGTGAGGATGGAACACCACTCCATTAACCAGCAGAGTTCTCACCACTTCTCAATGGCACAGAATCCATCCGTTATTCGTCCAACCCACATTACTCCAACAGACCTCACAGCACAGACCTCACTCATCAAAGTCTCTAGACCGGCGCCAATAATTGAGGAAAGGTGATAACGTTCGATATGTTGGCATTCATCGGCCGGTACGCACTTAGGAGGCGATAGTTTTACGGAACTCCGAGAGTTGCCAATCAACGAAGGACAACATTACGAACGTTTTCGCTCTTCCCAGATCCTCGGCCGGTCGGTGACTGCATGCAAAATTTTGGAATTGAGCGTACAACACCTCCTCATTGATGAGAGGACATTTGGATCCCTCCAAAATCGACTGTGAATTCACATATTATATTCATAATTTCCTTCATTCTGGGTTGTTGAAATTCTTGAACCGGAAAGTGACCAATGTTAAGTGACCCTCACTGCTCGCATTAGCGGTCGTTGGTGAAAGGGTGGCAGAATTAGCAGGCATTGGTGTTCACTAAGGGGTATCGATTGCTCTGACAATTTTTCCCCACCCTTAAATATTTTGTCACAGCGTCCTTAGTTCACAAAACAAATGAATTGCTTTCACGTAAGATGACTTGGGCGTTTGAATGTTAGAAGATTAACACTGCGCTAGCATCAAATAAGGGCGAGCCAAATTTTACTTAATGACTCCGTTAATTTTAAGAATGGAATCACTCTGTTTGGACGATGAGGATCGTCCCATTAGACGTGCTCCATGGATCCGTTACTCACAGCTACCATTGGATTTATTAGTCCTATAAATACAGTCTCACATGTAAGTTAAGTTACCTTCGTGCCACAAGCTAAAATGTTACTGCCTTTATTCAGCATGAAAATCTCAATGTCACAATATTGCGTAATTCGGGAATTTGTACTGCACCATTCTCTACCATCTGCAGACTCCGTAGGTGCAAATCACAAGGACTTTTGAACTGACTCGTAGCTCTGAGAAACACACTGGTCTTCCCTGGCTGTTGCACATATCCCAGTACGAGTATATGTCGCACTACCTCCGGACGTGTCCTCCCCTCATTCATTGTCAAGAGTGCCAGCCGCATTCATCGCAGCCGGGTTGTTAAACTTCCGTCGACAGCGCAAAAGGAAGAGAGTAAGGAAGGAAGAGGGCCAAGGGCTACCCTCCTTGGCATTCACAGGTGCAACCCCTCGGAATACGAACCGAACGCCCTTCTTCCGGGCTCCCACCCTTCCTTTCCCATTTCTCTCGACCGCCCCTCCCACCGAACCATTCAGGACACTCCCTCACGCCCCGATGCCTAACGGGGAGGTGATCCCGAAAGGGGAAAGGTGAGAATGGGAGGTGGCGGGCGGGAGGGTGGAGTTGGAGGGGATGGAAGGGAAGGTTGGGGGTGTGGAGGGGGGGGAGGGGGGGTTGATAGGAAGGAAAGGAGAGAGGCGGTGGGGTAGGGGAGGAACGCATTACCGTTAGAATTCCTCGGCCGGTTAAGGATAAAGTCACCGAGCGTCAGCCCACGAATGGTTTTCCATGCGGGGCATGAGAGCGCGCGACAGGAATAATTGGAAGAGGTTGGCCGGGAAGGCGAAAGAAAAGCAAGGGAGGAAACGAGAGGAAGAGTGAATCGGACCGGTGCCGCATTTAAGGTTTTTCGAGCGGGGGTGGGCTTAGTGGTAAGACGGAGGAGCCCTCAACACCGTGTTCCGGGGGTTACGGTGGCTTTGAAGCTATTTTTTTCTGGTGAAAATAAGGAAACGTCATATAGGTGCGGTGGGGGGTGATGCAACTCGCTAACTTTAAGACCGACTAACCTCGCGGATTCCCAGTCTCGTGAGCTGGAAACATCTTGTAATTTTAAGCCCGTGTTTTGCATTCAAAATTTCCCTCTCAGTGGCTTCATGAGACATTCAGGCGTGGGATTCATCGTGCCAGCGGTCATGACGACGGGGAATATTGATTGAGGACGAAGAAAGGTGTTGGGGTGAATATTAATTAGGAAGTTGTTAAGTACTTTGATTTTCGCCTTTGATTGGGATAGCTGTAAAAATTTAAGCAAATAAGGTACTCTGAAAAAAAAGTTCATGATATTTTATCAATTAATTCTCATTGGTGGAGTGCCGTAATGGCTTACTTCCGCAATTTATAGATGTATCGTTTCGAAGGTTAGTTCTAATAGCTAAGGTTCCCTGAACAGTTTAGACAGATACGTAACTCAATGCAAAAACATTTTCATGTGATCCTTACCGAAAATGTTTCATGTCGGAAAATAGTAACTAGAAAAAGCAAGGAAAGAAGATAATGAAAATAAGAGTATGTCTACAAATAATATATTTGTGAGAAATTAGTTAGGAAGAAAAATGCGAATGGTAACAGTGAAATATGTCGAACAAAAAACAATACAAAATAATGAAAGAAGATACTTTGCTTTTCCATATAGAATTTCGTTTATTACGGCATATGTTTCGTCAAAGCGTAACATCTTCAGGTACTTCGTTTCGTTGTAACGAAACCTAGGTCGTAGTAAAAAAAATCTATTTGGAAAAGCAAAGTATCTTCTTTAATTGTGAAGGATTTCCACCATGTTACGCCTAAAACTGTGTCAATGCAAAATAAGTTTAGCAACACCAATTAATCCTAAGTGATTAAGTGAAGTCAGAATTCTAACTTTGAATGATGAAGACTGTAGTTTTTGGGTTGGCTTTACTATGTTTCGCCTACCAATTTTTTAAAAGGTTCCCTAAGAATAAGACTCAACAGAATCAAGACTCACCGTTCGGGAACTACGGTCCAAAGCTAAGCGGTCTTGGTGAGTCATCACAAAAGTATCCAGCAACCGAAAATGTTCATGTTTGAAGATCGATCACAAACTACGGCCACAAAAAGAATAAGAAGAGAGGAGAACAAACGAAGAATTTTAATAAAACCAATGCAGTTGATCCATAAAACTTCTTAGCGATTCTGTATTTTCTACCGACTAGATTGAAATGCCAAAACTTTTTCAAATTCCGTTCCATTGTCACCGTTTATCAATTACGCTTGCTTGTTTAAAGGCTTTCCTAAATTATACCATAAAAATTGGGAAATAAATTCACATTCATAGAAAATGTAATAATGAATAAAAATATTAGTATTTGTAAGGATATAGATGATGTAACAAAAGCTATGATTTTCAATCATATTCCGACCAACAATTGGTGAAGAGAAGAACGGAGAAAATGACTGGAAAGTAAAACAAAAGAATAACAACTACAGGGTTCGTCCGGAAATTAAGTTTATGATGCTGATTGTCTTTTTTGACAAAAGGGGAGTCGTCCACTACGAATTTGTGCCTGAACGACAAACTGTAAATGCTGCATTTTACGTCCAAGTGCTCGACAGGCTTCGAAAACGAGTTGCCCGCGTCCGGCCAGCGATCAGCGATCAACCGTGACAACCTGAGCGACATTGCGCCGTCTCACACCGCGCTTATCGTTTCGGACTTCTTGGCCAAGCACGGCGTGGCAACGCTGCCGTACCCGCCCTACAGCCCGGACTTGGCACCACCGGACTTCTTTCTGTTCCCGAAGATAAAGAGGAGTTTGAAAGGAACGCGATACGGGACTTTGGACGCCGTCAAAGAGGCCGTGACGAAGTGTCTTCGAGAGGTTCCCGATGATGCCTTCGCGACAGCGTTCCAGGAATGGGAACGCCGCTGGAACAAGTGTATCGACTCACAAGGGTCCTATTTTGAGGAATATTAGCTTAAGACATGTAAAAGTGTAATAAATTTTTTTTTTCCTGAGCTCAGTACACTTATTTTCCGGACGAACCCTGTATGCATGAAAATGGAAGACAGAATAATGAATGGAGAAATTCGAAGAAGGCGGGACAAGTCGATGAGGGAGATATCGAGGGGCAATGGGATGCTGGAGACTGTGAGAGAGAACGTTGGGAAGGAGGAAAAGATGGACGGAATGTATGGAGGTGAATGTGGAGGCGCACTTCTGAGTCCGTCCTTGTGAGGAAGGACTCAGAAGTGTACTCAGTCCTCGAGCCCATTAAAAATCACTCTTGAACGGTAGTCTACTGTTAATATGAACATCAGTTTGAGCGAGTATACATTTCAATGTTTCAATCGCAATAATTGCAAAAGTACGTGAAAATTTTAAAAGAAGCAATCCATAATATGAAATAATCATTTTGAATGAAGAAATTCCGATTTCGAAAGCCCAACTGCAAGTGTCTGGTATAAGCCAATAAGATTAATTCCGTCATGGGCGATAGTGTTTATATACTGTGGATCTTGACTCGAGGGTTTATCAATTATGACCAAGAGTTTTGTAGGTTGAAACGATTTAATAAAATCTCCTTGGTAATAGCTTCATTACAAGGTTACATGTTATAAATGTTGTTGTTAAACAGAGAGTAAATAAAGCCACCCGCGGAATATGAGGGGGAATCAGCGAAATTTCACGAAACTTATAATTTTTCGCGGTGAAAAGTTAAATGTAGTCTACTATTCTTAGTCAGTTACATTAATGTGATGGTTTCTCTTAATATTTATTGTATCATTTCGAAGAAACACCTTTTCGATTTCGAACACGAACATACAACTTTATTTTTTTATTCAGTGAAACGATTACATAATTTCATTATGTTCCTTTTAGGGTAATGTTATTGGCTCCGTTTTTTCATGTTACCAATTTTGACCAAGAGTTTTGTAGGTTGAAACGATTTAATAAAACCTCCTTGGTAATAGCTTCATTACAAGGTTACATGTTATAAATAGCAAGTAGAGATGCTGCAGTGTTTTAACGATATAAGGAAACCATTCGGGTTCCCAGTTGAAATCCTCACCCTCCGGAAATTTCCAAGCATGAGTGGCAATTTTCTAGACCGAAGAACTTGATGAGAAACCGCCGGTGGCATCCGTAGAGGTACATGCATCTTTTTTCAATATGTCCGTAGTTCATACGCCGCTCTTAGGGCTTGGTAAATATAAGTTCTGCCTTCGCTCATTCAAATGTCGTTATATGGCATTTATGTAGTTGTTTTACTGTGGTTTCTTCGTATTTTAATCGAGGTTTCAATTTGATTTTGGAGTAATAATTTCAGAGAGAGACATTAAAAGAAGTAAACTTACTTAAAGCCGTCGGCAAAACGTTCCCATAGAAATGTACTGTTATCACGAAATGCATGCTAAATCATATTTAGTTTGCTACATTTTTCGGAAATAAAGCTACTATATAGGCTCAACAAATAAACCTAGAAATGAAACATTATTGTATCATTAATGATTCGAACCATTTATGAACACACGCAGAAGAAAAGGAGGAATCCGATATTGCCCGGAAAAATTGTATCTTCTGCCAATCGATCAATGACAAAGAAAAACACGCAAGAAATTACGAGAAATATTTCATAGGAATGGAATGAGCATTCAAAAATGAAGACAATAATCTAATTTCGCAATTAAAGCAAAATATATTGCGTTATTCGATTGGTATTGTGCAAATGTGCACAACGCTATTACAATAATAGCTCGCCGTGAAAAAATGAGTGAACTTGCAAATATTTGGACGCACATCCTGCTTTTGAGAATATAAAAATCTTACTTTAATATACGAAATATCTGTAATAGTTGGTTTTATGTCAAAAGTTAGCGGTAATTCTACAAATACTGACTGCGTACAGAAATGCTGGACCATGCTTGAGAACAATGACGCTCGCATGTTGTCTTTCGCAAATGTGTAATACTTTACTTTTCAACTTGGTCTTAGCCGAATTTTCAAATTGGTTTAAATTTTAAACAATCACAAAATGACAGCAAGAACCTACATCAAACCATCACCCCATTTTTCAAAGGAAGCGAGGTGCATTAAGCCCAATTTTAAGTTTGCCCAACTGAAGAGTTAAAACTAAAATTTCTGTCCGTTGAATCACGAAGATAAGGTGTCCCATCAAACCGTGGGGCGCATTCTTAATAAACGCCTTGGGAAAGCAGAGAGACTGGAGTGCATCTTTCCGGCAACTTGTTTTCCTTCTCCGAGAGTTCCGGAGCACTAATTTGGGACTTTATGACCCAAAAGGACTAATCCTCTCGAAAGACGAAAGAGAATTTTACGACTGCCTCCAGAAAGGAAAAAAAACAACACCAAATAAAAGAATATGGACATAAAAAAGGAGGAAAGACAGCTCGAGCGGAATAAATAACCAGAGGGAAATAGAAAGTAAGAGAACTGAAATGGATAGGAAAAAGGGAGGCGAGACTTGTCGATTGATATCGGTCGAGAAGAAATCCGCCCTTTATTAAAGCCCCAAAGAGTAGTAGTTACCAGGGGAGGCGACCGACAGCTAATGCCATTTGCTCCTTGAGTCTCATAGAGTCGGTCGTACACACTTTGAAGGACCCAATTCACAAGGGCTAATTTTGGGGTTTACACAACCACGTTCGTAACCTAACCCGTTAATCCGTAAAAAATGTGAGAAGTACCGCCCTTTTTATTTTTTTAATCGGCGAGTGCCAAGCCAATACGCTTCATCGCGGTATTTTTTCACTTATGTGAGAGTGGCAGGGAAACCAGTTTGGCCGACAAAGAAAGTGTATCCCGCAATGTAATTTCAAGTTAATTTCACTACAGTTACACATAAATTAACCAGCTGTGAATAACCATGAGAACTTGGCCCAATTCTTCGGTGACTCGAAACATTTGTTGATTTACCTGTTGATTACCGTTTGGCCCCAATGCCTATGGGCAGCATTAGTTGGTTGATGAAATTTTAGTAATGAGGTTTACTCTTTGATTTCCCACTCAATTTTCACCCACATACCTCTTCAATGTAGTTTAGCATCAACGGTATCTTCACAGTTTCATACAAAATAGGGAAACGGAGAATCCGGATGGGCAGTGTTAGGAAAAGGGGTAAGGCAGGGTTGCCAATTGTCACCGGTGCTGTTCAACGTATATGTGGAGGAAATGATTACAGAGGCATGGGAAGAACTGGAGGTAGGAATGAAAGTCGGAGGGGAATTTGTTAAATCGGTTAGGTTTGCTGATGACCAAGCATTAGTTGCTCAGTCAGCCAAGGGGTTGCAAGCATTGCTGAGTGAATTGGAGGTTCAGTGCGATAAATATGGGATGAGAATCAATATTAATAAAACAAAGGTTATGCGATTTTCCAGAAATAAAAAGGCTAAGCTAAATATTAAAATAGGCGGGGAAAAAATAGAGCAGGTAGAGCAGTTTACATATCTCGGAAGTGTTTTGAACCAACACGGTCAAGGTGGTAGGGACGTAAGGAGAAGAATTGCGCTAGGCAAGGAGGCTTTCTCAAGGAGGAGGGAGTTGATGACGGGGACGTTGAGTAGGGATGTTAAGACAAGACTCGTAAAAACTCTGATATGGAGCGTAGCTATGCACGGCGCGGAAACGTGGTCGCTGAAGCAGGAGGATAGACGTAGATTGGAGGCTTTTGAAATGTGGTTGTGGAGAAGAATGGAGAAGGTGAAATGGACCGAAAGGAAGACCAATGAGGAAGTACTGGAGATAGTGGGTGAGGAAAGGGGTTTGTTGAGAGAAATCCCATGGAGGCAGGAAAGGCGGATGAAAGGCGTATTTAGCGGCAGTGGGATGTTGAAGGCTGTAATAGAGGGGAGAATGTTAGGCAAACGAGGAAAGGGCAGGAACAGGACAAGAATGTTGGACGGCATTAAGAGAGGAAGTAAGTACACAGCGATGAAGAGGGATCTGATGAGGAGTAGGTTGCTCGATTGTGTTTTGTTTGGAGTCACAAGATATTTATTTGATAGTTGTGTCCATCCAAAAACCTACCTTAACCGGTAGATTACCTTATTATAATAATACAAAATAGAATGGACGCGTTGAAATAATACAAAATAGAATGGAAATTGTCATAATCCAACGAAAACCTTTCATTATAAAAGCGAAAAGGTAAAATTAATGCTATTTCTGTCATTATTTTGCTTTGAGAGTTCTTAATTTAAATCGTAATTATAAAAATCAAGACATATTAAATCTTTTTTCGAAATAACACGGAAGGTTCAACCAGTTTCGAATTTCTGTAAGACCAGCATCTGCGAATCTTTTCTCTCATACACTAATATTGTGTTCATGCAGGTGTCGAATATTGCCGGATTTTAGGACTTTGGGTATGAAATGAATCAGTTTGAAATGGGTTATATGCTTTGACCCTTGACTGTGTCGATAGCCCACTACGGCATCCAAGCAGTACTAATTATTTTCATGATCGTACTTTCACTTATGTCTGCATATATTTCCGCAAGGCACTGATCAAATACGGATCGGTGCATTCAATCGATACCAGAATCTTTCTTCTTGATGGAATTCATCATCCATATATGGAAATAAAACGTGTTCAAAGAAATTGAACTTGGAAGTATGGAGGCACTACGTAGAAATCTTTGCGCGGAGTGAGGAATCCAAGCATGGGAAAATGAGAAAGTGAAAAAAACCAGAATGAAAGCTTTCAGGATATGGTGCTGCTGACCATAATTATGAAGTGGACAGGTCAAGTGAGAAGTGAAGTTCAAGGAGAAGAAGCATAGGAGTTACCATCAAAGGTTATCAAAGGATTGGGTTGTGATGACTCATCAGGTTATCCTGTACCCTGTCTATCTAAAAAAAGATGGTAACTAAATAACTAAATCTCTCCATTGCTACACAACTCTTTGCACCGATATTTCCCATTACTTGCTTGTCACAGTTACCACTAAGCCTTCCTTTGTAATTATTCCCATCAATGCTTCCTTCATTGATGGATCGAAAGATGGATCAAAGAATCTGTATCAAATTTTGTGTGAAAAACGTGACTTTTTCCAAAAAAGAGACGTTTCAGGCGTGATAAGGTGGAATATCATGATTAATTTAAATTTTATTTTGTGGAAAATTGCCAATTTTAATTAATCGTGACTTTTTCTTGTTCTCGAAACTGAAGAGGTCCATGAAATACAGGTTCTTTGATTAATTTTTCGGAACAGGCAAAGATCAAAGACAAGCCAAAACACGTCCAAGCAAAACAGCTGTCAACAATTAACTGAACACTCAAAATGGCCGAACTTTTCGGCATAAGTGAGGACATAAGTACCAACATAACGCCACAAAAAATCTAAAATCAAATATACGTAACCCGCGGAAATTTAAAAGTTGGCGATACTTTTTGAACAGACCTCGTAATCTCAGAGAATCTCTAGAAAAATACGAACTCTTATGTCTGAGGCAAATTCGGTAGCTGCTACTTGATTACCGAACTGGTATTTCGCCATCCTCGCTACTACGATTGGAAAATGAATTCCTACGGAGTAAAATGGAAGGAAATATTGAACGGTCACCCACAAGAGGAAGCTCAAAAGAGAAATACAAAATGTGAGTGTAAATGAAAGAAAGTAAGCCTTCAATGAGACGACATGGAATGAAGAGAATGGGCTTTGTAAACGGTGTGAAGCGGGGTAGAAAGTATGAAAGGCACCAGGAGGGATTGATCAAAAAGAAAACAGGAATTTAGACAGGAAGGAAGTACTTAGGGGTTCAGAATAATGGATGATAGTTTTGTTAACAGCCTAAAAACCTAATTTGAGACGGTAGATACCGCATGACGTAGTCGAGAGGAGAATGGAGGGTTGCCTCTTGGACGTCATAGGGAAGAATGAAGGACTACAGTAACCATTCTTCAAATTAAAAAACTAATGAACGAATTTCCCCAGGGACCTAAACAGCCGCTCGGCCGAGAGACAATATGTGTATCACGAGTTCGTGGGAGTCGCGCGCCGCTGGCCTGATTTTTCGGATCCTCCTCCCTCATTTCAATCTCCGGGCCACATGAATAGGGTTTGAAGACGAGGGTCGCTTATTGGGATCGCTACACGCCGGTGTGCCTTTGAATCTAAGATTTCGTCATGGTCTCTCTGGCCACCCTCCGCCGCACATCCGAAGATACGAGATCAGCATTTTTGGCGGAATGGCGCAGCAGTTAAAAGGGCAGAAGGAATTCCGCGAAACGACGGAGGCGTTACCTCATCACCGGTGCGAAAATGTTTCGCATGAGGGGCTTTAAGTGGTCGGCCAAGGATGAGAACGTTTCGGCTCGCCGAGCCATTTTTAAGCGCTACCGCTTCCATCTGACGTTTTGGAGGTTCCCTCTTTATCTGCAGCTTGTCTCCGACGCAGTCGAGTGTTCACAAGGAGCGATTTGCTCGCATAGTATTGGCCAATTCGCTTGGCGCGCGCAATATTCGCTACCAGTACTGAACTTACATGATCAGGAAGAGCGGGGACAAATCCGATTCATGGGTTTCGCGCACATTTTTCGACAGTTGGAGTAAATCTCAAGTAAGAAATATAGGTTTCATCTGAAGGTTTGGGTTAAACATGAGCTGGGCTACACGGTCTTTTATCATGTTTTTCTAACAAATATTAGAAAAATTCACTGAACAATAGAATTACTAAAATGGACGGAAAGGATAACAAAGATGGAGTTCTAGGCATCGTAGGTGAAGCAAAAATGTTGTTGAGAGAAATTAGGAAAAGATGGGACAATTGGACGCATGAGATACTGAGAGGTCAATGGGAACCTAAAGACAGTAATAGGTGGGAGAATGTTAAGAAAACGACATTGGAGGAGGAGAAGAGAAGGCGTTTTGGATGGAACTAAGGCTGATAGAAATTATATAGGGATGAATAACAAGTTATATTAACATACAATTTAGACTTTTGGAATATTTTGAGCATTTTTAGTCTGAGTTTAGAAGTACTGCAAAAATGAACTGTCTGAATCTACGGAAAGCTTACCATAATCCCGTAGACTACTGCCAATAAATATACTAAACAGTTCACAATTAACTAGAAGCCAAGAAAATATTATATTTGTTCGACACCGTCACAACTTTATTAGACAAAATTTTATGCTATTGTGGAGGAATCTTAGAAGACACCCATTGTCGGTACAAACTGTTCCATCCGGTACTTTGGGAGCTTCATGGACCATTCGAAAACTTACGGTCGATCAAAAATCATAGAAGCATTTCGTATGTTTCGGCTGTTGAAGTTACCATTTCCTGCCATACATGAATGGGCGGAAGTTTGCGGGACTCCACAGTCAAATTCACCAATTTTAATCCACAAATGCTGGCGTTTTACCTCAAGCCGTGGTTAACATGACAGATTTTCCAGCGCAAGTCATAAACTGTCTCAATTTATTATTCACCCGATTCTAGGATAAACCCATCGTTATTTCCTCATGCTTTCTGCCTCCTTTCATTACCTCCAATCACTCCAATTCTTTTCCTCCCCCTAACTCGCTTGGCTGACGCTCTTATCATAGTCTTCAAGATTTCATCACCAATCAAAACACTATGGACGCAACTCTCACGCCTCCGTAGGATTTCTCCGCCTAGTCCCTTCCCATCATGCCAAGATACTCTTGTTTTCCTTTTCGTCAATTTTACCTTCTCCATCATCCTGTAAACTCCAGAAAAACCTCCAATCTACGCCTATCACCATTCTTAAAAAAAAAAACAAGTTTCTACCATCTCTCCGGCAGAGAGACAGAAGAGAAGAATTGAGACAACAAAGTCCCCATCTTAAACAATGAATGGCGTCATGCGAGCGAATCTTTTAAGCATCGACTATCGACACTCCGTTCGGATGATGCGTATTTTCCTTCTATTTGGCACAGGCGTGCGGCGCATTCAAAATGACGATCGCATGGCGTCATGCGCACGTGCCACTAGCGACTTTGAAGACGCCTTGAGGATGACGGGAAGTGCCCTCCCGTGCTTCTCCTTATCAGTTGGGAGAGAAGAGTGCGATTTCGTGTCTGTGAACGCTTCCCATCGTGGAAACTTCCGGTTCCCAAAATGTAGAATTATATTCTTGTTTGCTTTGGGCCGCGAGTGATGCAATCAATTTTCACTTCAACTTCGTTGTCTTCCCTCAAATGAGAGAGTGCGAATGATGAGACTCGTCGCCAAAAGCTCGTTTCAAGAATCATTCTCAGCAACAACAAATGACCCTCGAGTGGATCGAAGTTTATTTCGTCGAACTTTAACATAGTACAAATATTACACAGGCCAACAGTGGTTTTGGTGCCGGAGCTTTTAATGCTGATTTAAAGAACAATTGGGATGCTGAATCCAATTATGACTCTAGTTTTTTCCTATCAGCTATAGTTTTCAAGATATAAATATGTGTTTACTCACGTAAAAAATCTTCTACATGATGATATGGGAATATTATATTAATAACACAGGCCAACAGTGTTTTTGGTGCCGGAGCTTTTAATGTTGATTTAAAGAACAATTGGGGTGCTGAATCCAATTATGACACTAGTTTTTTCCTATCAGCTATAGTTTTCAAGATATAGATATGTTGTTACTTACGTAAAAAAATCTTCTACATGATGATATGGGAATATTATATTAATAATTATCTCATTGGCCTACAATATAGAAATATACATAAAACTTATTGACAGTTTATTGAAAATAAAAGGAACACCGCAGAGCGGTTATAAATTAGTATACTTATAGATTTATTTAACTTTGAAAATTATTTTCCGGAATATATCAAATATTAAAACAACTAATCGTAAGATGTGCCATATCTAAAAAAGTAGAGCTGTTAAATAAAAACGGATTTCATATTTGGATTCAGCTCTACAAATATAGTTAAAATTATCACAAAGATTCCCGGCACCAAAAAAAAATTTTTTTTGTAGGCCTGGGTTATTAAAGAGTATACTCCACGGCCTTCACTTCGTGGAAGGGTTTGATAACCATGTTAAAAGAGTACCTGATGATGTCGCAAGTCGGTGAAACACGTGTATCTTAAAATAAAGTCTGCGGAAAAGTACCAAATCTATTAACATGGATAATATAAAAAAGAGGCTTATTTAGTGACTATCACCTATCAAAACCAACTTCCGTGTTGATCAATTTCTATGCTGCTGGTCCGTCGAAGCACTACGGTCCTTAGCTATCTTTTTATTTCGTAACTTAAAGTCGATCGCGTGTTTCCCAGATTTCGAAGCTAAATGTGAGCGCACATCTATTTCCTTATGCAATGGTCTGATTTTCAACTAATAATCAATGAAACTCGCTCCGTTCACCTTAACAGCAATAAATATGCCACCATGGAATGAAAATCAACTCCGATCACAATGGTGTTTCTACTAAATTTAAAAAAATAAGAAATACGTAAACAAATCGGCAATATTGGCTTTAAAACGCACTTTGGCTGAGATGAACGGAGAAATGAATCGTATTCGGTTGCCTGCATGGGGCGATACTAGTTATTTTTTAAGAATCATCTTAATCGGACAGAAAACCATCAGGAAAATATTCAACAGAGGAAATGAGGGACACTTAATATGAGTGGTTATGTCAAAGGATTGACGGCGATTTTCTAAGTGGATCTGGACTTAAACTTGCATCTATACAATAACCCTACAGCCGATGCAAGGGTGTGTGGCGGGGAGTGTGCGGTCACCACCCGTAAAATAGAATAAAACCACATGAAAAACCAAATCATGTAACCTCCACACAAATATCAGTTTGTTCATGCACTCAAAAAACCTTAATCGCACGAAATAAAGCACGTATTTACATGCAACAATATTTAATTACAGGATACGTGCATTCAAATCATCCTGTAGAACTGTTAAAAAGATGGGTATATTAAATTTTAAAAAAATAACAAACAGGAAGAAACATGCAAGATATCTACAAATATATACATTCCCTAATCTAATTATCTCCTACGCGATTGCTGTTATGTCTATTATGATCTCTAACGGTTTGAGGAAAAATACATTTTAAATATTTCCGTTCTGCAATAAGTCTCCCTGATTTTAAGTTGGTGATTTGATCCACCATAGTTAGTGGGGGGCTGTAATATGTCCTTAAGGTCCTCTCAAATCGGCGCAGTAAATATAACCTGTATTTAAGCCTACGGTCAACTAGTGGCTCCCATCGGAGGATTCCGAGGATTTGGAAAGGAAAAGGTAATGTGTGGCTTAAAATCAATGCTAACCCAATAAATTTCGGGAGACAACATAGAACTCCGTCGAATATTCGTGGCAGGATTTCGTCCGCAAAGGCTCTGTTCTTAACACTTCATTTTCCCGCTCTCCACCTACATGCTGAACGTTCTAAATCAGATGCTATGGCAATCTAAAACGGAGAAATGTTGACTGCGCTCCTGAAATCAACGACGGACAATGGTTTCCTGTCACACCGTGCTCACTCATACTAAACAACTATTCGAAATTTTTTCCTTGCACAATGAAATAAATATACTACGCCCATTTAATCATTCTCAAAAGCATAATACATGAATAACTTTTTTCACTCACTGTTCTCTTTTTCTATACTGCGTAAAGACGCGAAGAAATATCATTAGTAAACATTTTAGGATGAAGAACTTTGTGAATATGAAACCTGAGGCAAGACGACGAGCGTAGCTTGGAGGCTTTTGAGATGTGGGTGTGGAGGAAATTGGAGAAAATAATTCGAACAGGGAGATATACGAACGACCAAATTTTTGTGTAATACGTTGGGAGACGAGAGGAAGATGCTCGTGGAAATTCGTAAAAGGGAGAAAAAGTGGGTGGTGGAAATAATGACTAATCTTGAACAAGACAGTATGACATTGAGACCCTTGATGGAAGGGAGAATGCCAAGTAAACGTGGTACAGGAAGGCAAAAATAGGTTTTTTTTAGGCGGCATGAAGGCAAGTACGAAGAAATGAAGAAGGATATAATGGAGGTAAACAAGAGGAATAACTTGCGACACGTAAAGGTAAAATGTGTGATGAGGCGTTAAGAAACTTCGAAAGGTAGAATACCCTGAGCGATAATGCCCCATATTGAAATGAAATCAAAGTATTCACTTTGTAATTCCACACACTTTATTTAAAACACAACCCAGATTTTGACGTTGAACGTCGCCACCTAATGATGACGTTCAACGTCGAAACCTGGGTCGTGTTTAAAATAAAGTGTGTGGAATTACAAAGTGAATAATTTCATTTCAATATGTTATGCCAACTCCATAAAGTTACGCCGGAGACAACAAATGTTTTTGATAATGCTCACTCTGGAAAAAAGTTTGAGATCCTTGGACGGCAATATTTTTTTAGACGGGATAGTTTTCGAACTTCCATTATTATTTCGGATTAATCTCGTTTGCAGCAATTACAGCATTTAGTTGCCCGATGAACCCCAATCTTTCTTCAATTGGCCAAAGGTATTGGCATCGCCAAACTTTGAGGACAAAATGTAACCGACGGTGACCGTTATGCAAACACAAAAACGTAAACGGAAGATCACCATTAGTTTTCACCGACACTTTCTTCCGATTTCTAAATTTATATCTTCAGGGAACTTCCTAGTCCGCTTCTTTCGTCATTTCGCTCACTCCGCCGCACCTTCCAGCGGCAGCCACTCTGGTTTTTACGTCCTCCACGCTTCGACAAATTCGCGCGCTCCTTCATATGCCCCGTTTATTATTTGCTCGTTCCACTCACTCCCCGAGAGCTCGCTTTCTATCCTCCGAAAGAATCCGCTCCCCACTTTCGCCTTCTTCCGAATCATTATCGTCCACACACGTTTCTCCTCCTAGCTCCTTCCGTTCAAATCACCGGAGAATGCCACCAGCTGAACACCGCTGGAAAAACCACAGATTTATTAATAAACAGTTCATTCAAGCTCTAAATTCGAAGTCCGTCTCTGCTGCTCACTTAAGTTTCTGATTGATAAACAGTCTCTCTACTTTGGGAAAGGCCTGAGGTGAATGCTTAAAGATCAAATGGACAAATAAAAGACGAGAAACGATTCGTTTTCCTTTTAAGGAAACGATAAACCATGTGGATTAGGTCCATCACGAGCCAATTATATTACTAACTATACGAGTATAATAGAAAAGAGATCAAACTATGGTGAAGGCATGGGACAGATTCTTGGAAAAAGAAAAGAACAATGTTCGATGGATGACCTACCATGGCGTACAAGGGAGTTGGTATTAGAAAGGGAATAGTGGATGGTTGCATTCAACCACTTTTAGAATTGAAACGCGAACGGTAATGATTGTAGAAGGGCCGAATACAAGTACCGAGTAATAGGATTTCTGCAACGACCTAACTTCATCTTTAAAGTTTAATTTTTAATATTTACGTATAAAATATGTCCCATAAAGGAAAAATGATCGACACTTTGAATCGAACATTAAGGGGAGGATCAGTGTACCGACATTACAGTAATTTCTGGTGGTATGCCAACGAGGGAAAATCCCGCATTAGCAACATCACTATGCTGCCGATTCAGTTTCTTACTTTGTATCACTCTAGAAATAATATCGCGATCACTGAAAGTTAATAGTCATTAAACCAATTCATGAAGTGTGAAGTAACATCGACTACTTCCAACGATGCGTTTCTGTTACGTATCGCGGGATCGCTGATTTAAAAGATATCTTCCGGAGTGAAATTGAAAATGAGAATATTTTTTGGATCAGAAGATATGGCCGATTTTTCGTCGGAGTCACATAACTCGACTTTCGTAAAGAGTGCAGAAATACGATCCTCTCTGCACGTTCAATTAAATCCACCCAGTGTTTTCAAGCGTGCGCCTATGCAACACTCCACAGTTCAGAGCAATATTGATTTCGTTTCACCACGGGGGAGGGCAGAGATTTTTTCAATATCGCCTTCAATTTCACTCGAGCGTAATATTTTTAGTGAAGCGGAAAATGTTGTTCATCAATAAAACCGATGACGATGAAAATTTTACTCACGCTTGGGCAGCAATGCAAATAGTTACGACATAAGGAAAGAGAATTTTATGAAAAAGAGAGTCCATTTCCATGAATGGGCAAGTACGGTAAAATGATGAAATCGGCGCTTAAAACAATTTGCTTGTGGTCGTAAATACTCTACCTTTTGTAATTGTATAATATTTTGAGTTGGAAAATAAAACTTTTTAAGTTTCACTGAATTTTATTAAAATCGACCGGTTTTGCCGAACAGTCAATATCATCATATTATATTTGTTTACATTGTCATTAAAATGTGATGATTTCCAAAAAAAAGTCACGATATAAGTGTGAGAAAGAGGTATTGGAGTGAATTTTTTTGAATTTGGTTAGTTTGAATTTTGCCTCACACATTCAGATATTTTTCCTCTCGGATTAGATTGTTCTCCGTGTGTTAACAAACATCCAGGGTGAAGCTGAGGATGTCTAAAGGAGTCACCAGGAATCAAACCCGATTCCTCCGGACAGTATCCCAGTACTCTACCCACCAGACTACCACGTCCCCTAGGAGAAGAAACAGTCGTTTTAAATTAATAAACATACGGCATGATGTAAACTCTCTTTCATCACAACTATAATCCATGAGAACAATTCTACTTCAAAGATTAACATGTCTTCAATGCAACTATTTCAGAGCGAAAAAATCATTCGCCTTGACCGGGATTCGAAGCCGGATCCATCGATGTCAGCCCGAGTGCTTTAGCCAGTTACGCTAGCGAGGCCTCCTCTTAAACTCTGAAATTTTGAAGACACCACGATAGCTTAATTGGCTAAATCGTTTAGCCGGATATCCGAGGGATCCGAATCCCGGTGAGGACGAATCATTTTTACCCTCTGAAATTGATGCATTGAAATGCATATTAGCGGAATACTCCGTTCAAAGTTACTATTGCGGCATCTCCCGCAGTTTCTTGGAATTAGCATGTCATATTTCATTTTTCTACTTTCATGCTTCGCCCACTCGTTTCATTGGCAAAAATATCACTCTGCCGCCTCCACTTCTTTGGCCCCTTTGGGCGTAGGTCCGTCCATTTTCGACTTCCAACCTCCACTCCAGTTCCAGTAGTGATTCACTAAGCGTTCATCGCGGCCATGTTTTTAATGAAAACCGCTGTCTTTTGCAGACATATTTTAAGCACATTAGAACTATTATTTTCATATGAGAGCGATCTTAATTAGCCCCTAATTTTAGACTTTAGAAAGTTACTGAGATTTCGTGCCTGGAAAAGAGTGACCTTAAGGACAAAGCGATTCTCGATTTAATTTCGTCCTTGAATTCAAACGATTCAACTCTTTATAAGGGAATTTTAGAGAAAGATCAATCTTTCAAGCCAAAATTTTATCTCACGTTGCCCTATCTTCTAGTTGCTGATATGTTTTGAATCAAGGCTGACTGATTAAAAACCGAAATCAAGAAGCATTATCATTGAAGTAGGGACTCTTTGAAGCATGAAATGCGTAAAAGAAAAATTCTCAGAGAACTTTCCCATTAAGTAGTATAACTACAAGTAAGTAATGATAATTCAAATCATTCGAGGAGTTTTTATTTGGATTATCTGTTCCATGTACCTTAACGTCACCTTAAAGTCACTCCAAATTTTGATAAAACTCTGAAGAAGTACGATCTGGCTAGCAAGCAGTTTATTGTCACGCTCCGAGGGACCTCTTAATTCACTCATAATCTGTCTGGCTGGCAAAAATGCTAACCACGGAAGCGTGCAAAGAGCCGCGAGGCTCAAGTGAACCGGATGATTTGCTAATCAATACCCGACCATAACGATTGGTTTTACGTTTCGTTTCGTTTTTTTTTGCGCAACGAAGGCTCCAAGCGGAAGCAGCTGCCTACTTACCATTGCCGTACCAACACGACCGTTGGATTGTTATTATATTTCCGCATTGCCTCCACTGTAACCGCTGTCGATCGAGTTCGAGGAGTCTTGACCAACGCGGCAATCGGTTTCTACCGTACCTTGTTATTTTTTACCCGCGAAATTTATGAGGTTTCTGCGGAATTCTCGCTGAAGATAACTGCCGACCGAAGGATGCCCATTTCGCAAGAAACACAATTTTCTAAATTGCATCGATGCGATCGGTCCCACGCTGGAGATTGAAAAACTGTCTCGTCCTCATTAGGTATGGAGCGAGGAGAATGGTTATTACGCCATAAGAAGGCATTCCCGTCGAAGGGAACCGGGTCAATGTGAATATCCGTCGAACTGAAAGATTTAGAACCGCGCGTACATTCGCCGGATGTGTACGAATACTATATTACATAAACGTCGCCTGCATACCATCAGCAGTCATCATTATGGAGATTACTTTGCTGCAGCTCTTGACTCTTTCCCGCTCTCAGCCGATCCCTTCGCTTCCTCATTTCTTCTTAACAGTTTCCGCTTCCAATATTTACACGGCTCATTCACGTTTTCCCAATCTATTTTTGATTTCGGTAGGTTTTTTAAGCCAAATAGCTTGGGAGTTTGGATTATCTCAAATCTATGATCCAAGATTCTCCAATTTAAATTCACGAAAATGACGATTTCGGCCAAAATTTGGATTTTGAACAAAACCTAAATACCGCTAGATTATTATGTCAACGCATCGAGGGACGAAAAAAGTTTTCATGAAAGAAAAGATGTCGTAGGAGATTTGGCATTATTTTTCGGAAAAGTTAAAATATGAAACCACGCATTTTGAACCTTATACGTAATTAAATAAAATTGGCAATTTTCCACAAAAATAAAAGTTTCATTAATACGACCGGTTTTAATGAAACTACATCATCTTCTGGTGATGATCTTCACCAGAAGATGATGTAGTTACATTGAAACCGGTCGAATTTTTAAAAATTTTATTTTTGTGGAAAATTGCCAATTTTAATTAATCATGATATTCCACCATATCACGCCTGAAACGTCTCTTTTTATTACTTATACGTGGGTTATGAGTAACTAACGGGACTGAATGCAATGAAAATATGAATGATTATTTAGTGCAAACGCGTGAATTAAGTGATGGATTATGAGAGAGATTGACAATTCCGAAATTCAGATCAAGAAGAGGTGGAATTTGAGGTGAGCATTTCACGCTTGGTGTCCGAGTTCATATTTAATTTTTTAGGCACACAATCTCGAAGGAGAAACCAATTCTAAAAGAGGCCGAGGGCTCGAAGGCGAACGCGCATGAGCACGAGGTAGTACTTTCCAATTCAATAAATTATGCCGGCGTTAGTTGTGTTAAACAGAAAGAACATCTGAACCGATTTCTTTCCCATGAATCATTAACGTGACGATCCCATCATGACTCGACGATTTCTTAGTCCGCAAAATTGACGCCATTGCACCTGGATGGTGAATTGGGACCATATATGTTTAAAAAAAAATAATGAGTCACGGAGCATAATCCTATTAAAGTGCTAAAATTGCAAGACAAAATTCCACAGGCGAAAAAATCTCTCACTACTGCCTCCGAAGACCAAATTTAACCTCCGAAAACACCCGTACTGTTTTTATTCGGTTATATTTCTTGGAATACATACGATATTTTACAAACATATCGCCTAAAATCAGCAATAAGCACCAAATAAATTTCCGTAGTAACGCCACCGCAAATGTAAGGATTCACGATGCCACAGACAAGTTGTACGAGCCCCCATCAAAGTGGAAAAGTGGTTTTTCCTAAGGAAAAACGATTTGTAACCCAATTCTACATGTTGTAACAGTTACACAGTGGCAAGCGGGGGGAACACAAGGGTGTCTATCATAATTCCCACTTTAAAGTGTGAGTGCGGTGACAGAAACATTGGAAGGGGTGGAGATAAGAATGAAAATAGGCGGGAAGTGATGAAGTCGGGGAGATTGGCGGCTGATCAAACTTCAGTTATCCATCCAGCCAAGGGTTTGTCGTCATTTAATGAATCCATATGAGAACTTTGAGATGAAGATAATTGATAACCAAACGAAAGTTATGAGATTCTTTAAAATATAAGGATTTTTTTAACACCAGCTCAAAAAAAACACAGTAATCATCCCGAAGGTTCGTTTCACAGGTGATGATAGAGCTCACGTCGTAGCTTTTACAAGCCCTAAATGGATGAAACCTACACATTCAGTGAGCTGTTACTTTTCCCGTGCCAATAATAGTTTTCCAGGATGATCTGGTACCCAAAAAAGTCACAGCTTGAGTGAAGCGGAGTGCTTCCAGAAGCATCACCCGGAATGGAACCCGGGCCTTTCGGTCTGTAGCCTAGAGGAAAACTCACCAGACATCCTAAACCTAAAACATTGAAATAGGAGGGAATTGATTAGGAGAGGTAGACCAATTAACAGATTTACTAGAAATTTAGATTTAAATGTTCAAAGTAGTACAGATACTTGCAGAAAAATTGAATCGGCTATTGACTTATATACTAATCGGAGGAAATTGATGACGGATCTTGAGTACGTTTTTTACGAAACGATTAGTGAAAACTTTGATATAGTAGAGCATAGAATCACGATTTTTGTTTCTGAAACTCGGTCGCTGGGGAAAGAAAGTAAGTGTAGATTAGAGGCCTTTTATATGCGAGTATGGAAAATATGGAAAAAAATGAAACCCACGTAAAGGAAAACAAGTGAAGTGGTGTGAAAAGAGAGAAGGTTCTGGAGGAAAGTTGAAGGATACAGGAGAAAAAAGGATTCAGGAGATATTGAGAGTCAAATGCAATGTTTAAAGACTGTGACGAGGAAGTAAATGTTGTGTGAGGGAGGCTCAGGGAGGAAAAGAATATCCTCCACTCTTCTTGATATACATCAAAGACGATATGTGCCCATATTAGCAGCAATCTTAGACCATCTTCAAAAATGTAAGTAAGTGTACAGCACTGAATTTTAGGAAAAGAAGAAAGGATGAGCAAAATGTGTATTACGAAATAGACTCGAGTGAAAGGAAATGGTATAACACGTACATAAAAACCTTTCATGGGGTAAACACATTGGAGGACTCAGCCTTAAAGAAGCTAGGTTTCACTAGACGGGTAGTAGGAAAATACAATGAAAAGGTAACAGAGAGGCTTTTTCGCTTTGATTAGGCCACATATGGAATACGCGACAAGTATTTCGGATCCATGAGAGAAAAGGTTTATGCAGTAATTGCAAAATGTTCGGAGAAATAAGTCAAGATTTGTTTAAAAAATGCAACGAGAAGGACGTGACGCATATACAGGAGGAATTAAGTTGGGAGCTCCTTGATTTACGAAGAACGAAGGTAAGACTTAAACTTTTAAAAATATACACGGTTTACTTTCAAAACTGGTGGAATTATTATGACCGCAAATTACAAAATAATAAACAATGAGAGACACGATCACTGACACTATATCCTTTGCAGGTAGAGCTTCCTAACAAATATTCCACGTTGACTCCCTCTTGTACATATTATTTCCTTCTGCAGCTCTTACCTGCCCGTGTGCCATCTAAAAAGCCTTCTCCCTCACTCCCTCTTCCCCCACTACCTTAGATTTTTCCTTCTATTAACATATTTCATGTCCTCGCTACCACTCAATACTTCACTTTCTGTCTTCCTCGGATTTTATCTAGCAGCTCCCTCTCGTCTCTCAAAAAACGTGTTCCCTAAGTCTTTCTTTCTGACTTTCTCCATCCTTCACCACATCATATATCAAAAACCTCTGATCAATGTTTATCCTCCTATCTCAAAGACTCTGGCAAATTTATTTGATAGCGTTCATGTAGTCGCGAGAAAAATAATTGAGAAAGTTTCCCGTTTGCTATTTCAACAGTACTTTTAACGTGATAACATCACTTACAAAGTAACTTAAGAGAGCGACTCTCGTTTGCGTCTAACGTATTTGCAGGCGCCTCACAGAGGAACGGACTACCTTTTATCTGGCTCTTACCCTGACTGGTAGTTCTTGCATATTTGGAAAAGTGTGTTTTGGACCAACACGGTCAAAGTAGTAGGGACGTAAGGAGGAGAATTGCGCTAGGCAAAGAGGCTTTCTCAAGGAGGAGGGAGTTGATGACGGGGACGTTGAGTGGGGAGGTTAAGACAAGACTCGTAAAAACTCTGATATGGAGCGTAGCTATGTACGGCGCGGAAACTTGGTCGCTAAAGCAGGAGGATAGACGTAGGTTGGAGGCTTTTGAAATGTGGGTGTGGAGAAGAATGGAGAAGGTGAAATGGACCGAAAGGAAAACAAATGAGGAAGTACTAGAGATGGTGGGTGAGGGTAGGTGTTTGTTGAGAGAAATCCTATGGAGGTAGGAAAAATGGATGAAAGTCGTATTGAGCGGTAGTGGAATGTTGAAGAGGGTAATAGAGGGAAGAATGTTGGGCAAACGAGGAAAGGGCTGGGACAGGATAGGGATGTTGGACGGGATGAAGGGAGGAAAGAAGTACACAGAGATGAAGAGGGACCTGATGTAGTTTAGGTTGCTGGATTGGGTTTTGTTTGGAGTTACTAAATGTTTATTTGATAGTTGTATCCATCCAAAAACCTACCTTAACCGGTAGATTACCTAATAATAACTTACTTTTGTTGCCTCTTGCGGCCACACACTTTAGCGGGGGCTTGGAGGTTACCATGCAGATGTACCCTTCGACCATTCTGACATGGATGAACCCTACCAGGTTTAATTACTCCCACCAGTAGAGCTCAAGTTCCAAATTTAGCGTCGACTTCCACTTGTCTCACAATGGGCAATACGGAGACTAGATAACATAAGAGTGCATGTACTGTTTCCCGACATGAAAATGCGCTCATCGTGAGGTACCTTTGGAGAGTCCGGAACCAAACCACGACCTGAAAACAACCGTAGCTGTTACTGCACCTAAAAAAAATCGAACAATACTCTTTCCCTCCTTAGCAGGGACGTAATTGCAAATCCGACATCGAGGCAACTAGAAGTCGTGAAGGAGAAAGTCAGTCCCGGAGGAAACATCTTTTGTCGTGCTTGACACTTAAGCGCGCCAGACTGCTCAAACAGGCTTTTCCAAATGCAAACCATCCGTGCACGCGGGATAAACGGGTCAAAGCGGTCACGACGCCCGCGTGACTCACGTCGGCTCAAGAGTCGAGGCATCTCCCCTTTCAGCGGCATCCGATTTCCGCCGATATGAGACGAAATCCTGTTTCCTGTAATTGGGTGAGCCAGTTTTGACCTTTTGGTTATAAACAAAATGAAAACAAACGGAAATGCAAAGAGTTGGGAACATTCAGAAACATTCGATAAAACGCAAAGCTGGAATGAATGGCAGGCATTGACAATAAGTCGGAGGTGTGACGAAGTTCTTATTTCCGTAGTGACTGACATCGACTTGAAATTATGCGATGATTGTACTAATGCTTAATCGGGCAAGCATGGCAGGTTCTAAAAGACACATCCACTTAAATAAGCGATAGTTTAACCTTATAGGCATGCAAATTACTCCCTGGAAAGTTATTATTACATGTTAATTATCTTCATGGGTAATCTAACGATTTAATATATATTTTGGATCGTCCGGGACAGCTTGAAATTACGCATAGCGTTCACTACGCGCTTTCTCTTCTTTGGCCTATATTATTTACTTATTCAGTTATTGAAATTTTCTATATATTTTTAGCCTTCCAAAAAACCTATTCTTTTTCTACCTCTTACCCGCGTCTTCCTTTTGTACCGTTTTTTTTAGCTTCCTAATGATTCGCAATATCTCCCCAAACCCACCTTTTCTTAATTCTTTGGATGACACTTAGTAATTTCCGCTCTTATCCCACCATGTTAAAATTTCGTCACTAGCATTCCTCATTGTCTAAATTTTTTTCCTTATTCTTCCACTACATGTGAATGATTTCATATAAAAAAATTGCATTAAAATCCACTTGGTGATCAAGAAGCGATCGGTAACATAACAGCAGATGACAACCATGAAAAACAATTTCTTTCCTTCAATAATAAAAAAATAGCAAGTGACCAATCAAAGCAATATTCCTGGAAGTTAAGATGAATCTAGTGTGGACTATTTCCACAGCGACAACATTCCGCCAAGCCAAATACGACTGAAATACAATTCCCTTAAACAATGATTATCTTCGAAATGTAAGTGTATACGAGTCTAAGCAGTATATAAGACTTACAGCAAGTATAAGCAGTATATAAGACATATTTAGAGATTTCCCTCACACTTTCTCCGAGCATTTTTTCCACAAAATATCCCAACTCCCTACTGATACAGGGATGCAACAATAGAACAAAAATGTTTTTGTGCAAATGTCTATAGAGATTCTCTAGAGCTTTTGCCACGCTTCAAATGAACTTAATGTACGAGGTGATTTGGTGTGACATGCATTGGGAAGTAATTCATTGCGAAATGGACAATATCGGCCACTCCCAATCAAAGTTCTCCAATGAAATTTCATTCACGTTTATGCGGGAAGAATTTTTGTGAGTTATTATCGACCACACTTCGTTGGGACATGAAATACTTGAGTTACTTGCTGGGGAGGCTAACGACGCGTATTTACGCCAACGCCCACGCCAGAAGCGGGTAAAGTTTCACCTGTGGACGTGTATGATGTCACTACACAAGTGATACCCAAAATGAAAGTCGCCACTCCTTGGATTGGAACAGAATTAAAACTGGGGAGACATTGGAACTTAGAAAATAAAAGTTAAAAAAAAATTTAAAAAGTAAGAAATTAATTTTTTAAAGCATTATATTCTAATACACGAGTTATTTTGTGAGATCGGCTGACATTGAGAAAACTTCTCTTTGACAATATCTTTTTACTAGAGAATTTAACTTTATTTTATCAGCATTTTTTATGACCTCCACTGTCAAATTCTTATTGTTTAATGGGAAATAAAATAAGACTGATATAATTCATTAAAAATATTAACAGGGCACTAATGGTTTCATCATATAGGTACAAAAGGTGACATCTTCCGGCACAAAAGGTGACATTTTCAGGCAGATGTCACCTACGATGTGATGAAACCGTTAGTAGCAGTACCATACCATAAACACATTAATCAACCCGAAGGTCGAATTGGTGGGTAATGGTAGAGTTCACCCATTAGTAAGCCCGACGGCGTGCGAAATCCGCATGGTACGGTATCACGGTAGGGGCTAGGGGCTTGTCAGTAAGATCTGATACCCTCAAAATCATACGGTTTGGACGGAGCTGAGGGGGCCTGGACAGGCTTGCACAGGAATCGAATCCGGTCCGAAATCCGAGTCCGGTCAGTAGTTCAAAGCTCTACACCAGCGCTTCCTTCGTACCAGTACCGTGCTAATGATTTTTTCTGAATTTTACAAAGTCCATCTTACTTCTCAAGATAAATATCCACAAGGTTGAGTCCGACACAACAGCCATATCTATGGTAATAATTGTATTAATAGAATACTCCTCAGGGGAGGTCTACAGAAACACAGAAATGAATCTGCAATAAAAAACGTTTGGAAACATCTACACTACATTCAACGGTTTAAATTTTGTGGGAACTGCTTTTGAGAAAGCTCACCTCAAGCTAATGGCAAGCCAATGAACGGTCGCGGAAACTATTTCCTGTTCATAGTCAATAAGTAGCTTACACAGAGCCTGATGATGAAGCTATCAGGAATCTGCATACAGACGATTACTCACTCACACACCAATGAATGCTCAGGAATTTGAAGCGCAATCCATTTCTGCCACTCGTCCAATATCAAATTGTGTGCTTTAAATATCTTAGCGAAAATTTCAGTGAATTAAAAATCCCAGATAACTACACTTGACTAAATGGTAAACTCAAAAACAGAGCGGCGACTCCAGGCGAAGGAAGTATAATTGTACCTTTTTTTAAGCAACTGGAGTCTAAATTGTAAGTTCCTTCGAACAGAGAAATTCATATAGCATTAAAACAAAATTGAATATGAGAATTCTGGGTTAATCATTCACTAGCTAACCAGAATGGATCTTCTGGTGGTTCGAATACCTAATGTACATAATCTATGCTATGTCAAAGTACATAATTATAATTTTTTTCAGAAATAAAATTAATAGAGCCGTCGGATCACTTGATATTCAATAAAACACCTTCAAAACTGATTGAAAATACTGTACGCCATGGAGAAGAATGACGTGTTCGCAAAGAAAAACTTAATGCAGCTGAAGCATTTATGATTTCAACGTCCATAGTCAAGGAGAGAAACTTCAACTACGACCATTATGATCCGGGAATAAAATAGAAAGCGTTCGGTAGAAGCTACAAAAAAGCTTATTTTAGGGTGCACTAAATTTCTTCAGCCTTCGCCCATCTCGTGACCAGTGCCTTAGCGTCGGTGATGAGTAGAAAAACATTGGTTCCATTGTTACCGACCACAACCGCTGACGCAGGGGCGGAGAAAGGGACGAGGGCGTTGCTTGGAGACGAACTGACAAAAAAGTTGGAGGGAGGAGGGTGGGGGCAGGACTAGAGAACGAACCATACGGGGGTGGGCATACTTAATACATGAAACTTGCGAGTGCTCCTATGCCTGGAATGTCGGAGCAAGGTGGGTAAAAGTGTGCCACGGCTCTCAAACGCGTCGCCTAGTCACCGGGGCCTGGACCCCGTTCACATTCCTCCGGAGGAAATCCGGAGGGAAATCATATACAGGAGACTGGACTCAACAAGGTGGGGAGGGGGGGGAAGTGAGGAATGGGACGGGGGCCACGTGACCCCGCGTTCCGAGGTGCTTGTTTAGTGGCCGACCACCGAAAACCTGACGTCACCACTGCCCTAGGTGTTATTACCGCTGCGTATCTCAAAACCTCCTTGGGAGTCTTCGATTTTTTCTCCCTTCCTCTGTTCGTTGACTCCGACCAAATATCCATGTCTTACGGAGCGTCGCGTCCATTTCGCTTTTCAAACACTCCGCCCAGTCGCTGCGCCTCCACCTCCCCCCCCCCCCGGGGGGCCTTATCCTCGGGACTGAAAACGTGCTCTCGAAGATTCCTTTTCGATGTGGAGCGGGGGAGACGGGTCGGGGTCGCTCTCAAAATAACAATTCGGAAGACGGGACCGGTCGGATTCCGTTTTTTCTCGGCTCGCGTGGTGTGAAGGCCACTCCGCTGGCCACAGGTCCGCTCCGTCATGGTATCACTTTTTTGTCGCTGGGATCAGTAATTTCATTACCGAGATTCATCCGGAGCATGACACGGGATATCAGCCTCGCTCGAAATTACAATCAGTAGTCCCAATTTACAGTACATCATAAAAATACTCGAGCAATTAAAAATTGGAAATTTTCCATAAAATAAAGTTTAATATGACCGGTTTCAATGCAACTACATCATCATCAGGTGACCTGCATTGCATTTTAACCGGTCGTATTAAATTTTATTTTGTGGAAAATTGCCAATTTTTAATTAATCATGATATTCCACCATATCACGTCCCTGAAACTTCTCTTTTTATTAAAATACCCGAACATAATAGCTTTAATGCTATTGAATTACTACAGCATGAAACTACTTCTATAAAAACTGAAATTATGGGTAGTTTACTATGCCCAGAGGAAGTAATACAGTTTTTTTTAATTCCACTCGATTTTTGTACACGATCTATGTTCTGACACTTAGTGTCATCATCAGGTCTAGAAGGACCTGAAGATGACACTGAGTGTCGAAACCTAGGTCGTGAAAATAAGAAATCAAGGGAAATTAATGAAAGCTGCATTGTTAAAGAACGGATAGTAACAATTTCCCACAAGTTAAACGTTCTTTATTATGTTCGAATTCCCCCAAAATCACGCCTGACTCTACTCAGTTTGTTCAAGACTGTATTATTTCTTCTGTGATGGATAACTTCCACAAAGTAAAACCTGAAACAGTTTCCTCCGTTTACCATGCCCGTCATATTTTTTAAACAATTGCGTGAAGGATGAAAGCATTAAACCCTTTACTAAAGATTATTATTTTCTCCGCAAAAAAATTGATGAACTGGAGATTTTAATGAGCGATCGATTTTAATTAACGAACGATTTCCCTGAATATTTATTTTTTAACGTTCTCTATAGTTGTGATCTCGACATCTGGGGAAGAAAAGGAGTTCTTTTTATCAGTCTGTTGGACAGACCTAATTCCCCTTCCCGAAATGGTTATTCTTGAGGGAAACACGACTCCCAACCCAAAGACCGCGGTTCCAGTCCCATTTATAGTATAGTATACAGTATAGAGAAAACTCCGACGGACTGAAATAAACCACGAATTAAGTGCTGTCAACGTTCTCTTTAACCACGACTACCAGTGCAAATTGGCGTTTTTAACTGCGGCGTACGGACACTATAATATGCATTTTTTCAACGGGCCAAGTCTCGCAGCAGATAATCTTATGCAGAGATTTCTTATAAGGCTTATTTCTTTTACTGCTACATAAAACCATAAACGAAACCGCAAGGGCGCGCAGTAGAAGGACTTAGGCAACCATCAATACACAATATATATAATGGCATATAAAAACACATGTACACTTACAAAATATACCTATCTACAAGGTCTGTCCCAAAAGTAGTATGACTTATTTCTTCCCGGATTTCTCTGGCTGGGTTCGAGGGAGGTCAGTCACGAGAAAGGCTGGGGGCCGGTGGCAGTTGTCTCCCAACCTTTTCAGAGTACGGATAGTTCGTTTGCGAAACCTCTATAACGTGACCTCGTTACGCTCCGTCATGAACTGGTTATTGAAACAGCACTACGTCATCAAGTTTTACGTGAAACTGGGGAAAAGCGGCAAAGAGACTCATTACATGCTCAAGGCAGTTTATGGTCATAACACTATGGATAGATCGGATGTATTTGAGTGGCAAAAGTTGTTTCGGGGCGGTAGAGAAGATGTTAAAGTTGTTGAAAGTTCAGTACGCTCTTCGACCTTAAAAATTGGCGAAAATCTTGAAAGAGTGAAGGTTTTGTTAGACATGGATCGCATTTCAGTGTTTGCAGGATTTCTGATGGATTTAGTATCCCTAAAAGTGATTTATATCGACCTGTGACCAAAAGATGGGCATGAGAAAGGTATGTGCGAAGTTGGTGCCGCGAATGCTCTCGGACGAACAAAAGGAGACTCGCACGCGGATCTGCCAAGAGCTTCTCGACTATGTGAGTGAGAATACAAATTTTTTAGACAACGACTCGCCAGCCTTCTTCCTCTTCCCCTGCCTCAAATCCGTGCTGAAAGGACGTTACCGCGGCTCAGTGGAAGCGTTTCAACAGACCGTGACGAGGGAGCTTAGTAAGATTCCGGGGGCCGCCTTCCAGAAGACGTGGGAGGCGTGGAAAACCCGCTGGCAGCGGTGTGTGGACGCACAAGGGTACTACTTTGAAGACTTTTGAGTGACTGTATCAATTCCGGCAATTTTTTTTATTCGACTCAGTCCTACTACTTTCGGGACAGAACTCGTATATCATGCAATACTGGGTGCTTGATGAAATCATTAAATGTAGCTTATTAAATGAAATATTTTAAAAATATCGTATGAAACGATGAAAAAATTCCTTCCGCAAATCTTCAGCAATTTTATTTGCAATAATATCCTTACTGTAGTCGCAGACGAAGTTCAACAAGTCACCAAACAAGTACGCCTCCTTTCTCTCAAATGATGACCCAAAGAACAGGTAATACAAGATAAACTGAAAAAGTAAGAAAATCTGGTCGAATATTTCCGTGAAGTTGAACTCAGAAAAAAATCACATTTGAATGTTTTACAGAAAAAGCATTCATGCTTGCAGATAAGCAATTAGATCTAAAGTAAAGTACCTTATGGATCACACCACACAATGATCCATTCGTCTTTTAGCCTGCGAAAGGTAAACCAAAGAACACAAAAGACAAGGATAAGCATTTTTTACTTTCGGACTGAAACTCCGGTTTCTGCATTTCTAGAGATCCGTCGACACACATATTTTTCTAATATAAAAGTAACCCACATTAAGTTTAGTAACGTAGGAACCATGATGATTTTTCTCCAGGTGTAATTTCTTTTCGACACTTTAAACGGCGGTGACAGTCCCCCGGAACTTTCCATCTTTTTTCTTTGGACACCCTGTAGTCATTTTGACTTTCTTTTCTCGCCGACATGAGGCGAAAATCACCCAAATAGAAACACAGACATTTTTTTCTCAACTCCTCTCACTCTCTCTCTCTAATGATACTCATCACCTTTTCTGACGTCCGATATAAATTTTATTTTTTTCTTTGGCAATAACAAAAGCGCCAACAACTATAGAAAGAGGTCCACTCCTATGTTTATGTGTCTCATCTGGCCATTCATTTACCAGCTAATTAGGTCGAGGAAAGAATGAGGGACGAGAGTATAGTTTAGGATAGGAGTTCTCTTTCGACAGTGCCAAACTTCGAACGTTCCTTGTAATGGAACACATTGGTGGGGAGAGTGACATTCAAAGGGTCGATGAAATGAATTTCTCAAAGAAAAAGACCTTCGAAACCAAAACTATAGAGGAACCTGCAGAAAAAATCATCATATAAAATGAGATCGTGGAAATATAGATGAATAGAATAGGGAAAAGTGTCGATAAAAGTTTTTTTTTTAGTTTTCAACGTATTTATTTCGTGCTATGCATTTCAGTTCATATACATTGAAACGCATTGTACGCAATTTATTTGGTGAAAAATTACAACTGACATGTATTAGAATTATGACATCCTTCAACAAATTGGAGTTCCCCTCAATTACTTGGGTTTATAGGGAAAATTCTAAGTGTAATAATGCAATACGGAAAAGGTCATACGGGTGAGGATTTAGGATCCCTTGAAACTAAATTGATCAGCAAGGAATCGCACTAGAAATAGAAACAGGAGGAAGGGTCCATTGAGGTACTCCAAAGGACTAATTTTTTTTGAGTTTGGCCAACTATGGACCGCAATGACCTCAAGACTTCAGGTTTTTCTTCTTTCTTTCTTCCCAGAACTTCTTAATTTTCTCCCCAACTGTTCGTCATTGTTCTTCGGTCCACACCCTCTTTGTTTTTTGTGTTGGTTGTTCTTCAGCAAATCTTGTATTGTCTATTAGTTTTCTGCACCTCTCCCTGCTGTGAACCACTTCCTCCGTTATCCCAATATTTCCCGCATCCCTCCTGGTCTCCTCTAACCATCCTGTTGTGTGCTTTAATTGTGAAATATAGTTGAATATTTTTTTTGTTAATATATTTGCATCCAATCGCTTTAGGTGTCCATAGAATTTCAATCTTCTTTTTTCTCATCGTATCTGTGAGTTTCTCGGTAGTCCTATATAGATCCTCATTTTTTCTAAAATGGACTAAAAATGATAATTAATAATAATTGAAGAAGCCGAGCAGGATGCAGCAACTCTAAAGGTGGTCCAGGGTTAGTACCGGATAGGAAGAACGGGGTGCTGAAGCAATACAATTTTCGGTTTGAAGGATCAATAAAACCAATCAATGTGAAGGACCGTGTAAAGCATTTAGGACTCACAACTACTCAAAGCTAGAGTAAACTTATTATATGTGTAGGTGATTAGCAAACGTGCAAATCCAATTGTGACATGAGCGATGGCTGGAAGTAATGATAGTGGTGACGTGCTCCTCATTTGCTAAAGGGTATGAACATTATCCCAATCGGAGGGTCAAAACTTTAACGTACCTGGAGGAGTAGTTTAGCCATTAGATGATAGGCTACATAGTTAAATATCAGGGGGTTTACAATAACCATGCGTTGGGGCACTTATTGACCTGATTAGTGGCTTTGAAATTGGGAACGAAAGACAGTGCATGCTTATAAATCGCTGCCATGTCAAATCCCTCTCGAGAAGTCACAATAGAAATTGCATTTGTAATTTTCGTGCGTGAACACACGACTTATGCCGACGTGTTTCAGTCACGCCGAAATTTCGAAAATGACAATCCTTATTATTCCATTCACCTTTTTTAAAATTTAGGGGACAGGTGATATACTTGTCCCCCCCGCCCTCCTCCGAAACAGGAGGGTGTGGGAGCAATGCTCTCCTTATAGTTTCCGCGCCACTACTCATGTGAGACTTTAAACACATATGAAACGATAGGCAGGACAATAAAAGTAAAAACTGAAAGGAAAAATTTCAGAGAACATCCAAAAATAAGGGACGAGAAAGAATTGGTGGAAGCATGGATGGCGCAAGGAACCATGGAGGTATGGAAAGAAGGGGAGGGGCAGGGGTCAGGAGGATAGTGAGCCAATCAACCGACAAACCAATCCTAATATGAACGTCTGCGTCCTACCCTGCGATCCACCACTGTGTGGCAGCAGAGCCATTACTGAAGGCGTTAGATAATAATGACGATTTTTGGGTTTTTTTGCATACCACCGTTATTGGGCAATTGGAAAAACTCTTTACAACCACTGGATCACACTCCAATCTCTTGCGTAGGTATTTAAAAAACCGCCGGTACCTTTTAGCAATTTAGTCGATGTATCTACGACTACACCCACGCCCAGCGACCATCCATGAGAACGTGTCGCATAGGATATTGGGTCGCGAGACTTTGCAAAAGCACGTTAAAATGAAAGGTCTGTAATAGTAATGTCTAATCGCACAACACGATTTTCGAGGGAAGATACAATATTTAACCTGCCTGTCCCAGTTTTTCCTCTTATATTATTCAGGTAGTAGATAAAATAACAAAGTAACTCCATAGTTTCAGCCTCAACTTTGTGGAAGTTCATTTTAGTAAAGTTTTAAAATTTTTACTTTTTCATTTATTAAAATAACAAAGATTGACAATATCACGTTCTTCCCTCGCACGATACATAACTATGACAAAATAAATCCTATGTATCTCAATATTTTCAGGTCAAAAAGAACAATGTTAAGTTTAGCTCGAACATATCTAAAGTTGCGTAACGTAGATATACATGTGGTATTGTATATGTGCAAATATAAACCTATTCACACTTTTAAGCACAGTTCTGAATCCGAAGGATAGTTTGATATCTGATGGCAGAGCTCACCTAGCACTTAGTCCGACGGTTATATTCAACAGATTCAGATGAGAAGTAGTGAAAGTTCGTCATATGAGAAAAACAATTTTGCTCTTATTTTGACTAATTGATTTGGAAATTACAATGGGTTTCAGTTCATAGAACCATCTTCAGGTACAAGACAAGATTCGAATTGTGATACATCATATTTATGCCTGTTTGAGGGACGGGAGGGGAAAGAAGAGAGTGAGGAGTAAGGTAGGCGGGGACAAAGAGGGGAAATATGGAAAACCCAAAGACTCATTTCTTTAGTTTCTCTGTTTCTTTGGGTTTCCCATATTTTCCCTCTTTGTCCACGCCTACTTTACTCCTCACTCTCTTCTTCTCCCTCCCGTTCCTCAAACAGGCATAAATATGATGTATCACAATTTGAATCTTTTCTTGCATATGAAGATGGTTTGATGAACTGAAACGCGTTGTACGTTACAAATAAATCCGTGGAAAAGTGCGAATTTGTTTTCCTCATTAGTCCGACGGTGTCTGAAATTCGCGGTAGGAGTACCAGTTATCCACAGAGTTTGGATGAAGCTAAGGGTGCTCAGAGGCATCTCGGGGACTTGCACGTTCCGTTCACATTTATGCAAGAATGACCGGTGTCCTGTACCCCTTCTACCTGTATGTGTACTCGCGGCGGCTTGCGGGGTATACGTAAAGTGTAGTTTGATTTGTCAGCATACGGGGAGGGAGGGGGTCTCGGCGTCACAAATGAATGGAATTGTCCTTTAAATTCCTAAATGCCTTGCCTTTAGTTTGATCTCTTCGCGTCTAGAGTGATTCGTCTTCCCACATCCAGATCCTTTCTTTGCGTTGGAGAGCAGCACCTTCACCAAAGGAAGGAAACAAGATCCAACGCAGGTATCCGAAGCCGCGTTCGGAAGACATAACGTTGGTATTGTCTCTCTCTTTCTCTCTTTGAAAACTACCTTCGAGTTGTAGAGAACCAGTTGCTGGGTGTCTTGTCCTTGACTCTTTGACCCCCCCTCCCCGCCCCTTCCTCCTCGAATTATTACGCAAAAGACGGGGGAGACGACGTTGGCGAATTCACATCGGTATTTACTTCCGAGACGGGAAGAGAGAAGAGCGCGGGCGACGGGGGGGAAGGAGGGGGGAGACCTCCTAGCCTCACCGGCATCTTAAATGCAACGATTTCATAGCTAAGCACGCACGCCAACGTTAACGGGACCACCGTTCGAATCCACTCACTACGTGGGAGCACTTAAAAGCCAGAAGCATTCGTGACCTCGCACTCCCGATGTTATTAATGGTATAAGCTCCGTGGTCTCCAAGTGGAAGTTTACATTTATTCTCAAGGGAGGTGAAAATGACCAGCGAGTGAGAAGCAATGGTGCTGCAAGTGGGTGTTTGAGACCAACTATCCACAACCCACCCACGACCGATAACTTAATAATGAGTACATTTAATTAGTCAGGAAAAAATAATGTCAAAATAAAATATGTACATTAACATAATTTCCCGAAAGAAATAACAATGTGACATTTTTGCTACAATGTTCCCCGCCCAATTGGACCTCCTGGCAGCACATAATGGCTTATTTTCGTAAAAGTAAATCCCAAATATGACCAATAGCTCAGAACTATCGTAAGAAAAGCTACCTCCGCCTACAACTCCCATTAGAGAATTTAGAAATAAAAGTTTAACGCTCCATGCTACCATTGAGGCGGAAAATTCGCGTTCTTGAAGCTCGGAAATTCTGCTCGAGGGCTCCTTGACCTCTTCGCCTTGAATGATTCATGAGCACACATCCCGAGTAGCGGCATCTGTCGCACTATTAATGCGAACGCTGAGGTCTTAACACAGCAAACATGAGCAAATATTTATCATCTGGTGTGCCTTGACGCATGACTGAAACGGGATTTGACCCTTTTGATCATTTGTTCGAATGACAAGCACTCCGTGAACCCGTTAATGGTTTTAGCTCTGTGGACTACCTTTCATCCTCGCTCCTACTTAGCTCCTTGCTTTGAATCCATCGATCAAGAGTTACCCTCACGAAGAGTAATCATCATTTCGCCAGGCAATACATACAATTCTATAAGCCTTCGGAAAGGTCACTCATACCCCATTGATTAAAAGGATGGGCTCTGGACATGCGTAGAAAGTGTTGAAACTCATAATCTACACGAAAAATTATGGTCATTCAAGAAGGGAATCCTCAGACTCACAGCGAGTAAGCAGTTAACCTGAAGATGACGTCAATCGTCGAAACCATGTTCGTGTAAGAATATTACGTGGAATAATATCCACCGCTACCGGGGCCGGCCCTGCCTCCTCGCCTGCCAACCCAGAAATCGCGGGTACGATTTCCCGCCTCGGTGGGTTTCTCTTCATCTAGGGCTTGGGTGTTTACAATTTTCTCTCTCTCTCTATATATATATATGTACAAAATATATGACACTTTTGTGTAAGTCTCACGGACGTGAATAATAAGATGTATGAAATTAGCATCATTGGACAAAGACAAAAACACAGAAACGCACAAAAAAAGAAAGGAAACTCACAAGGTTTCGAATTTTTCGGTGGTCCATGCCACCTTTCTCAAGGAAGAGGACAGAACAGTTACTATATGTTCTATTCTTTTGGAAAGGTGGCATGGAGCACCGAAAATTCGAAACCTTGTCAGTTTCCTTTCTTTTTTTGCGCGTTTCTATGTTTTTGTCTGTGTGTGTGCGTGTATATATATATGTATATACGTATGTGTATGTATGTATATATATATATATATATTATTCTCACACATAGAAATAGATATATAAGGAAAGGGGATAGGAAAACACATAAAAGACAAACACAGGAAAGGTGGGGAAGGCGGATTTGAGCAGGTCACAAATGTAAAAATATTTCCTTATCCGGGATAAGGAAATATTTTTGTCACAGGTCACAAATGTAAAATATTTTTACATTTGTGACCTGCTCAAATCCGCCTTCCCCACCTTTCCTGTGTTTGTCGTTTATGTGTTTTCCTATCCCCTTTCCTTGTATATCTATTTCTATGTGTAAGAATAATATTTGTTCGCCGTATGGCGGGATTTTCGTGTTTGAATATATATATATATACACTCACACACACATATATATATATATATATATATATATATATATATATATATATATATATATATATATATAACTTAGACAGCAACACACAGCACGAGAACACATAAAAAGTACACTCACAATAATGTCTTGATAATTTCGACGGACTCGAACTCCGTCTTCTTCGGAAGATAAGATAGATATATATAAATACATATGATTCTTAAAGAAGTCCAAAAATGGCCAAAGTGATATTTTCGGGTTAATGCGAAATAAATAAAATTATTGTGGAAATATACATAGTACCAAGTTTTATTCAAAATAAAAATCAATGCTAATATTGGTATTGACGGATTAGGGTTGAGCTCACTCTGAACTAATTCAAAGGCTTGTAAGACTCATACAATCAGGTCAAGGAGATAAGTTCCTTTCACTGGTAAGAGTTCGGCTAAGTCCTGGTATCTTGAAAATCAAACTGATCGCATTCTCGACGGATTAAAAATATCTTGAATCTAGAGAGGAGAGAGATGGAAGACTGGCGGTGGAAATAAAGCTGAACACAAAATACGGATGGAAAAATTGGAGAAAGGTAAGTGGGGAACTGTTAGAGAAGAAGACGAATTATAATACTATAAAGAAAATTTATAAATGACTGCGGTGAGACCTGCGATGCTCAATGGTGCGGAGAACTGGCCAGTTTTACGATACCGAGGGAGGAAGATGAACGTCGCTGAGATGAAGACGTTGGGGTGATGCGCGGAATAACAAGGAGGGGGAAAAATAAGGAATTACTATATCCGAGGTGGGGTATATTGGGGTGGGGATACCCACGGTGGGGTATATTGGTAAAAACGAACAGGCTCAAATGGGTTTCAAAAAATTGAGTTTTGGTTGTCGTAGGAAAGAAGAGTTGCTTTGACTTGAAAGAGACTTTTCACTTGCGTCTTCAAGAAGAAGACGCAAGTGAAAAGAGAAGGAAAAGATGGAAGAGGATCTGAAGAGGAGAGAGGATGAAGATGAGAGGAAGAAATGGTTACGAAGAAATGGAGAACGATAGACAAATATAGTAACACCGATCCCATTGGAATGGAATTTGGCTGAGAGAAAGAAGTGGCGGAAGTCAATATGCGCCACCTGGGATTCGTTAGTGAAAGCTCTAAGTCCATTTAAAAGTACCCTTGATTAGTCGTAAATTCGATATAAAACTTTCAAATTCGCATCCTACTCGTTTGAGGCAACTGACATGTGCTACTTCATGTAATATCCTCGTCCCATTCCATAAGTGCAAATTAAAAGGGCCTAAGAAATGAGTTGCAGCATTGAGGAAGGACCCCTTAGGGATTTGAACTCGGAACTCTCATGGTCACCTGCCGAAAGCCATACCATCCAGGCTACTGAGAATTCTAACGACTCCCAATAAATCAGGACCACTGTTCTTAGGTACACTGGCATAAAATCAGTTTCCTCCAGCGGGGATGGGGGTTCGAGAACCCTTTTGGTATCTCTCTTTCCTGCCATAACCTTCAAAGCAATCCAGACTAACTGAAAAGTTGGCCGAAAATTCAATTTCTGTATGATTTTCATGAAAATTCTCGCCGTCCCGTCGTTTTGCTTTGGTAGAGACGGCAAAGATGTTCGCAGACGAGGCGATCGCTGTTAGCGGCGCCGCTTAGCCTAACCGCCCTTAGCGTTTCCTGAGCTGTGGCGTCAAAGGCGACCATAACTAACTCCTGGGAGGAGGAATTTACAAGAATCATGGCCCTAAACCCTTTCCCCCTGGTCACCAGGTATGCCTATACGCTCTTTCCTGCGGAAAATATATATCAGTGTAGGATGGTCTATGCATGTACATGAATAACGGATCACGGCGGAATGAGACGATTGACGGCCCCGGAGACGACGTGTGTTGAAGGCCAACGCCCGGTAATACGAAGATCGTGGGTTTGAATTCTCAAGAGGTGTTTCTCTCTCTGTATGGAGTCGATTTAATTTCCGATTACGTCCGTCTAATTTTGAGAAATATTCATTAAATTTGGCGTAACTGAGTCTACATACAAACCAACCACGGTAAACAGTCGGGAGGTTGGTTTGATAGGTGAGGGTTGAACTCATTAAGCCCAAATGCGTGTGAATAAGTGTGCTTGGACTAAATTCTTTCCCTGTTCCGCACGTGGTATCCCATTGAGATCTGGTATCTGAAAAATTCAACATCTTAGTATAACTTGGAGGTGTTAAAAGTCATGAAATGAGGAGTACCATGTATTCTTCCAATAAGATTTTATTTTAATCACGATTAGGTTCAAGGCATAGATGCCATCCAATGAGATTTTATTTAATTATTTAGGTAAACATTTAAATATTAAAGTTAATATAATTTAATTATTTTGATAACTAGACTTACTCGGGTGCGTATTCTGGAATATAGACCTAAAGAAATCATACCTAAATAATATTCCAGCGGAAGAACACTCCGTTTTCCTCATTTCATTAAAATTACCTTTTACATAGTTCAGACTGAAACCATTGAACTAGGGTCCGAATTTATGGGGCATCGAGCCCCGGTCATCAAGTCAACAGCCGAATGCTCTACTCACTAGGCTACTACGTCTCTTATCACATATTATTTGCCCAATAAAGGAACTATTAGAATTATTATTCAGTGAGGTGATTTGGATATGTAAATTTTCGTAGCATTAGACAGCAGAAGTTTACTGCAACATTTTCGTTCGGTTCGAGTCCTTCCATCAAGCGACTGTGGCCCCAAGTAATTCTCTCCACCCGGAATCGATTAACACTACCCACTGCGAAACTAAAAAAGATTAGGTTCCCGATATGCCGCAGGCCACCATATAAATACCTATATAAAGACTGGAATTGCATACCGCAAATACCGCAGCGACGCCCCACCTTGTTATGTGGGCATTTCCGCCCCGTCTAGATGGTCTCTTTTTTTATAGCGAGCGCAGAAATGGCGACGGCAAATACTGAGAAGCCGCGTTGGGAAATTGAGACAGGAGAGACGTTTTTCATAGGACGTAGAGTTTTATTCTGCGGTGAAAGTATAATAGATAAATCATTTGGATTCTCTCTTAAATATTTATAAATGAAAAATTCCATGCACATGAGCTATTATAACTCATTATTGTCCCGATAAATCAGATTAGGAATAAATTGATATTATTTCGGATTAAACTCTGCTATTTATTTTATCCATTTAAATAGGTTAACGAGATATCATTACTTGGAGTGCATGAAATTCACAACAACCGAATCGATAATTAGTATTTTAAAATGTTCAAATCACGAATCAGGTACGAGGTGAGATGACGATTTTTAGTTTGAAAGAATGCGGCCATATTTTTCCCTAAAGTAACATAAGATTGGCAATTTAGAATACCATAAAATATGTAATACATGCGTCCTTGTAATTAATGAAACCTAAAGCAATGTTTAAGATTCATTTTAATCTCTGTAAAGTAAATTCAAGTTTTATTTTCACTATTTCGTATTTTGTCCGTTACATTTGCCAAGCGAGAATATTTTCGTGTGTTGATTAGTACTTATTTATTTATTCCGTGGTCAAAATGAATACTTCGGCAATATTTAGAGCAGAATATCTTAAATGAAATTGGAAAATATTTGGCAAAATTGGAAAATATTTGGCCAAAAAAAAACACTTTGATGCACGAACAGGTCCGTTGATAGAAATGGGGACATTATCGATTTTTTTCAAAGGGAAACATGCACTGATTAGAATCATAAACGCCTGCAGTTGATAACTGTGAATTTTCTACTTCCTTCCTCCATGATTTCTTGAAATGCTCGAGGAGCAAGAACGAGAAACAAGTTTTAATTACCCATTGAATTTCTAAAAAAAAAACAAGAATATGGAATTAAACGACTTCTTTCAGTGAATGAGAGGGCTCCGTCATCCCATTAACCTCCGCGATACGCATACTAACATCATCCTGCAGCGGGGAGGGGCATCATATCCTCCCGATTACAAACGGCGGGCGGAGCTAATTATTCGGCCGCTTAAACGGAGAAATTATCCCTCCCCCTCCCATTGCAGGCCGGCCACCTCGACTCGAGCAGGAAGTGGAAGAAGAGGCGTCGACGGAATCGACATCCCCATCCCGCCCCGACCCGCGGCAAAGGGAGGAATTGACTCCGTTCCCCTTCCCCCCTCCGACATGTGTGGGGATCATTATTTCCAGCACATCCACGGCTTGAGGTGGTGCCGACACTCCCTGCTCACCCGCAACACGCGCACCTCGGCGAAACAACCTTCCCACAGTCCACACCGCCCTCCCCCACAACTCCCGCTCGGCTTCCCGCCTTCACCTCATCCCGTCTCGAACCCCTCTCTCCCTCCTCCTCGTCCATACGCTCAGCGAACACCCCCAGAAAACAGGTTTTGCAGTGTTCAGCAGAGATCGAGAGGAATGGTTTTAACTCTCCCCGCGGATGGTATCAGCTGCCTCGAACAAGGATTTACAAATAACTCTCTCAGACATCCGCGGAAGGGACGCGAATTTAACCCTCCGTACTCTCTCTCTTTCCTCCCCCGTGCAAACATTTTCTTCCTCTCTTCCTCCTGGTGATTGCCCATGTTCGGAAACAGCGGAAGAGATTTCGACGGAACTCTTCGGTGTTCGGCGATACAGAAGGGGGAGAGTGCTCAGTGGGCACTGGCTCCTGAGAATTCCACAAGGCGGGGCGAGGAATGCATATGGATCTTCAAGATCTTCTTATCTCAACGCTCTATAAATCCGAATTTTTTTTCCATTTCACACACGAGAAGTAGGAGGTTTTTTACTCACATTTCTCTTTGAGTGGAGCATAAATCGACCGACATATTAATGCGAGTGCGAGCGTTAAAACTCCCTAGAAATTAGTTCAAAGTTTTCTGGTCCTAAGTTAATGAAGATGGCAATGGAATTCATTCTACTTTTGCACTTGCCGCTCTAAGCAAAACGTAGTTTCAACGTACGGGCGTCGTCCTCAACGTATTAAGTATAAAATCTGAGCTGAAGTAGACACCTGCAAGGCCTACCATTGCTAGTACTCGCGAGAAGAAATCGCTGTCGGTTTGTGACAAAATTCGTTTGGTGAATCACACGATCAATGACCACTAAAAATGTTCAATTCAATCCTTTTCGGCCAACACGAATTAAAATTATCTTTTCAATATTCCGCAAGCAGGATGACATCCCATAAAAGATAAAATATCGTGGAGAAGAAGGTCTTGGTAAAATATATTATACGTTTCGTTCGCAGAGGGTGATAGAGGGAGTTGAAAGTTGAATATAGTGGGTAAAATTCAATACAATGTTTGAAGGAAATGCGTACCAGACGCGAGGATCAGTGATCGTACACAACAGTAATATTATATTTAACAGAATTTCCATGTCATTTCATGTCCAGATCTTCACCATCCTAGAAACGTTCTTAGGGAAAATGATATACGTTATATATATATATAGATGATGCGGAAGTACTCACGAGAGCAATATAACTTTTGGACGGCACAATAGAACACAGAATAAAACAGATAACACGTAAAAGGACACTCACACTGTAGATGATTTAAGCTTTCGGCCTACTCCGAGGCCTTCTTCAGGTCAGACTCTCTTCAGGTCTGACCTGAAGAAGGCCTCGGAGTAGGCCCGAAAGCTTAAATCATCTACAGTGTGAGTGTCATTTTACGTGTTATCTGTTTTCTTCTGTGTTCTATTGTGCCGTCCAAAAGTTATATATATATATATATATATATATATATATATATATATATATATATATATATATATATATATATAATATACTATATATAGTTTCAAGTCGTGAAGGGTAGTGTAGCTAAATATAATATATACTATATATAGCTACACTATATACCCTCAATGTGTTTCGTGGAAATATAATATTCTCCGCTTCGGTCAGTTTCTCGGATGAAAGAACCAAAAATGAGACCGCCCACGGTTGCAAAAGGATGCTTCATTCCCTTCCCAAAACTTCTAGCCCAAGTAAACACATATTTTTGACCGAACGGAGACAGTTTTGCAGCGATGCCAAGTCTCACGCCAATCGCGTACATAAAGAGGGCGGATCCAGGTAAGTCCAGCGGGTGGGTAGATTATACGAACGCTTTTCTTTGGGGAACGACCTGGGGTAATTACCATAGTCTGCCGGGTCTCGGAGTACAAAGACCCGAGCCCATGGAAATAACACTCCACCCAGTGCGATTATCGCGGGTTTCAATCGATGAGGCTAAATAGTTTTCCATCGACAGTGACTCCATTTGAGGCGACGGGCTCGCTCTCAAATTTACTTGCCAAAGTCTTTTTGCTCTCGTTTATTCACTCGCGATATCTCTCTTCCTAGTTTCACAAGCTTTTACCTTGAGTTCGACCTTTACCACGAATAATCCATTACTCTGTCGAAATAAATGTCGGAGTCGATTGGACGAGAAGAGAAAGTGAGCGGGGGAGAAGGCGTAATGCACGATTAAGACCTCTGACCTTTCCAAAGTATTTTTTTTATATCGCGCCGTAGCATTGAACACGCCTAAATCTTTAAGATCCCCAAGATCCGTTTCCATGTGCAAAATGAACGGCTCGAGGCATTATCAATTTGCGGGATACCAATGTGTTCTATTTATTCCAAAAAGTGCGAAAAATGAGATGCGAGGAGAAGATTGTTACGTGACGGCAGGAACAATCGCAATCATCAATATTTCAATCAGAAAATTGATTGAATTCAACCTTAAATTTTCCCTTTCTATCTTGTATCTTCTTAATGAGCTCATGATCCCTTCCGCATTACACCTGTCATTACTTGAAATTGTATTTGTTCCTTAGTATCATTCGTGACACCTTTCCAACAAAGTACATTTCTCTGAGGTGGCTGTAACAGCAAGGGCCAGGTATGTATTTTAGAGAAAGGAGAACAAGTACTTACCAGGATATACGTTTCATAACGTTCCAACTGTTGAGAATTGCCAAATATAGTAACGTTACTTTTAGCCTTGATGTAAAAACTACACCGAATGAAAACTAATTATAACATACTTCCTAGATAATAAATGAGTGGAAAGACAATGCAATTCAAGTGATTTTTTACGGTCAGTAATTATTTGGATAAAAGTTAAGTCGTTTTCGTGATAATTAAAAAAAAAGTCTTGAATAAAAGTTGTTCCAACTGTGGGAAGATGCGATTCTGAGTATTTTGAATTCTGAATCATTCAATGACAAGCGTCTTTCATTGCACCTGATGCGGTTAGCGATATTATGAACCATACCCAATGATCAAATATTGAAATACAACTTTACATTCTTTATTTGTCATCGTGAACAATTATTAATTTTGTTACGAAATTTTAATGTTCGCCGTTTGGTTTAGTGAACTGTAATATAAATAAAGTTCGGTCATATAACATGGAATAATTCCGCTAAGTGACATTTGGCACCGTTGTTCAAATGTTGAAATAATACGATCGTTATGACAAATCCCTCGCCAAGCAATCGGCGAGGTTTTTTTTTGCTACGACACGCGAAAGTGTCTTCTTTAAGGAAACAAAAATCCTCGCCCGACCAGGTGTCCTCACAATCGGAGGGTGGGCGCAAGCGCTTCACTTACTTTTATTCGTCTAGTCCCGATTCCTCATTCGCGAGCGGGGGAATCCATAGTGTGGCACTTATGCTGTCCGTCCCTCTGGGTTGGATTTATCCTCCGTCCGTCCAGGCACTCCGGTTCCGCATTCAGCCCTCCCGACCCACACTCTCCCGACCGGGGAATTAAATAAAAAAAATACCCTCCTCCCTTGCTCGCACTAGAACCACCACTCACTTCACTTTTAAAGGTCTGCGCGCCGCATACGCCTTGTCGATCTCCTCCTCCACGGCGGAACTTTCACCCGATAAACGAACCCGGAGACGATGCACTGACTGTGGGCGAGAGCGACCGGCAACTCCGGACTCCAGCTGCTGGATGGAGAACACCCCACGGAATACCCGTTACCACACGTTTACTCCGCCACCACCACCTCCGCCAGCACCGTCGCCTCCCCCTCCTCCTCCTTTGGGGTCTGCTTGACTTACCTCCCACGGAGGAGAATCGGGAAGGGGAAGGAGATGTGCTCTGCACTGCAACGAATGGAAAGACATCTCTCGGCCAGGCAAGAAAGTATGAGGGCCGCGGGAGACTTCAACGCCCGTCGCGGCCTTCGGGCGGCAAATTTCAATAGACGCAGAAGCTTTCGAGAGCTCCACGATGTTTCGAGCGCTGTAACAACCAAGTTACGATGCATCGATTATTAGAAGACGTAATTTGTATACGATGTAAAGGCAGAACCTGGTGAACATAATATTTTACCAGAACCAAGAACGGGTTGAACTGCAGACTTAAAAACAGAATCACGCACTGAGAGATGAATATGGACTCTGCGATGGACCCTCAATTATTATCGAGGTGATTAAGATACAGAACGGGTACATTGATCAATGCAGAAGTATGCCTAGTTTAGTTTGAACTTAATGCTTAAGAAAAAGAATTAAACACTGCGTTGTAAATATGGACCATCCGTTCTAAAGTCGACCCTGAGCTGATGAGGATACGGGGTGGGCATATCGATTAACATCGAAGTATACCATAAATTAAATTCCTTACTAACATAAGTGAAACCAAGGGGACGGGATGCACACTGTAAGGAGGTCCAAACACACTAGCCAAAAGTATACTTGATGTCGTCCATTTGCATAAAAATTTTATCACTTTTTTGTTTTCAAGTTAAATTCATCTTTATCAATGTTTCTGATTAATTTTTTGCGGTAAAATCCTATCTTTCAATTGCCAAAATTACCATTGAGATGGATACCATGAGAAATGCTGGAGCTCAGCTGGAGTTGCACCTCAATGGAGAAAACCATTGAGGTGGAAACCATGAAAATGAATTTTAATTTTTTCAAATAATTCACTATCAACTACCGAAGTGGTTCCAGTACAATATGTACTTCGTATTTTTAATATCTGTCGGGTTGTGGGTGAACGGAAAAGAATCGTTGGGGAAGGGGAAATGCTTAATATGTACCTCGAAAAGTACACTTTGATTGCCCCAATTATAATTATTATGATATGGTGAAGCAAACCTTATTCAACAATTTTAAATTTAATTTAACTTAAAGTTTCAATAAACTTTGACATTACCCTCAGTGTAGTCCAATTTTTCCGGTTTTTATTTTCGTATTATGACTTCTCTTAATTGTTCCTGATTCAATTACGCGATCACCTACATTTTTATGTTAGCAAATGTGTTCCCTAACTACATATTTTTATGCGAGTGGAAGCTTATGTAACCATCACATATGTGCATGTGAGTAAATTTGTGCAACATCATCCATGATTTTCAATTATGTTGAACATTATGTTTTTATTTCATTTGGACGTCTCCTCGCTTCCTTAACCACCTTTCAGATCGAAAAAATTAAATCTCTACAGGTTATGAACACCCAAAATTGTGAATCCCTTGGAATTCGCTTCGAGACCTAAGGAAGAGATTTCGTCTCGATTAAGAGCCACTTCCTAGCGGAAAATAACAATTCATTACATAATATGTTAACAGGTTGATGTTCATCAAGCGATGAACACGCGTGATTCACGTGAGATTTCACATTCCAGTTTGAGGAAAGTTTGAAGACGCGGGTGCGAAATTGTGTCATTTCAGGAGCAGTTATTCTCTTAGAAAGAGATGATTCTGTGAGTTCAGAGGGGAAACGAGTTCAGCCAGTAGAGAGCACATCGAGTACTGCATCGATATAATTGTTAATTTCTGAATTTTGGTGAACTTCAATAATATTCTCTTTATTGCATTTCCTTCTTCTTTAAATAATTACTTACACATTTACTATTAGTATTATTACTTAATATTTATTATTATTTCACATTTTATAAATTCATTCACCATTCACACTTATCATCCCGAAGGTTGATATTGATAGGGCGAGGGTTTCACTCACCCCATACGGCTTATAAAATACACACTTTCGGGGTTATAAGGTGCTCAGTTCCTCTCCGTGGGTCACCAATTAGTTTTCTATGAAGGTCAGTTACCAGACAACGGCACTGCGTGGATATAAGTACGAGGAAACAAAATGAACCTCTGAGGTGATTTTCAAATGCTACGGCAATGATTATTCCTGTCAAACTTCAGGAATGGTGGAGGTATCGTCCTATTTTTGCATGGAACTTATTCAACCAAGAGTTTCTTTAATAAAAGAATTATTCGAGTTGCCAATTCTTCGACTTTCAATTGTGATTAATAATTTAAAATGACTAAAAAAAGTGTAATTAAATCCGCTGCGAGAACACCATCGAAAGGAGAAGTAATCCACTCACTATCTGCTTCCATTGTTTCGGCCTAAATTACGCTGGCTTTGCCAGGAGGTTTATCAATTATAGCGATACAGATCGAAGGATACTAGATACGGAAGACGTTTGTTTGGTGATATATGTACTTCCATGGCTCCCGCTGCTTATTTTTTTTTACAGCTTTGCACCTGAATGACGTAATTTTCTTCGATTATCCACGGTGATTAAGTCTTTTGCCCACGGCAGCAAAGGGCTGTAATTTTCCACTTTCATGAATTTAGATTAGTGTTTTTTTTTGCTTTGGATTGATTGCTTCATTTTTTTAACTTCCATAATTATCGTTCGCTCATTAGCTCAACGGACCAATGCTGTGAACAGCTATCCTCTCTTCCCTTTCTTGCAAAGCATTGAGCTTAACATGATAACGCTTCTGCCTGTTATCTGGCACTACACAACAGTACCCTAAGCTCACAAACTTCTATTAATCAAGGCAGGTCTAAGCGAGGTTTTTCATTCGACCATTTCGGTTTTTCCCTGCGGTCGGAATGATCGTTCTTCTTTCCACACTAGGTACTGAATCAGCACTTCGAGTCCCACCTGCGGGCTCATTAGTATCAGGATTGGGATTTCAACAGCTTTTTTAATTTATAAATTTAAAATTATAATTTTAAGTTTCCCCCCGATGAGCATATAGTTAAACATATATCTAATAAGGACAGTATTATCATTTACTAAATTATGAGCATCTATCAAGAATTTCCTAAGTATCCTCCAGTTGTGGTTAGCTACAGGTCCCCTCTCTCTCAATTCCTCTCATCTATATTTACACAATGCCGAGCAAGCAGCGGCAAGGGCGTGTGGCAGAGGATGTTTGGTCACCAGCCATATATGTATATGTACAAATATTAGTTCATTCATGCATTTGTATATATATTTGCTCATTTATACAATACCTCGTCCGTATACATGCCAATATACGTCATGAAATAATTGGTCATAACTTGTACAATTGATGGTACCTTGATTTATTTTTCGCTCTCTGTATTCGGAGCAGTCATTACCGATAGGGTAATTTCTATATATTGTGGTCTCAATCTACCCTAGTTCTTCTGTATTCAAGGGTTTTTTTTGCCCTCAAGCACTTCTGTTGTACTTTATCTTCTTCTGGTAGTTTCAAGAGAGCTTCATTCGGCCTCCTCTCTTGGTATGAAACCTCCAATGATCATCCACTAACTCGATTGATTCACCATACTCCCTTAAGATCTCATTTACCTTGTTTGCAATCGTTCTTTTTTTCTGCTGATGTCACTCTTCCAGTTCCCCTATTTTATAAGAGAATGCTTCTGCTAATGACTGAATGCAGTGTTTCCAAATGTGAGGATTCTTAGCTGCTGTCAAACTTTTCTTTCAAGAGACTGCTATCACTAACTTGGTTGTTCTACTCTCGGCATCATTTTCTTCTCCAATTGTTGTCCCCTTCGTAAACATTTACATGTCGTTTCATGTAGTAGCATAATACGACTATGAATCATTACGGAATTATTGATTTTATTGGCTGATAAAGTTTCCAGGTGCTAAAATTTCAGAACCCTAGGATGAGTGTGCAGACAAAGATCTTTTCCTTCAGAATTTTCACCATTGGAATAGATTGGTGTTAATTTCATATTGTACGCACGAGTGAACAAACGATAGTTGTTGTGTTCCACTTTCTTCTTAGCATATTTAAATTAATGGTCTTCCATAAAATTACTTGTTAATTCAGAATCGTATAGAATTCAGCAAGAATAACAAGGTAAGCTGATTAAATTAGAATACTATCAATTTAATTATGTGCGTATAAGCAATGCGAATAAGAATAATGGGCATAACCTACGTGCTATTTAGTGATTATCTCTAGACCGTACCATCTTGAGAAAGACAACTTTTACCTCAGGAGTCTTAATGCCTCACTTACAAAATTCCGTAAAACAAATGAAACGGCGGAAATAGTAGTAAGATTTTATCAAGAGCCTGAAATGAGCAAATGAGTATATGGTGGGAGTTAAAGAATAAGGAAAAGATAGCGAAGTGGCGAAAACAGAGAATTTGGAAGTAAGAACAACACATAGAGTAGGCGTCAATGTGGTGGAAATATATTTGAAAAAAAAAACAATAAGAGTGCATTTTTTCGCTAGGCCGAGTTTCATGTTTACGTGAGTTGGTTTCTGAGTGATGCACATCACATTGAAAATGAAATCAGGTCGAGAAAATTGAAATTGAAAAGGTTTGCGGGAAACTAAAACCTGTTCTGAAATCGCGCGAGGAAATCAGAATGAAAGATATATCAATTTCGTGCATTTTTACAAACTTTCTTCATTCTCTTACATCTGGAATTTAAAGAAAATGCATGGACTTAGATCTAATTTTATCTTCCACCCATGTGCTGAGGGAACAATATGGTTGTAACGAGCAACATACAAGTGTGCCAGCTACTGTTCGCACATCAATCCCAGGAGAGTGATTGAAATAAAATAACCAAAAAAATGACTGAAGGAACAATGCATTGAAGAAATAAGTTTGTGGAAATTACTTACAACAAGAGGAATACTATTTGGGCAAATTCGTCGACATGATAATGAACTAGATTCAACAACATGAGGAACTCTGGAAAGAAAGAAAAGTTGACGAGGAATATATTGAATCTCCAAATGCAAGAATTGTCCCTCTCCGTGGGTGTGCCCTCCTCCCACCTGCAGCGTTGGGCTAGATTCCTCACCTTGGGTGGGAGAGAGTTTTGTGTGGAACGTTCTTGTGGTGGTGGTGTTTTGCCTGGCTACTTGCTAGAAACTAGCTTGCACGTTCGTGATAAATGTCTTGCTGCATCATAGGGTAAAATTATTTGTTGTAGTTAAGCGTATGTACCTGCATGCTTGTGGAGTGAAGGGAGGTAGATGTGTGTTTGCATGCGCGTCGAATGATGGGATGTTACGATGAACGTGTGCACTGCTGTGGATTGGGGTTTGCATGTGTGTGTTGGTATTGAATGCGGTATTTCTTTTTTCCTTTTTCGGGTGGTGACCTAACACCCCCCGCCACACGCCCTTGCGGCGGCTTACGGGGTATTATGTAGATGTAGATGAAGAGTTGACAGACGTCATCGAATTTCAATAAATTCATAAATGTACGAGTATGAAAAATCTTGAAGTGGATAGTCAAGGGTGAGAATGAGAAGGAGGTGGCCTCAGAAGTCATTAGTACAAGGGACTATGAAAAAATGACACCGAAAAGAAACAGGATAGCATGAAAGTTGAATATAAATTAACTAGGTAATAAAGATTGACGGTTTTCATTTGCTGTACACTTTGGTATTCCATTGAAATAAATTCATTAAAATTACTCATGCCGATACACAGTTTAAAACACCTTCCTTTCCTGCGTCAGGTGACGTGAATGAAAAATTCGTGTTTTTCGGTAGAGGCCTACCTTTGATTACCACTTTTCACAAAAAGTAAGAGATTGTCAACTATTTACTTACAATGCAACAATTTCAGAGAGTAAAAATAATTCGCCTTGACCGGGATTCGAACCCTGACCCCTCGATATCCGGCCGAGTGCTTTAACCAATTAAGCTACCGAGACGTCCTCTTACACTCTGAAATTTTGGGGGCTTTAAAGGAACAAGATGTTGTGACGAAATACCGTACATACAATGTCACAGGCATTCGTAGTCGCCCGTAGTAGTATTGTTGCATTATAATGCACACATAGCGGATGACTCCGTTAAAAGTTACTGTTGCGGCATCTCCCGCAGTTTCTTGAAAGAACAGCCTAAGTGTTTGAAATTGGCTTTAACCTCGTGGACTGTGGCGCCTCGCGCACGACTACGAACGCCTGTGACATTGTATGTACGGTATTTCGTCACAACATCTTGTTCCTTTAAAGCCCACAAAATTTCAGAGCGTAAGAGGACGTCTCGGTAGCTTAATTAGTTAAAGCACCGGCCGGATATCGAGGGATCCGGGTTCGAATCCCGGTCAAGGCGAATGATTTTTACTCTCTGAAATTGTTGCATTATAGTGCACACATAGCGGATGACTCCGTTAAAAGTTACTGTTGCGGCATCTCCCGCAGTTTCTTGATATTTACTTACAGTTATGAGGAGGGAACAATACGCATATTAAGTAACCAAAAACCACTCTACATCTTCGGATTCAATTAATCTGGAGCAATTAATTACTCGCAGTCCAACTTATTAAATCCGATCAGGTCATGAAGATAGACGAGAAAGAATTGACGAAATCAAGCCAATCGATGAGGGAATTTGTTTCACTACGTCAGCGATACGTGACGGCAAATACTTGAGCTCCTTACGCCAAGTCCAATCCTTTTTCAATATATTTAATCCCTAGTCCAATATATTTATTTACACATACGCTCTCAGGAAGCCTTCATTTGCCCTGCCTCTTTGCATTCACCCATCTCCACGCACCACTGTGAAATTTTGGGTTGGAAATGTTTATGTGGATGTATTAGTCGACAGTGCGACGGAAAACGTTTGCTGGACATCAAATTAACTTCGCTTCGCACTCGCTAAGCTCACAGGATGGGATTTTCAGATTTCGGGCAGAATAAGAACGACGTAACTTTAATCATTTTCCATTTTATTTAGAAAAATTTTTCAGCCTTTAAAAATTCGGAATGCAGCCTTGGAGAAATACCTTCACACCTCCCCAAACATTCTCCGGATAGAGCATCGCATCGCGGGAAAATGGAAGGATCAATGATGGGGACCGTAACAATAAAGAGGTATGAAAGGATAGTTGAAGTTGCTCAATCGTAGTAACGGTAATTCCTTCTTAACCTAAAAAATTGAGACCGTGATTACATTAGCAGAGCATATGTCTCCAAGCTTCACTCCCTAAACAACTTCACCCACCCCGCATTACGGAAACCAAGAAGTCATCGTTCAATCGCATGTATGTGTTTGTGTATGTAGGTATCTATATGCACATATACATACATATGTGTGTGTTTGTGGGTCGCGGTAGTCCAGGGGTAGAGCGTTGGACTACTGACCGGAGGGTCCGGGTTCGATTCCCGAGCAAACCCCTCTGGGCACCTGCAGCTTCACCGAAACTATGTGATTTTTCGGGTCTTTACGACCTTTCGGTCCTTTTCGGGTACCAGGTCTTTCTGGGAAACCATAATCGACACAGGGAAAGGAACTGGCCCCCCCTACCCTGTTGTGTGAATTTCGCACGTCGTATAGTAGTAGTAGTACTGGGTGAGTTCTACCACCACCTACCAAACGGACCTTCGGGTTGATTACTGTTTTTATGATTTCTATATATCTGTATCTGTATCTATTTATCCACACATACATACTAGGAATATATTTGAGCCCGAAAAAAAACGATGCGACCTCAATATTAATCATTGTCTCCCCTTTACTCCCTTAGGCTTTCTACGGGGATGTCATTTTCTTTCACCGCATATTCTTTTCCAGGTTTGAATGACTGGATTGAAGACACATATTAGTTACCAGACAAAGACGAGTGTTGCGAAAAAATCTCACCTTCAGCCATTGTGGGTGTTCGAGTGCTAGCATGAAATTATAGCCATCTTGTCTACGCCAAACGCCAGGAGACGATGTAAAAACATGCAGTTTGGAGCGGCATAAGACCTATTATCACAGTGGTTTTTCTATTAGAATCGATAAAGAAACGCCATTGGCTTGGTGTAAGTGAGCCTAATGAGCCCGAAACGCTCACTATTAGCATAAATTTGACTATTTTAGTCGAGGCGTGGTGAAATAACATATAATATTGAATATATTAGTGTACTGCAAACTATTTTATAGTTACAGGCATTATGACACAATGACGTTGAAATGCGCATTTTACCAAGAGAAAAAAGCAGGAAACTTAACGCATAGAGAATTGAGGAAACTAAAGATTAGACAAAATTTCAATTAGGGACTCGACATAATCGTATATCATAAGGAAGTCAGAAAATTTGACAATATGAATTTTATAATGCCCGAATCAAGTTAAATGACAATGCACACGTACATTTTAGACTTCCAAAAAATTAATTTACATTTTATTGTTGTTCAATTTACATAAATTTGTACTTGAAAGTATTTTTTTTTTTAAATTTTAGCATAGCTTTCCCCAAATTTCCCCAAACGATACTTCGTGGAAAAATTAAATGCACAACGTGAATATATTTAACTATCGGAAAAGAATAAGGTAGAAAACGTTCAGCGATAAGATAATTACAGGATGAGAAGCCGAAATACGGGAAAACCCGGAAAATACCTATTGGAGGAATGGCAATTCTAGCAAAACGACATGTTTTTTTCAACCTCACTAATGCATAGCGGTTTCCGTGGTACGGCCCATCAGAGTGGGAGTCACTCACGGCAATCTTCTCGGCACTTTGAACCAAAGGAGACCAATTATAAAAAAAAAACGCGTGGGATTTGAGACATCTTAAAATGATTAGCGTCGTATTTTTTGCGCGATGAATGACTTTTCTACGCCAAATTCCCATTTCGAGGCTCCCCTCTTCCCTTGCGTCGTCACTTTCCCACAGGTTTTATTACCATTTTTTCACTGAATCGAGTGATTCCACATTTGTTGGATTGACCAGAAAATTAGAGCTTTACTAGTTGCACACTTGTAAGTTACATTTGTAATTAGCAAAGCATCTGTTTAAGCTAAAGAAATTAAAAAATCAAACCCTTAAAAAAAAGAGTAATTTTTGCCAAATACGAACATTATAGAGAATATTTAAAATTTGAGATTTCATAAAAAATCGTTCGCGGTAACGATTTTATAAAACTAATTAAAATTGGCAATTTTACACGAAATAAAATTTTAACACGACCGGTTTCGATGTAACTACATCATCTTCAGGTCATCACCTGAAGATGATGTAATTACATCGAAACCGGTCGTATTAAAATTTTATTTTGTAAAAAATTGCCAATTTTAATTAATCAATATATTCCACCTTATCACACCTGAAACGTCTCTTTTTATTTTATAAAACGAAAATACTCTCTTTTTAATAGCCGTCGTTATAGAAAATAGTCTACTCTTTGGAATAGATACTGCTTTCGAGAATTCTTTCTATCACGCATCATCGTGAATTTCTGAAGTACATGCATGTGTTATAATGACAAAAGTCTAATGAACACGTCAGAGCGTTAAATTGTAGACTGTTGAACAAAAACTTAAAAAGAATAATTCAGAAAGCCTTACGTACCTTTGAAAGCAAAATTTTATGTGACATTAATAGGGTAACCCAAAATCATTTTGGTCTTGTTTCGGTGAAATACAAGCGAAACGTCCAAATGTTCACTCTTTGAAGGCAGAGGTTGTCACAGAGAAGGTCAACAAGATCAATATTCTAAATCATTTCTTTAAAACGTCTGCAGCAAAATATTTGTACACAAAAAGAAGTCCTCCACACATCTAAAGAGCTAACTGCGCGACTTATTATCGTTCCAGAAAGGAATTGAAAAATAGCTCCGAAATATAGTATGTAAACAAACAAATCACAAGTTCAGAATAATTCCAGCCACCAAACTAAAGGAACTTGCTAAAAACATTGTACCTTATTAATAAACAGTTTTTTAGATAACGATGAGGAGGTTTAATGCTTAGAGATCGTAAGCTGGCTCACATAACCCCCTTAACAAATGCGGTGATGAGGAGTACCCTAGTAATTACAAATCCATTTCTTTAACATCAATATTCTGCAAAATCTTAGAACATTCGAGTCCTCGAATCATTATTAGTAATATAATGGCTCTTCTTGACAGAGGGAGCATACTCTGCCGTAGCCAGCATGGGTTTTAAAAAAGCAAATCATGCAAAACACAAAAGGCTCTTTTTATTCGTGAATCCTGGAATCGGAGGAAGTGAGTACACAAGTGGATGTTCTATTTTTAAATTTCGAGAAAACCGTTGACAAGAAACTCTCACGAGAAGTTGATACACAAACTAAGAAATAATGGTAATGTTGATAAAATTACCAATTGAATTATGGAATTCTTATCTAACTGTGAACAAAAAGTAGTCGCCGAAGGGGTGAGCTCATTAGCAGCGGACCTAACTTCAGGAGTGTCACAGGGGAGTAGAATGGGACCCTGCTTTCTTGATATAAAAAGCACTCTCAAAGACATACGAGGGTGTGGTTTGGTAGGCGAGAGTGTAGTTCACCGGGTACTAAGCCATAACATGATGTGTGAAATACGCACATTCATAGCGGGGGATATATTTCCTTTTCCTCTACCAACTGCGTTTCATCAGGAAGATGAGGTACTCGAAAAATTACACAGCTTAAGTGAAGCTGAGGATACCCAGAGGTGTCACTAAGAATCGTACCCGGGCCTTCCGGTTAGTAGTCCCGCACCCTATTTGATGGTCTACCCACTTTCCTTGCATAATTGTACAACGAACGTTGTGTTAATAGGCTGTGAACAACTCCAAGTCTAAAACACTGCCGCTTCACCGTTGAGGGAGCCATGGTATCAAAACCATGTACACGTTAGGGAATTCGAAGAAGTGTGCGTCGGCGCGTTTCACTTCGCCGGGGGGGGGGGGGGGAGGGGGAGTCGCGGAGGACGGGTGAAGGTATTTGGGGATGTCGAGGAGGAGGTCGCCGTCTGAAGATAATGATGGCGACGAGCAAACGAGGGGAAGGGTGGGGGTGGCGGAGAGGTAGTAGCGCCACGGTCGAAAGGTTGACAACAAAAGACCCCGGGGGAGTGGAACGGGAGTGGATGGCGATCCTAGAGGGGAAACTAATGGACGCTGCCGAGAGAGGAGGAGAAGCACTCCACGCTCGTCCGAAAGAGAACCAAAATCAAGTTTCGGGTGCTGCTCCCTTCACTCTTTTCGCGATTGGCGGATGACAGAGGATCCGGAAACACGGATCAGGACCTCCTCCGGGCAGTAAATTTGAACCGGAGTGTGTAAAGGAGTCTTCTTTTTACATTCCATGATTTGAACGCAGACCTTTTGGTCAGGAAAGGAGATCAACACCTACAAGCCAGCCGTCGCGAAGGGGTGTGGCATGGGGTGCTTGGACCACACCAGCCATACGTGCCCAAATATGAAATCATTCGTGCATATGAATATAAATTTCATCGTTCACATAAACACCCGTACATAAGCGTACATGATGGACTACATACATGATAAAATAATGGGTGTGTTTGACTAAAACGTGGAAATTTCGCTCCTTAAGTAAAAATATTCCTCTTTGCAATGACTGTATCATCCGAGGAAAGAACAAATACTTCAACCTATCTTTGGTGTTGTACAAATCTCTACTCGTTTATCAATGTGTACAAACAAGCCCTACGATCCCATTGTTGGTGGCTTGCGGTGTGTTGCGTAGGTCCTGATGCAATTATATAAAATGAGGAATGAAAAATTAGACGCTACCATATCTAATATCCATAACATTAATACTTAAAACTTAGCATTGAAGACATTCTGCGCTTTAAAATGAAAACTTTAATTAGTAATTACCAGTTTTTCCTTTTGTTTCTTAAAAATAGTTTTGAAAAAAGTTTAATCTCAAGAGAAAACATTAAGTATCCACGTAAGCAGAAAGTCAGAACGATATCTATTCTATTGGTTTTGGAAATTTTGAAAAGAGTACGTAGCACTGATAACTGCTGGGAGACGGCAGCGAGCATAGGGGAAGGAAATTTCCCCTCACTCTGAACATGTGGATTTCCCGCGGTGTCGGGCTTACTACCAGGAGAGCAAATCCATGATCAGTCATTTCAAATTTCTAGTTGAAGAGCGGTTGGATACCATATTAAAATACTTAAATGACATTCGAGTTTTAATTGAGAATTTCCAGAAAGACAAAAGCTAAGCCAAACATTAAAATAGGAGGGCGAAAACTAGAGCAGGTTGAACAGTTTACGGATCTCGGAAGGGTTTTGGACCAACATGTCGAAGTAGTAGGGACGTGAAGAGAAGACTACAATGTAGCTATAAACGGCGCGGAAACGTGGTCATTGAAGCAGGAGGATAGACGTAGATTGGAGGCTTTTGAAATGTGGGTGTGGAGAAGAATGGAGAAGGTGAAATGGACTCAAAAGAAAACAAATGAGGAAGTATTGGAGATGGTGGGTGAGGAGAGGGGTTTGTTGGGAGAAATCCTATGGAGGCAGGAAAAATGGATGAAAGGCGTACTGAGCGCTAGTGGAATGTTGAAGAGGGTAATAGAGGGGTGAATGTTGGGCAAGCGAGGAAAGGGTAGGAACAGGATAGGGATGTTGGACGGGCTGAAGGGAGGAAAGGATTACAAAGAGATGAAGAGGGACCTGATATAGAGTAGGTTTTCTTAGGAGTCACAAAATATTTATTTGATAGTTGTGTCCATCCAAAAACCTACCTTAACCGGTAGATTACCTAATAAGAATAATAATAAATAATTGTATTGGAGCTTTTTTCCTAGGTATATAAACGATAAAGATTTACCGAGCTCCCATGTTGGATAACGTAGGTATTCTCAGCTAACCGTAATGAGAGTAAATCCTCCTGAATCAGGCATAACATGAAGTGTAAGAATGTAAAATTTCCTATTTCAAGTCGTGTTTTAAAAAATGTTTTCAGATTACTTGACAACATCGAAATACAGCGCCACAGTGCGTTTACGTTCTTTTAGACGAAACTCACATTTGAGGTCGTTCTTTCATGGAAAAGTATGTGGCCAAACTCGATATTCATTAGGAGGGTAAAAAAATTAAGAGAAACTACTCGTATATGATATAAATCGATATTTATGGTCTGCCATTTATATTCAGGTCATTTTTACGCGAAAATTAATTTGCACTGGTATCTTGTTTTATTGATTGAATTCATCTTTATATTATCCCGGTCCTCGTTTTTGCCGTCCAAATTTGCATATAAACTTATGACTATGTTCTATGAGAAACCACATAATCCTATCCTTTCATTAAGTCCTCGGTAGTATAGTGGTCAGTATCCCCGCCTGTCACGCGGGAGACCGGGGTTCGATTCCCCGCCGGGGAGAATTTTTTTTTAGGTAAATTTCCGGGCACAGAGAACGAATATAAAAAAATTGTCTTCTCTGAGGTAGTTGTGTCCGTCTAACACCTACCTTAACGGGTAGATTACCAAATATTAATATATACTGGCACAGGGAATGGATCTGACCCCCCTCCTCAGTACTTAGTGAACTCTACCGTCACCTACCAAACCAACCTTCGGGTTGATTACTATGTTTATGGTTATATTCGTAAAAAATGTGGGTATATATGTGTGTGTATATATGTGTATATATTTGTGTGTGTTTATAGTGTTTATATATATCTAACTACGGTATACCTTGTTTGTTTTACTTTACAAAAGCACGGCGTACTTAAAAAATACATTTCAAGCCTACAAACGTGTGAAGAAATTTTTCTCCTACGTCAACGGGCAGGTAGGCTTTCACGTTCGCCCAAGCGTCGTTCATTCATCTATTACTGATAATTTGTCGTCGAAACAGAAAGGCTTTTCGGGCGAACACTCCGCGGTTTTTGCAGCGACACATCATGATGGACACCAGTTCTGATAATGTGGAAACGCTGTCAGACAAGTTGGCCGAGTCGCACTAGGAATAAAGAGGGTCCCAAGTTGGGAGATTGAGGTCGCACTTTAAAAAAGTGCGCGAATTCGTCCGATACGGATTGATAGAAGCTCTCAGCTGCAAAAATCGAACCCATACATGAAATTGCGATCGGTCCGACGGTAGCCATTTGCCCTCCACAGGCGACACCGAGCCCCGTCTCGAGCGAGTGAGGCATTACGCTTATCTACACCGTGCCTCTTGACACGATTTCCAGCGACATCAGATTATTAGCGTTACGCAGGGAAAAAAACATACCGAAAGACTCCGAGCTGCTCCTCTGCGATTTAAATATTAGTTCGGATGGGAACGGGAAATGTTTGACTCCATTGAGAAAAGTGAATTTCTCTCCACATCACTGTAACAACCTGCTTAGTTTTCCCAGTGTAAGCATTCATATGGAATACATTCGGTGGTAATGGACTATTTTCGTTTTATTTGCGCTATGAATAAGGGAGATAGGATGGGAAATGAGTGAATTATGAAAACATGTACTATGGATGCACCTGTAAAAGACGAGTAAAAGAAAGTGTATCATACTGGTTTGGTCTGCTTGGGAGAATGGCGAGGGTCATCACCGAAGAGAAATGAGAGTATTTCTATGTAAGGAATATGATCAAATGATTCTTCATGGGTGAAATTGGAAGAGCTTCACATACCTTAATGACACGGGACAATGAGAAATTTATTTTATTAATTGGTATTCATTCTACCGTTTAAGGTAGGTTTTGGATGGATATCGCTAAACTTCTTAGCAGTGTCTAACAATACACAACCTGGCACCCTTCACTATAATAAATCCTTCAACTCATCACACACTTGACCTCCCTTCATTTCGTCCAACATGTCCATCCTTTCCTCCTTCTTCTTAACTTGCCTAATTTTTTCTCCTCCATCAAAATCTATAACATCCTATTACTGACGCAATCCCCTGCATCCATCTTCCTTGCCTCCTTTGTATTTCTCCCAACAATTCTCTCTACTCCCCTTTAACGACACCTACCACTTCCTCGTTTGTTTTCCTTTCGTCTATTTCACCTTTTCAATTATTCTCCATACCTACTTCTCAAAAGGCTCCAATATACGCCTGCTTCTTGTTTTAAGAACTATTTTTCGGGTCGTAAAAAAACTACGGTCCTCAAAGTTTTCACAAATATTTTCTTAACATCCTTACACCTCGCCCATGTTATAATTTCCATCTTTGTGAAATCTTATTTGTATAACGCGGTTTTTCTACGTATGTCCCCACTACTTTGACCATTTTGGCCCAAATAATCGCCAAAACGGGTAGACCGGTCCACCTGCTCTAACGTTTGCCCTCCCAATTCAATTATTAACTTAGCCTTCCTCTTTCTCGAAAATCTGAAAATATTTATTTTGATTGCACTGATTTTCCTCCCATTCCTATCAAACTGATTTCCAAAGCGATGAGATATGGTTATAATCCTTGGTGGACTGGTTAACTGAAGCTTAATCATTTGAAAACCTAACTGATTTTTATGAATTTTCCGCTGGCACTCATTCCTCTCCAGTTCATCCCATGCCTCTTTAACAATTTCCTCTACGTATATGTTGAAAAGCAGGGGCACCTTGGATGGATAATGGACACTCATGTCTGACGCCACTTAGACCAGATATCGAGTGGTCTACAGAACCGAAGTTAAAATTAAAGATCAACAATTGTATAGCACTAAAATTTTTCAATGCAAATTAAAAAAAAGACGAATTATAAAATATTTGGGATCAGGTTAAGCATTTCCGAACAGGCTAAATACTTGGGTCTTACACTGACATAAAAATTTTCATGGAGTGCACACATTAGCGCACACATTCGGCGTCTAGGTAACAATTAGTTAAACTCAATTACATGCACTTTCACTAACCTCCTGTGTGTTGTGTCAAAACCCTTCCCGCATGCCCGCATTGGAATGCCATTGAGTAATGTATTGCTGTTTACAGTATTGTTTGCTCTGCTTCTGGTACCCTAAATTTCCCCTTCCATCCCTTGTCCCTCTCTGTGGGTGTGCCCTCCTCCCACCTGTAGCGTTGGGCCAGGTTTCCTCACCTTGGGTAGGAGAGAGAGTTTTGTGTGGAACGTTCTTGTGGTGGTGGTGTTTCGCCTGGCTACTTGCTAGAAACTAGCTTGCACGTTCCTGATAAATTTCTTGCTGCATCCTGGGGTACAATTATTTGCTGTAGTTAAGCGTATGTACTTGCATGCTTGTGGAGTGAAGGGAGGTAGATGTGTGTTTGCATGCGCGAGGAATGATGGGATGTTCCTATGAATTTGTGCACTGCTGTGGATTGGGGTTTGCATGTGTGTGTTGGTTTTGAATGCGGTATTTCTTTTTTCCTTTTTTGGGTGGTGACCTAACACCCCCCGCCACACGCCCTTGCGGCGGCTTGCGGGGTATTATGTAGATGTAGATTAGAAGAGTATATAGATAGGTTACTTTGCTTTAGTTAGGCCACATTATATTACGCATCAGGCATCCGGGATCCATGCGAGAAAACATTAATGAAATAATTGAACAAGATTTAGAGAAAAACCAGATACGTAAGGTTCTGATCATACACTAATTAATCATTTGCTTTCTTCTCAATCCTCTTATTGATGATCCTGAGTACCACCTTGGCTGCGTGTGAAATCCAACTTAGTCATCATATCATCCAATAATATTATCCATTGAGGATTCCTTTCCGTTTTCTAGGATGGGAGCCATCGCTGCTCTGACGAAATCTACCAGCCAAATTACTCGTAAAAATACTACGAATTGGCCCATAAAAACGTTTCCTCCTACGTTTTTATAACCTCTTAAGTAGGGATGTTAATTATCCCTACAGTCTTTTTTGACTCCAATTCCCTTAATACCCCTTTTATTCGCAATTAAATATGCTCATGTAGAATAGACGGGATCAAATTAAGTAACACAGAATAAATCAAGGATTTGAGGGTCTTCCAACAATTTCCAACGATGTCCTTCATGAGGTGCACGCTCTTGACGAATGTATTAGGTCTTCTTAAGAAATTTTGTTTCATTTAACTTCATGGGTGTGGGAACGAGTAATGAGAAATTAAAGGACCGATCTCACAACAAACTGGTGAGAGCGCATTTAGAATATGTGGAATGATTTGGGATGGATCGGCGAAAGTGTTAATTAAGGAATAAGATGAACTTAGAAGGAAAACCGACAGATTTGTCAAACGCTGTTACGGAAGGAAATTGAGTTTTGGGGTAAAAAGGAGGCAAGAAAGGGGTTACCAGAAAAACTATGATGTAGTCCCTTCAAACATTAAGGGAGGTGACAAGATATGATTATTAATATTATTAGGTAATCTACCGGTTAAGGTAGGTTTTTGGATGGACACAACTATCAAATAAACATTTTGTAACTCCAAACAAAACCCAATCCAGCAACCTAATCTACATCAGGTCCCTCTTCATCTCTGTGTACTTCTTTCCTCCCTTCATCCACTTGAGTTTTATTTGTGTCGAGGTGTGAATTATCAAGGCTCCACACTGTATTGTCATACGATACCACCGGGATAAAATAAAAGAAATAGACTCCCTGCATCTTTAGGCAAAGGTATAACCTTTCTGCCCTCGACAATTCGCCTTCACAACAGTGGTCAACAAAAAAGGTCAAATTACGAAAGATACATTTAGCCTTAAGATTACGCACACATCACATTCATCTGAATTTAAATGATGAAGGGTGGTGTCCTTGCCACCCCCTGCCACAGACCGCCGTGGAGGTAGAGTGTAAAAATAGATATCCACATCTTTGACGCGAAATCTGCTGCTACAGATCTATGCACAGTAATAGAAGAGGGAATGTACGGAGAATGAAGGAAGAATGTTTCCTAAGCGGTGTGTAAGAAGGACAAAATTAGCCTTTTTAGACAGCAAGAAGGCAGCGAGCAGCTTCGAAAAAATAAATAAATAGTGTAGGGTAACCAAAAAAATGTTCTCGGGAGATGTAGAAGAAAATAGTTGGCAAGAACCATCAAAAGCCAACCCTTAACAGGTATAAAGCCTTGATTGATTAATCCATGCAATATCCAGATGTCGCCAACCAGCCAGACCCTATTTTACAGCAATATACCGTCCGACTGCCTTCATTAACCAGGGGATTTTATTTAGTCCCAAGACTGTCTGGGAAAACATGAACACACCCACGGATTGGGTTACGGGAGACAATTAGAGTTCCCGTCGCGACCCTGGGCGACGTGTGCCGGGTTTAGACACTTAGAATGGTGGGCAGGCTCATGTACCTTTGTTCGTAAGTATAATATTGTCAGGCTATAAATCATTGGTGCTTTAAACCAACCGTTCATATATTAAATGCAGAGAAATTCTAATTAGTGAGTGGGGACGTGGTTTTGTCCAGTCGCCAAGTAGTCACACAAGTTCCATTCAGTCAATTTACGTAGTCACAGTGAAGTTCTTCTCAGAGCTATGCCTGAAACGGAAGCTCCTCCTCATTGAAATACGTGGTAACGGAATTCACTTGGAATGCGGTCACTATAACTAACTGCAGAAGCCGTGCCCTTTCCTGTCAGAACTACTGGAGTCAAGTTGTAAAAAAAACCTTAACCCTTAATGAGCTGAACACGGGAAGTCGGTAAAAATCCATCGCGGAAATAACTGTTGCCAGCTATGCTACGTGGTGGCAAGCTGACTTTATGGGTTGAATGGAAAATGGTCAATTGCTCTTGGGCGTTTCGTCCAATGGGAACCAAAGAAATTTGAACCTCAGAGAACAGAAAAAATCTAATCAAGGACACTCCTTTGAATACTAACCACTGGAATGCAAACAAATATAAGAAAGAAACAGTAAATATTCAAGAAAAACATTCATACATCAACACAGATATTTAAGCAAAAGTTGTACATTTTAACAACATCTCGAAATATTTCCTTATTAAAGAGCCTTTAATGGTAGTTCCCTTACATTTCTGGGGGCATGTGGCTCGGATGAAAATTCGGCGTACGTACTCTGACTCATCCTTTCATTGTTTTACTTTGGTAAGTTTTCAACCTAAAAACCGTCGAGGATTACAGACACGCTTAGGAGCAATACGATGCTCCAGAAATTTTGAGTTACGAAATAGCACTTTTGAATCAGATGAGGTAAAATTAAATGAACGTGTCCAATCAACACTGATCGAAACCTCTTGGATTCTATTAGGATCCAAGTTTTTATTAATTACACAGGCCAACAGTGTTTTTGGTGCCGGAGCTTTTAATGTTGATTTAAAGAACAATTGGGGTGCTGAATCCAATTATGACACTAGTTTTTTCCTATCAGCTATAGTTTTCAAGATATAGATATGTTGTTACTTACGTAAAAAAATCTTCTACATGATGATATGGGAATATTATATTAGTAACACCGGCCAACAGTGGTTTTGGTGCCGGAGCTTTTAATGCTGATTTAAAGAACAATTGGGGTGCTGAATCCAATTATGACACTAGTTTTTTCCTATCAGCTATAATTTTCAAGATATAGATATGTTGTTACTTACGTAAAAAAATCTTCTACATGATGATATGGGAATATTATATTAATAATTATCTCATTGGCCTACAATATAGAAATATGCATAAAACTTATTGACAGTTTATTGAAAATAAAAGAAACACTGCAGAGTGGTTATATATTATTATACTTATAGATTCATTCATCTTTGAAAATTATTTTCCGGAATATATCAAATATTAAAACAACTAATCGTAAGATGTGCCATATCTAAAAAAGTAGAGCTGTTAAATAAAAACGGATTTCATATTTGGATTCAGCTCTACAAATATAGTTAAAATCATCACAAAGATTCCCGGCACCAAAAAAAAATTTTTTTTTCGTAGGCCTGTGTTATTTCTCATTAAACTTCGTCAAACTGCCTCACTCTGAAATGAAAAGTGCAACAAAGTTTTTCTTCACAAAGCTCATTTCCACGACCTAGGTTTCATTGAAGATCAACATCATCATCGGAAAGATCAACCTTTTTCCACCAAATGATGTAGAACTTCAAGAAAATCTAAGAAACGAAAAAGATATTGAATGTTAAACGCTAATTTACGCTCTTTGATTTAGTAGTAAGGATACAACTTTCGTTTGTGGAGTTCCTGGTTCAAAACTATCTGATATTCACGAATCCACTCAGTACAATCCAGCTGTGTTATATATCTCTGGGACAAGAATGACGCATCTGGGAATCGATGGGTGGCAAAGCGAAAGGAATTAGCCTTTCAACCTTGATCGCATGCCTACTTTCACGCACCATTGGGTAAGAAAGGTTACGAGAATGAATGAAAGGTTTTGAGGTGAAAGGTCTCTTCCTCTAGCTCCCAAATCATCCTCAGAATAGATGACTGCTATCTCTTCAATGCCAAACGAGGGAACATAATTTATGTACTGAATGGTTGAGGCCTTAACTTTGTAGAATTCCATTTTTAACTTAGGAAAATTAATATTATCTTTGCTTTCTACAGAAATAAACTTTATTCGTCGACTAGTTTCGTTTACACTGTAACATCCTCAGGACTAGTGGTACAATATACATTTTTCTGAGTTATATACTCGGTCGGGTAGAGTGTAAACGTAACTAGTCGACGAATAAAGTTTATTTCTGTAGAAAGCAAAGATAATATTAATTTTCCTAAGTTGAACATAATTTAGTTCATGAATTTAGGCGATTTCTACGATAACTATTTAATTTTCACCAGGTCTACCTACATTTCGTAATCACAGTTAAGTTAGAAAGAGAATTTTTCCGAAGTTTCATTACGCAGACAATTTTCTGATGTTAACATTTGTTATCATCAGGTATATAAGAAGCAGTATCGCTCTTATAGGATGGTTTTTACATATATGAAGAAAAGACTGGGAAAATACAATGGGTGAAGGCGATAAAGGAGGAGAGACATTCGTCAGATTATTTATCAAATTTTACTAAACCCAATGCAATAAGTCTTAACCACTCCTCTTTCAGCTCTCCTTCAGAATACACACGCACCATTCCACAAAAACTAAAATGCATTTTATTTGATGATGATGCACGTTTACATGATTTGTGCATTACAAAGATTTGGAAAATTGATAACTCTTTTCAAATTATAATTTTTTTTCCACAAATTACAGTCTGAAACAGCACGCATTCATAGTATATAATATGCACATTAAAAAGAAGCTCACAAGATATTTTTTAATGAATATCATTTTTTAAATATTTTTGTTGACGCTGGTAGGTCTTTCTTCATGGACCTTAATAATATTCATGAAAAGTTCCCAATTAGAAAATGCTCTACTCTCCATAACAGTAGGAGTATCACTGGCTAAGTGTTAATTCACATTTTGTTCCGAAGACTGTGCTAAAATCAAAGTTTTCGGAAAGCGTAATTCATGGCACAGTGACTTATAACTATTGCTGAGTTCACGTAAACTTTCACTAAAACCGTACTACAGACGGTTTCTCCAAATTCATTTACATGCCATTGCATTACGCTTATTTTCTATCTTCTAAAGACAGCACGTTTACTTTGACAACGCTTGGGTGCATATTAGAGGATTAGATTGGTAATTGTTAATATCACATTTAATGTAGATTTAAGCGGTCTTGGATATTGTTCTATGGGTTTGATGAAGGGTCCCCAATCTCTAAATTCACATCTCTCCATGATGTACACGCAATGGAGCAGAGAATATAGCTTTGGATTTTAAAATTTTTAAAATTGGGGAAAAGCAAAGCGTGACTTCAGTGCGGTTCATCTTCCGTCAGAAGTACGCGGAGCGAGGAGGTCACGCGATTGAGAACAGGGTGATGTGCTCTCCTTACTGACTCTTACCTCTTCACTGTGGATAAAACCACCTGTCTGTGAACACTCGCCAATGACCGCCGGTCCTCTACTGACGAAATGCAAGAACTATCGGGCGGAGCCCCGTAGTCTAAATATCGAGGAAGATATCGTTTTCGTGCTAGGCGAAAACTCATTATGTCCTTAGCCAAGTAATAGTTTTTTTAAGGACTGTGGTGTTCTACGATTATTGTAACATGCAAGCAACACAATGCATAAATAAAATCATGTCTTAATGATATTTTAATTTTGATGGAACGTTTAATTGGTTAGTTACATATCTTTCTTACTGACGCATATGCATGCAAGGCTGGTGACCCTACTCTCCCCTTGCACACACCCCTGCGGCGGCTTGCGAGCTATTATATATAAACCATGAACACAGTAATCAACCCGAAGGTCGGTTTAGTAGGTGATGGCAGAGTTCACCCAGTCCTAAGCCCGACGGCGTGTGAAATTCACACATCAGGGTAGGGGGCCAGTTCCTTTTCCTGTGCCGGTTATGGTTTCCGAGGAAGATATGGTACCTGAAAAATCACATAGCTTGGTTGTAGTTGCAGGTTCCCAGAGTGACTTGCCCGGGAATCGAACCCGGGACCCTTCAGTCAGTATTTTAATGCTCTACCCACTGGACTACCGCGACCCAGCTATTATATATTCAAGTATGAAGATGAACGGATTGGGTTGCGAGATGAACTAAATGACTTTCGAAGTCGATGTACCCAAATAAATCAACTAGAACTACTATTTACCCTCGAAATTCACAAAATCATTGATGAATGTTAACCGCACGTTTTTTTTCAAATAATGAAAATAGAAAGTTATGGAAAGTTTTGAAAAAAGCCCATAAAATTAACAAGTCCCTAGGTGCATACACTCATTTAAATCTATTTTCATGGGCAAGTTTAGCACTCGACTGTACGCTGCTCTGCGACGTAAAACCTTAAACCTTAAAAGTATACCGAAGTGTGTTGTGCCGATAGGCAAACTAATCCCGAAAACGGAAAGAAAAATTGCAGCTTTGTTAATTTCACTCTATATTTACGACCCGGGTTGCAATATATAGTATTATCTTCAAGATGATACTATGAATCGAAACCCGTGTCGTAAGATTAAAACATTAAGAGGAATTACCAAAGTTGCAATTTTTTCCGTAATTAATAAATTCCACAAAGTCAAGCTTAAAATTAGAGATTTAAATCCCAAAAGGTTACCCTTCCCAGAAAACTTTAACCATTCAAATAAATAATATTAAATTATTCACGACCGGAATCAAGAAGTGAATTCAATGAACAGGTATCCATGATTCCCAATTAAGTATATGAACAGTGATGCCGAATAGATGAATAACAGAATAACCTTTAAGAGATAAGAGATGACCTCTCTTAGGAATAACTGTAAGGAGTAAGCCTATCTTTTAGGAGCTGTTCGAATGGGCTGAGAAAAATGTCTGATGGGGCTTAGTGAAGAGGAAGAGACTTTTGGTTCATGAAGACGGGAGTTCTGAGATGGAAGGGCGTGTCTCAGGAGATGCAGATGATTGGATGGTAAGCTCGGACGGCCAAGGCAATGTGTGTGATAGAGTGTCACAAGGAGGATGCGATGGGCTGGAATGGCAGGGTGGGCGAAAGAGCGGAGAGGCTTACGTGTGGATATCTTCTAGAAAATACCTGGTGGTAGTTTCGCTACAAATGGGGATTTGAGATAAGGTCACGACGACATAAAAGCATTAGCCACGTAGTTGTTTCTTTGCACGAAAAATATTTTAATGCACCATAAATATTATAAAAAACATTGAAAATTGTCCTCGGTCAGGGTTATCAAAATCTCGAGACCCAAAACCCTCTTGCTTTGACATTATCGGTAGGGGCATAAGGCTCGCCCCCGGGGGAATCATTTTAGAACATCTTTGAAACATCGATGGCTAAATTGCCTAGGATACTGAGAAGTTACTTCTGCTTCCAAACTTATACACGTTCGTCTTTATATATATATATGTGTGTATACATATACGTATATATTTGAAATTGACGCTCTCCGGCGACGTAAAACACACAAACACACGGATACAAAATATTCAACACACAGAAACAAAGGAAGGACACTTACAGCATGTATTGACGTTTCTGTGTGTTTAATATTTTGTATCCGTGTGTTTGTGCGTGTAAATATATATATATATATATATATATATATATATATACATAATTATTATTAGGTAATCTACCGGTTAAGGTAGGTTTTTGGATGGACACACCTATCAAATAAATATTTTGTAACTCCAAACAAAACCCAATCCAGCAACCCACTCTACATCAGGTCCCTCTTCATCTCTGTGTACTTCCTTCCTCCCTTAATCCCGTCCAACATCCCTATCCTGTTCCTGCACTTTCCTCGTTTGCCTAACATCCTCCCCTCTATTACCTTCTTCAACATTCCACTACCGCTCAATACGCCTTTCATCCATTTTTCCTGCCTCCATAGGATTTCTCCCGACAAGCCCCTCTCCTCATCCACCATCTCCAGTACTTCCTCATTTGTTTTCCTTTCGGTCCATTTCACCTCCTCCATTCTTCTCCACACCCACATTTCAAAAGCCTCCAATCTACGTCTCACCTCCTGCTTCAGCGACCACGTTTCCGCGCCGTACATAGCCACACTCCATGTCAGAGTTTTTACGAAGAAAAATATATATTCGTACACATATATGTCTTCGTATTTGTATATATTAGTATATATATATATAGATTCGGATAAATAAAAAATATTTATATATATATATATATACACACACACACTTCAATATGCTAACCAGTATGTGTTTGAATAATTCGATGCATGTTTACGCGTAGTAACGCCAGATTGTGGAATCTCTTACTAGCAAGAGGTGCTCCCGCCGTTTTTGGTAAGAGCAAAATCTTTCACGTGTACAATTACTATTTTCTAACCCATTAGTGTGTTAGAATTGAGAACAAAGTCATGCAGTCTCTGATTGTTCCTGGGGCGACGGCTAATTTTTGTTTCATACTTATGCAAAGGAAGCCGGTATCGCAAAATATGAGATGATAGCAACTCCATCTAAGGATCCGAATGCAAATCATTCAATTTTTTTTGCGTCTCCGACAGACGTATTCATTCCGACTCCCTCGCTTTATCAACTGCTCAAAGAACAAGGGTGATTAACGAAATGAAATCCGCCTAGCTCTCTCCCCCACCCGCCCACCATCTGTCTTCCTACTTCTGTAACGTCTGCGTGCAAAACAACGCAATGGAACAGTTCGAAGTTCCCATTATAGAGACCTCACGAGAGCGAACACACGGAGGGGACATTCATATTTCAAGCGCGGACGGACGGGTTGATTCGGCAGAATTTTGGGGAGGCGTCTTGGGGGAGAGGGCGGGAATCATTTCATCTCCCTTGGGGAAAATTATCACGAAATTATTGATATCGTCATCTTCCCGGACGCCTAGATTGCGTGGGGTTCCCCGCAGTGGGAAATATCCTTAACCACAGAGATCTTTCGGGAGAGAGAGGGGCGTGAGGAGGGGAGAAAAAAAATCCTGAGTGCTCCCATAGAAACGCATTTAGATTTCTAGAAGAGAGGGGAAATAATTAACGTTCCCTTCCCATCTCTGTTTCCCCTTGAAAACATAACGAGGAGGGGAGGGGGGAGGCCGCAGAAAGATCATCTTGTCGAGGGAAATTTATGTTATTTGCTCCGGATCGAAGGTAAGTCGGGAACCCGTCGGACGGCGTTTCGCCGATTCGTTCCAGTCCCCTCCGCTGGAGACGATGAACGGGAGTGCCATTGAGCGGAGTAAGATACAAGCAGGACGATCGACCCGGTCGGCATAAATTTTTTGTCGGACGTGTTGGTATTGCCCGTCAGACCTCCCCCCGAAGTGCGACAACTCCGCCCAATGCGTACGCCCTGGACGTAGGGGAAGCCCACCAAATGCGAGTACATATTCTCCAACCCGGTCGAAATCAAATCAGAAAACGGAGTCATTTAATATAGGCCGTCCCCGGGACCACCCTTTCACTCGTTCGTCGGACTCAGATGATGGGAAATTTATATTAATTTTGTGTAAGGAAATCGGGAAACAACTGTAGTTGTACGTCGAGAAAGTAATCAACAGATAAAATAATACATGAAATGGACAAACTTTTGCAGCAAAGGGTGTTTACTCCCGCATGCAAACGGAATTAAAAGCAAAGGAAACTCAATAATTAATACGGCAGAGAAGAGAACATTACACTCTTTAATTCAGTTGAGCACAATTTTTGAGCTGAAATACGCTCTAAAACGACAACACTAATTAATTAGGTATTAAAATTAATATCTCTTGATGAATAAATTGCTGCTCGCTGAGTTATTTCTTTGAGGTTTATTCCCGACATCTTGTTTAAACGTACGTACTCTTCTTGCCATCGTCATTCGGGGAAGATGAAACAGTTAATAAAGCTGAATTCTTTTTATATTTCAGGAGAAAATATTATGCCTTTATTATAACATTCCATTAATTATAGTTTGCTGCTTTTCCTTGGGCATGACAGCTATTCCGGGGATTGAAGTAAACAATACCTTCTGTCCCTCTAAACGCTACGAAATTGTGATATTTTCAGAGTACCTTTGAGCGTCTAAGCTCGAAAAACTTAATTTTTACGTTACGAATTTTAATACTAAAAACATTATTTACAAATCATTAACCAGAATGATTGAACAATCCTTTTAATTTCCACTCAATCGACATTTCTCTTTCCTTCCATGGTTTAGCCTGTAATGCACTAAAACTACTGATTTGGCTATATTGCTAACTTATTTTTCGTCAGCTACAAATCTTTCTCGAACAGTTCTTTAATCCGCCTCCATTTCTACCTCTCGTATTTCTTTGATGAATAAATTATGTACTTTCCGCAAACAATCACACCAATAGCTGCTGTAATTTCTAAGCAAAAGGAAATTTGATCTCCAGACAATTCTAGCTTCGTGTCCGTAATGGCGATTGGATTACAACTGTTAACAACAATAAATACCTTTATTGTTCAGGCTACATTTTCTGCTAGCATTATTCATGGTAACTCATATAGCATTTTAGATAAACACATACTTCAATGTGGCGTGTTTCAGAAACTGCATTTTTCTACACACTCCTCTAAACTCATACTCCACACACACTCCACTAAACATAAGGAAGGGATTATTAAACCATTTAATTCTGTTTTTCAGTTCAGAAAAGTTCAAAACACGCTGAAGTTGAAAAAACTATTCACACACAACCAAGCAAATGACTAACATTCTTTAACTGCATTTGGAAAAAGAATAATAGTGATCCATCTTTGAGAAAACTGCTGATGGCCATATTATGTATTCCCTTAAGGTTTGTTTTATAAATCAGTTTTGTCTTTCAATGCCTCATTGAACCATGCACACCTTTCACGTTGTCTTTTGGGGTAAATACTTTGAAATTATTGCATTGTAATATTTTTATTCAAAATATCAGAAGTGTAGAAAAATTAATAAAAAATCCACCGATGTCCAGCTGAGTGCTTTAGCTAGATAAGCTAACGAGAAGTTCCTAAGGGATCCAGGTCCGAATCCTGATCAAGGCGAATGATTTTTACAATTTGGATTTGTTGCATTGCAAAGTGCATTAGCGGATGACTCCGTTAAATTTTACTGTTGGGGCTACTCCAGCGGTTTCTTTGAATTTAAAAAATATTATTATTTAAATTAGAATGCTCACTAATTTTTATTTTAATGACTCTACAAATACAATGGATAAAAATACGTTTTCCAGGTTTTAAGTACAAATCATCTCCTGTCTCTGGCAACTTTAGGCTTTTATCTTCAATTTTCAAGGAACCTTACACCACCTAAGGCTGCAGAACTTTAAATAAATAATTAAAATATTTTAAATTTTCCAAAACATGTTTTGCAGATTGACCTGAATGACCCATTTTTTTTACGCTCAATTCATCTGAAGTTTCTTTTTCCCTTCCTGAAATCTTCTCCAGACTGATGCATCATCAAACCCAAAGACATCATTGCATTGAAAATGGAGCTTGAAAGTACGACAGCAAAATTAAAATTTTTCATGAGGTACATACTTTATTGCAGAAAACTTACAAAAGAATTTATGTGAAAAATTTGGTTGGACTTGTAAAATTTAATCGAACCTCAAAATGTGACAATTTCAGTTGTTCATTCATTGATGTTTCGAAACTAATTCCCGCTGGTGGCATTATTTCATGATTTTTTTCTTTTGATTTTTATTTTCATTGCCAAATAATTATATTGTAAATGGAAAATCTTGAAGAATGAAAACATAGGAAGTGAATGCGATACTGAAGAAAAATGACGGTTGACATGAACTAATACCGAAAGATATGAAAATAATTCTTTTAAGTTTGAGGGAAAATGAATGTAAAGAAAAAAACAAAATGGAAGAGATAGTTTGGTGAACAAGCTCAATGTGAATAAGTTTATAAAGAGAGAGAAGACCAGTTGTATAGAGAATATACGAGTATACATGTACGTATTAGCTAAGCAGTGTAAGCGATAATAAAAATTAAATGAAAAATAAAGACTGCCCGGAGAATCGGTCACTGATCCGCATACAACCTATACTCTACGTAATGGCTGTTATTGAGATAAAAAAACTTGAAATTCAAATCTGAGCGAAATTTTGGTTGTATGTTAATGATTAAGAAAAACCAATTTTAGATCTACACTAGAGAGCACACTTGACTCATGCCCAAGGGCTGGGCTTATCAAACTATTAGCACAACAGTGTGGGGATAAAAGAAAAGTGCCAATATTGGCGAAATCTTAAATGTACTTCAGTACATTAAAAACACAAGCGTGAGAAATAAATTCAAATCAATATACTCACACGCGAGCTCTCCAATGTTCAATCCGTAAATATTCTTTCATTACCGTTTATTTCCATGGAATGGGCACTAAAGGATGGTTATAATCGGTTAAGAAAGAGCGACAAAATTCTCGGTGCCCTGGAAACTTTGGTTTTCATATATTTCATAGACTCTGGAAGCATATATTCCAAGTTCAAAGAAGAAAAGTTCCCCATTCACGTGTGGCGAATAGTGAATTAGGATTTGGAAAGATGAATGAGTATTCAAATTCAAAGTTTTGCTTATATATAAATATCTCACACCGCATTAATGAAAATTCCTTCCACATGGACTCCTACTCCACGACCTTGAAAAGTATCTGGTACGAAATTTCCAGATTGCAGAGCGCACGTGATTCCGTCTGATATCTTCCATCTCCATTGGACTCGGATGGCAAGCGGTGGTGTTCGAGAACCTCGGTGATTTATTTTCCGAAAGCTCAGCTCAGTGATGATATTTAATCATCGCTTGGGAAATTTATTCAACCAACGAAATTAATAGCTCGTAAGCAAATATATTGTTCGTGTCACTTAGTCTAACGCGTTTATTTCCCAACCTTTTAATTAACACGGCTCGCCTCATGCTGTTTCACAGGCCAATTCGTTTAGGTCACTTCAGACGGCAAGGAACCCCAAAAAGTATTTGATGGACGTCTACCCTGCTCATAAAAATATTTCATGCTCCCCCTCCAACAACCGTTGCAGGAAAACAAGTAAATGAATGCCCGAAGTGAAGAATTATTAAAATGTCAGGCTTTCAAATGAATACATTTTTGAATGCCACACTAGAAGCAGTTATGTTGTACGACGCATAAAAAGTAATATCACAGTGATTGAGTTGACTTTAATTGCAAACATAAATAGGTATACATACAGTAAAAGACATAGAAACATTCATTCAGCTATTAGTTAGCAATCAATAAGTCCTGAATAGTGCCTTTGGAATTAATTTTAAAGTGAGGATATTGGGATTATTTCTTGTTAGTTTTATTCTTATTTTTAGTGCCTCTTCCAGCGCAATTGTAGTACATTTTCCTGAGGAATCGACGGACACGAAATGAAAACCACGTCAGGATAGAAATTGGACATTAATAAGCCTAATGAGTTACGAAAAGGACGAAGAAGTGGACGGGGATTATGGAGAAAATTGATGTATATTTGTAGAATATAGTTTTATGGTGAACTTTACTTTAACTGCCAATAAATAATTTTCTAACAAATAAATTTTGTTGACCATATTTTACGAATATGACTCGTAGGAGCTTTAATTTAAACCGTCCACATTCTGAACAATGATGTGGGAACAAGGCAAACACCTAGAAAGCTTATTGCCCGACCAAAATCTTCTTTTAAGAACTCAAAGGGTACATAAAATGGAAATACTATCATCCGCGAGACTAGCTTAGATTAAGCTTGCCGTGAAGAAAACCGTTTTATTTCAACGTATATTTAGAATTCACACAATGAGATTAAACTCTTCGATAGATGAGAAATACGCTAAAGAATTAGTCGTTTGAAAATGAAACTTATCAAGCCGTCTATTCTAAGAGTTCCTTAGCTTACAAAATTCTTGTCAATAAGAATACCCTTGCATTATGAATTGAACCGTATATCTCGCAGATGATTGTGAACTATTATCAGTGGTACTCCATAGCAGTATGACTGTAAGGAGAGCATGCGTGGTTATTTTCATGTTTCTGGCCATAGGAAGTGAATCAATACCTAAGCTCCTCGCTATCAAGATTACTCTCGACCAGAATGAATGATCCAAAATAAATTAGTGTACTTGCATACGCATTAACGTTAGATATTTATTATATGCTCCCCTTTTATACAAGATCAACTCATTATTTCCCGTGAATGTGAAATCGTCAGAGAGAGTGCTATTCACAGTTCTACAGGGAAATCTATTTCCATTGCATAGAAACTGGTATACACAATCATAATCGACAGTACAAAGCTAAATGTGATGGAAAACTTCAATAAAGTATTGTAATTGTAATGAAAACAGTAACATGCCGAAAAGTATAATGGCAACGCACGAACAGAATCTAATTTCTCTTTTTCAAGAAAATATTTTGAAGGTAACATCAATGCCATATGCAGATCATTGCAACGAACTTCATCTTCGCTTGGTGTAACAATTTATTGATAAATCCTTGAGAACGCCCGTGGAAGCTTTGGGATTATGACAACGACAATAACATACATTACGTATGATGACACCACATAAACAGCACATTATATCTTTGTGCTAACTAAGAGGATTACGCAAGTAACATCAGTACCTTTTATGTATTCGGACAGTACTATATATTTAGAGGCAATTGAAAAAATTAAGGTAACATTAGGAGAAGAACTGCGATGACGAAGGAAGAATTTACAAGATGAGAATTGATGGCAGACACACTTATTAAAGACGGGAAGAAATTATAGTAATGTCTTGAATATTGGGTATAGCACTTTGTACGTGAAACCTCGTCTTTGAGGAGAAGGACGAGAGTAGGATTGGTGTATTTTGAAATGTAGGTGCCGAGAAGAATGGGGAAAATAAGTGGCAGAGAGAGGAAGACAAATGCTGAAGTTTTAAACAGAGTGGGCGAGGAGAGGAAGATGCTAGGGAGAAATTAAAGAAAGGTGGAGAAAATATATTGAAAGGTAGCGGAACTTTGAAGGCCGTGATAGAAGGGGGAATGTTGGCTGAGTGGAGTAGGAGAAGGAAGGGAATAGCTTCTAATCTATCTTTATTTAATTGAAGGATTATGAACGTAGCATTAACTTCACATGAGATCATCGCGCAGTCCGCCCACACTACATTCGCGGGATACAGAAATATGCTATTATTTTTTCTTCTCTCAAGGAAAGAGGCACCTAAATTCAATTCACATTAAACATCGAATGGTTTTCCTTAAGATTTCCCAGTTAACGATTTCTCCCTTTGCCCCTCCCTAAAGGCCCTCTTCATTAACCAGTCCGTCTATTAACATCGATTACCCGCCACACCGAATTCCCATTGATTGCCATCCTCTTCTCCCAAGGCTGTTGCCTTCACAGCCACATTAGAGAGCTCCGCATACACGTAGGTTTTTAGGAAACCATTCCCAAGTGGTCCAGGTTAGTGCCGTCCGCCGTTAGAAGTCGAGGAGGCCGAGGATGCCATCGCGAAAACGTCACTGACAACACGGTTACCGTATCATGACTATTTTTAGATCGCGGCCAACCGATCAATGAGAAAAATTAATTTTTTTCGCCAGTCCCCGACGAGGGACTTCTTTCCGCCAGTGGTCACGCATCACATCGGGTTCACGAGAGACCACCACGGAGCGCGCGAAACACTCCGGAGCGACCACAATGCATTTCACGAACAATGCGTTACCGAGGCCCCCCCTTTCGTGAGTGTAATGAGGGGAGACGGGTGAAGAGGAGAGGATTTTTTTCGGCAGGGCAGGTTGACGTCTTGAAACGAGGGAAGGAAGCCGGTGTAGTGAGTCTTGAACGGGACACAGGATTGACACCTCCGGCGGGGAGAGAGAAGGGTTGGGAGGAGGCGGACAGTTCGCCGCGGGTGGGGCTCGCAGACCGCAGGGTCATTGTGCAGCGAGCGGAGCGACCAAGATCCAAGGGGATCTCGGCGAAAAGTTTGCCACAAGAAGTGAGGGGAGGACGGACGATCTCCCTCCTTGGGTGGCTGGGCACGAGGGGCAAAAAGTCGAGAGCACGTACCTATTACCACCCTCGATCTGCCCGGAATGGGAAAGGGCCTGAAAATTCTCTCCACAGGATTATATTTCAACCAGGGCCGTAGATGCGGAGGACGTTTTGGTTTATTAAAGAGGCTGGGAAGATTTTCGATGGAAAAATTTCCGTTCTTCATTACACAAGCACTACTACCCTATTTTTTATGACAATAAAAATTTTCCAGCAGAAAAAAGACTTTGCGGCTCGAAAGGAAGGATGTTTATAATTTCATGGTTCAATAACGATTTCTCTATCAACTACATAAGGATTTTTTTCTTCTCTTTACTTAAGGTGCACACGTAATTGAAGAGGGGGGAGGAAGGGCTCTTAGGGCTCTAGCTAAACAGAAAGTCAGGAAAAAATTTCCTCACGACGTTAAGTCCTAACGGTCCAAGTAGTATTTTCCTTCTTCATAAATTAAATACCATTTTACATAAATCATTTTCAATTTCAGTTGAAAAAACAAATAATGAAAGCGGTTTTCTTTCATTTATCTCTTGAATTTCTCGAGAAATGAAAATCCTCCGAATCTCATCTGAAATTCAACACAAAGATGAACTCTATTCCATATCAATTATGTTTTCAAATGTATACAATTCAAATTCAATAAAATATTGCAATATAATTAAAATTCTGCTTAAAATCAGATTTTGAGGACCAACATTTTCAGAACACAACCATTTTCCCAAATTATTGATATTAGAATCTTGGATAATAGTTGGGATTTGAGTCAAATTAAACTCCCCACACCGCAATAAAGGCTCTGTGTGTTTTTCCACAGTGTAGGTTGTGTGACCAGTGGAAACTCAGCTGCAAAGTCCCACTACAGCTTACGGAGCCTCTTTTCCTACCCTGAGAGGAATGTGGTCTGGTCTGCCGTGAAGCTTGTGTAGGTTCACTCGCCGTGAGACAACTTTCGAAAATTCCTCACCTAGTTTTATTTCTTTCCAAAACCTGCTAAATTAAGATCTTGTAAAGATACTTTGTCCTCAGACTTCTTTCATGCAAATGACCTGAGATGATGCCGCAAAATATTATTCGCGGATACGCTTTCAACCTCGTAGGAGGATTGAGTTTGGATAAGTGACAGCCGTGCTCGATTTTCTTACAGTTTGTTTCCTGCTCAGTTGCGAAGATCAATAAAAACACTTTTTAATTATTTATATAACCTGATAAATAAAAATTATATAATGTATTTGTGGGTCGCGGTGGTCCAGGGGCAGAGCGTTGGACTACTGACCTTAGGGCCCGGGTTCAATTCCCGGGAAAGCCTCTCTTGGCACCTGCAGCTCCACCCAAACTATGTAATTTTTCGGATACTATATTTCCTTGGGAAACCATAACCGACACAGGGAAAGGAACTGGCCCCCCTTCCCTGACGTGTGAATTTCACACGCCATCGGACTTAAGACTGGGTGAACTCTACGAGTCTCTCGTATTATCATCTACCAAACCAACCTTTAGGGTTGATTACTGTGTTTATGGTTTTTTACCATGTATTTAAGCATACATTTATAGCTACATAAATATTATACAGGTAGATTCTACCAATAAGATAATATATAAGAGAATAGTCACCGTCGCAGACACTCGTTCTTCCTCTCACTACATGAAATCATAACAAAATCGAACCGAAGTGCCTGAATGTATTAACTTTAAGACTAGACCAAAATGATTTAGCCAAACACACTAATTACTGCATGATTATTAGGGGAATGTATGCACAAGTGTTTTGTATAGCGAACATAAACTCAAATCCATTCAAATGCATGAATGGGACCTATTTTCCTGCACATGGATGGAGCCCTAACAGCTTCTGCCACACGCCCTCGTGGGGCCCCGCGGGGTAATGCATGGATGTACATAAATATATATGGCAGTTATGAGTACATAAGTGGTGGCAATTTCGGTCAAAAGTAAAAGCATTAAACATATTAATATTTCTATCTATGATTTGTAAATTTGAATATTGGTGAAAAGTGTCGCATATTTTTGATCGATATATAAAACATGAAATATAGAAATTTAGGGTACAGTCTAAAAATTTATACCAACTCTTTGGGATTCAGGATAGAACATTTGATTACGTTACCCTCCGCCGAATAAATTTATCTCACAAATTTTTAGTTTGAGGTGATTTATTCTAAAATGAATGGACTGGCTTTTGTACGCACGAAGGCAATGAGGCTTTTCTCATGAGATTGGGAACTGAGTACTTTGCCGGCATTCAATGACTTGTTTCGAAAAAGATAATAATTTGTAATTCATACGTTGTGCGCTAAAACTTAGTTGAATTTCGTAAATAAAACCCTCCAAAAATAAGTTTTGACTTTCAGCTGGTAAAATTCCTTAGGTTATGTCGACTTGAAATAAAAATTAAATTAAATATTATTACATAATGTTATACAGAAGCAGATAGATTACTGCAGAAAGTAACTGGAGGATCATGGAGGATTGAATTGCAAGAGGGAGCCCAGGGATGAACTATGAGAAGCAAATAAATGAAAAATGACGTGATGAAGAGATAGTCAGTAAGCAGGACACTTTGAGAATCTGCTACAAACCAATCCTCGGATTGATAACTCAGGAGGATGACCATGTCTCGATATCAACACACCAAATGGTCTACAGTACACTGCTCCCAAGGACTCTGACTATTGATCTCATGTTTTATCAGTAAATACAAATTAAATAACACAACAAAACATACAGGGAAGCTAAGAGAGAATAGGATACAATCATATTGCACCTCTTAAATTGTTAATCTGATCATCTCGCGCGAAAGTAAAAGACTTTTCGAATATATTTCATTCACTCAGATCCTGCTTCTTTTTGTCTAGGGTTGAATCACTCCCTGCCACACATCCTGTCGGTGGCTTGCAGGGTATTTGGGTAATACCCTGGTGTTTGGTGGGAATATTTAGTAGTCAAAATATTTATCCTTCGCCGTTATTCTAATGAATTGACTAATTGAACCAACCAACCGGCATCTACTGTCGAGACCAATCTCTTTTTGAAAATTCTATAGTAATTTGACCAAAAGAAATTTTCCTCTCACTAAAACATTCACAGAATTATTTGGGATAACTCAATCTTTGATTAGCATTCTTCGATGGTAGTGAACGGTTAATGTTTTCTCGCCATTTTTCTTAAAGTTATATTAATATACTTTTCTAACAATTAGTGCAAGCACTAAAAAAGTTTAAGATAGGAACATTTCAAGACACTGCGGGAGATGTCGCAACGGTAACTTTTAACGGAGTCATCCGCTATGTGTGCATTTCATTGCAACGATTTAAGATAGGAGTCAATTCGACTTCCCGAATTCGTTTGCATTTCTTAAAAATTCAAGTGGATGAATGGTATAGAAACTAAGCGATTTTATTTTCGAGAAGCCGAAGTAGTATTTCCACATAAATTTTTACGGCGGAATGAATCGCTGACATCAATAGGTGGTTCGTACACCTACAGGAGCAAATGAGAGGAAATATTCATATTCATATATTTGCGGCCGAGTATTAAAAATCCTCTTTTTTTCGCCAAGTTATGTATCCTGCTGTCAAATTTATTCAATTCCTCTGTTAAATGGAAACGGTACGCGTTATTTCAACGAACGACATCTTTATTCGAAAGCATTCAGAAAGGTGTCTCGTGAAGAATAGGCATGTAACAAAAAGAATGGCATAGAACCGTGAGCTCCCTCAAGGAACCCCTCGGTGGCCATTGTATTCCAACGAAAGTAACCTTCAGCTTTGAAGGTGGCAGCAACCACGACAGCCGACGGGGACCACCCGCAAACCCTAAATAAGAAGAAAGAAGGGACCAAGTGAAAAGTAACCAACTGAAATCTTCATTGTGCTCTATATTAGGTCAGGTAGTCAGTCACTCTAATTCATTGACACAGTCGAGGTCGAATTCGAAAATTCGATTCATTCGAGTTATAAAAATACATAAAGAATAACGCCCTGCTAATTTACGAAAATTAAAATTTTTGTCAATAAGTAATACATAACATTGTAGATGATAACTGAATAAATCTGTATCTTTAGCTAAGCCAAGTCGTGGAACATTTGAGCTTTCCTTGCAGCCGTAGATATCTCTTATAAGGAACAACAAGTGTTGAACATCGATGTGAGGTTCGTACGATAGCCAATTCAAAAGGTGCATCTTAAACTGCCGCTACAACTATCACAAGAATTAGTGAAGTATACAATACTCTTCCCACGTGCGTAAAATCAGCGAGTGCATCCGAAATAAGATAGTCAATAGCTACGCAGCCTTGGGACGAGACCTTGACCCAACATGAAGCAATCAGTGACCAATAATATCTGTGACGTTTAAAATGGCAAATAATTTACGAATGACCCGAGAACACAAACACTGTCACAAAACTTGTGTTGTAAACGCTTTTATTGTCGAATTTTTCGGCGTCGACGAGGAGTTTTACGGAGAATATGATATCACGTAACATTAGGACGGGCAGCAGTAAAGCATACGGCTCGGCCATCTCCTATCTCCTATCTCCTATTTTATTGCAAAATACGAACGCGGCATTGTCCCCTACCCTCCCCCCCCCCGTTTGGGGCGAAGGGGCGAACACTCGTTGATAAAGTTTAGGGGGTCGGGAGAGCGAAAGACAGATACATATTTATTTTTCTCTCTCACCTTCATTAAAGGCGAACGAACTGAAATTCCCCCCATTATTCCTCAGCCTTGAACCTCGAGAGAAAACCTCTTCGGAGATCTTCGGAGCTCTTTCGCTCTTCCACTCTCGTAAATAGAATGGTAACCTTGTCGAGCCGCGAAATTGAATGCTAATTTATTGCATCGGGAAGGGAGGATATCGGGCAATCCGGAATCCAACCCTTCGTCACCTCGGCAAAACCTTTGGCGAAAGTTTCCGAGGAATTTCCGAACTAAATAAATGCATAAACACTTCGCCAGGAGTCTCTAAAAGGTTCTCGATCGGTGTTGAGGTCGGACGGGTCACTCCTCCTCCCCCAAGCCCTCCCCTCCCCAATCCTTCGAAATTCTAACCCCCAAAAACACACCAGTGTGTGGTCCTTTTAGTGTGGTCATCCTTGGTTTGGGACTCCGAAAATAAAAGGTCTTTTTCTCCACCTCCCCCCACAAAGGGTACGTACGTCTGCGTCCAACAAAGGGGTGTATATTCCTCCTCCCTCTTCTCGCTCCGCTAAAACATGTGGGCGTCGGTAGTGTTCGGGATGTGTTAATTCCCACACAAATGCAGCTTTCGGGGCAGTTTAACGGACCAGCCCGAGAAATGTGTGCCATGAATGGCTCGGGTGCAGAGGATAATGCAGGGGGGACTCTTAAATGCGGTTTAAAAGATGGAAGATGTCTTGGAAGCTGGACTGAAAAATATAATATTAAGGTTGGAACCCTGGATTTTACATGACAATGCAATTTAAAAGCGTGGGTGTGTTACCGGTTTTGGAATGACCTCCGATTATGCTCAGCTTTAAATCCGTGAAAGGTGCGGCACGCGATATAATGATGCATTTCGTGACTGACATCCTTCAAAATTCGAGAATGGAATGCCTGAGACGAGACTCATCTTATTTAGCAAACACTATATTATAAGTTTATTGTCAGCCAAGATGGTCAGTTTTGGAAATAAACCACTCTGGCTAGGGAAAATGTCGCTGGTTCGAATCCCTTTTAGACTAGGATGCAATACCCATACCCTAAGATATTGTCTCTTACTGCATCCTAAGGTGCCAGTGTTTGTTGGATTGTAGCATATGTAATTGCATGCGTGTAGAATGAAGGGAGGTAGATATGTATTTACAAACGTGTAAGATGGTGGGATATTTCTAATAATGTCTGCATCACTGTGGATTTGGGTGAACATGTATGTATTGGTTTTGAATGGGGTTTTTCTTTTTCCCCTTTTTTGGGTGGTGACCTAACACCCCCCGCCACACGCCCTTGCGGCGAGCTTGCAGGATATTATGTAGATGTAGGGCTGTGCGATAGGATGATATATCAACAATACGTCGTGTTCTTTTTAATCACGACCGATTCGATGCGAATGATTTTATGGAATCGATGTTCAATAATTACCTTTGATGTGATGATATGATCGAAATTATTGATGTGATAATACTGACAATATGGGGTACATTTTACGCAGACGATAACACAGGCCAACAGTGTTTTTGGTGCCGGAGCTTTTAATGTTGATTTAAAGAACAATTGGGGTGCTGAATCCAATTATGACACTAGTTTTTTCCTATCAGCTATAGTTTTCAAGATATAGATATGTTGTTACTTACGTAAAAAAATCTTCTACATGATGATATGGGAATATTATATTAATAATTATCTCATTGACCTACAATATAGAAATATACATAAAACTTATTGACAGTTTATTGAAAATAAAAGGAACACCGCAGAGTGGTTATAAATTAGTATACTTATAGATTTATTTAACTTTGAAAATTATTTTCCGGAATATATCAAATATTAAAACAACTAATCGTAAGATGTGCCATATCTAAAAAAGTAGAGCTGTTAAATAAAAACGGATTTCATATTTGGATTCAGCTCTACAAATATAGTTAAAATCATCACAAAGATTCCCGGCACCAAAAAAAAAAATTTTTTTTGTAGACCTGTGTAATATTCGGATCAGCTAAAAAGAAGTTAAATTATTTTTAATTGATTTAATAATCGTACCAAAATCACAACAATTACTACATCCCGCATTCGAGGACTCTTATCTATATGTATATGTACAAGCTTTTTTACATTAGCTAACCTACACTCAAATACACGTATGGACTATTAATTTTTGCATGCATGTCTGATACACTATCACTTCCCGCCACAAGCCCTTGTGGCGGCTTGTGGAGCATTGCCTAGGCTTATGTACACGTAGACCAGCGATTCACAAATTGTTCAGTTTGCGGCCCTCCACTGCTTGTTACGCGGCCCGTGAAAGTTGATGTTTATAGTTTTAATGAATGACATCCGAAATTTAACAAAATAACACCTTTTTCGCTCTGAAATAATGAAAAACCTAATGCTGTTGTACAATCGTATTTAAAACTGTTTAATTCTTAGTTACTTCATGTAGTAAAATGGTTCAAATGAACAAAGTCATTTCTATTTTTTGGTGCACTTCCCTCAATCTACCTGCATGCAGGGAAAATATCCGTGGCTTGCCTGTTGCTAAAGAAAGGTGCGCATCACTGACGTAGACTAATTGAATAATATTCGGCACTTAAAAATAACAGAGAGTGAATAATAGAAAATATCCCACGTGACGACGACCATTGGTGATGCCATCCCTAGGCAACAGAGTGTGCCGACCCGTGGCACTCAGGAAATAATCATCAAATATCACACAAATGATTTTATTGAACCGAAAACCAACAACAACAACAGTAATTAAGCCAAAGGTTGTTTCGGTAGGCGAGGGTAGAGCTCATATAAAGCTAAACCCTACACGGCATATAAAATTCACACATATAGTTAGTGGGACAGTTCCTTTCCCTGAGCCGTTAGTGGCTTCCCACGTATATTTGGTATTAGAAAAATCACATTGCTTGGGTGAAGCTGGAGGTTCCCAGAGGTGTCACCGGGAATCGAAACCGTGCATTCCAACAGCCCAACACACTACCAACCGGAATAAAATCAAGAATAATTTAGTTACCATTAAGCAATTGTAATTGTTACGAGTACTTTATGTTAATAAATTGAAACTTTTGTGATTTATTGAAAATGACCGGTTGTTATCTATGGAAGAGAGAAAGGCTGGGATAGGGAATGAAAGAATTCTTGAAATCTGGTACGAATCGCATTCAATATCAAATGACTTCCATACGAAACAACTTGAAAAGCACGGCCACGTGCAGCGAACAAAAGAAGCGCGACACTTCGCAACATGTATGAGAAAGGAAGAGAACCAAGGCGGGGTCAGGTGGGCCACGGAGTCGATAAATTAACGTTTAATTAACATTTCAATTCAGTTTTTTGTGACTCAATGAGGCCTGTTGCCCCAAGGTGTGGCATAAAAGAAACCGTGGGGCCAATAAATTCAGTTTTTAATTAACGTTTCCGATTCAGTTCCTGATTTTATTTACATCCGATACAACTGATAATGAGTTCACCGAAATAGAATACGTCATGATCGTCTCGGTCTTTGTGACAATCGGAGGGTCAAAATCTGAGAGTATTTTAATGAGGCTGAAACTAAACATATTCTAACGTAAGAAACGCCTCGGCGTTGATCTGTAATCACATTCATCCCAACTCAAATCTTCCTGCTATCCTTTCGGAAAAGTATTCTGAAATTAATAAAAGTTATTCTTCTCAGTAAAAGGCAGATTTCGGACGATTGTTAACCTCGTAAGTAACGTATGTTCTCTCTCTTCACTCTGTATTACTTGTTTATTTTTCACTTCTTCGGAACTTTATTCTGAAATACGTGCGGGATTGCTGAACGACGACTTTAAAAGGGATTTAAATTAAAAGAAAGGGATCGTGATTATTATTATTAGGTAATCTACCGGCTAAGGTAGGTTTTTTTGGATGGACACAACTATCAAATAAACATTTTGTAATTCCAAACAAAACCCAATTCAGCAACTTACTCCACATCAGGTCCCTTCATCTCTGTGTACTTCTTTCATCCCGTCCAACATCCCTATCCTGTTCCTGCCCTTTACTCGTTTGCTCAACATTCTCCCCTCTATTACCTTCTTCAACATTCCACTACCGCTCAATACGCCTTTAAAATCATGCGGAATCATTATATATGGCCAAAAATATTGAAATTGTATTTTATCATTGAGGATTGTGTTTGATGACGTTTGATTGAAAATAGCGAGCTTAAAATTAATACAGAACGCTGCTTCACCGAAGCGAAACGCTCGTGACTGTCGGCATTTTCTCTTTGAGAAGAACAAGAAGATAAAGTTGACGCGATGACACGAGATGTACAAACATAACTTAGGAAACTAAGATATGAGCACATACAAGAAACTGGGACAGGTTGAAACGATAGCATAACTCAAGACAGAAATTGACTTACTTTAATCTTGGCGTTAAATATTCATTTACTTGTTCCGCGGGAGAGCGACGTCTTAAGTTAAATCAATCAAAGAGCGATAAAACGAGCGTTAAGTAGTTGGAGACTTCGCATAAATCAAATTAAGGAAACTGAGGAGCTTAATAATTGGCAATAATGCTTTTAGTAAGCATTAGCCATTGCTCAATAGTGAACGATAGATATGGTGGTCTTAAATTCAATTTCCTTAGGTTATTACGTTATTTGAATGTTGAAGAAGGTAATAGAGGGGAGAATGTTGGGCAAACGAGGAAAGGGTAGGAACAGGATAGGGGTGTTGGATGGGATGAAGGGAGGAAAGAAGTACACAGAGATGAAGAGGGACCTGATGTAGTTTAGGTTGCTGGATTGGGTTTGGTTTGGAGTTACAAAATATTTATTTGATAGTTGTGTCCATCCAAAAACCTACCTTAACCGGTAGATTACCTAATAATAAATAATAATAATTACGTTATTGCATTCCACGCGAGCCGACCTTAAGTGCTCAGTGCTTTTGTCCGGAACAGATGTGTGTCACTCCACCAATACGAAATTCCCGCCTGCTGTGATAAGCACCAGTGGGAACTTCATATTTTTCTTCCAATGAATGTGGATAATATGAAAATCTATTATGACTCGAGGTCCACCCCGAATCGTTAGCATTAAAACAAAATACATCTCCGTTATACCGCAAGAGCATTCTTTGGATGGGGGAAGGCAAAGGGGGCATACGGCTCTTTCCCCGGGGCTTTCAATTTAATATTTACACCATCGCCGGAATCCCGAGGGAAGAATTGATCGTCCCGGCGATTGGGGCGACCCAATCGTTAATTTCCCCGCCGAAGACAGAAAGAAAGGAGAGGGGTGGGTGGGACAACCGCCGCTGACCCCTCGGGATTTCTTCCGCCGCTGCACTCTCATCTGCATTCCTCATCGATGCAGCCGCCCCATGGTTTGACCCTTTTTTGGGCACTATTTATTCGAGGATTTAGCTCGGCATCCTACTACGTCCCCTTATCTCCAAACGACTCATTGTTGTTTGCGCTCCGCGTCCGCCACCGATGGACCCGTAACGATATCTGCGGGTGGAGGAGTCGCGGAGGGTTGAGATAAGGACGCGGGGTGTACTGACGGCGATGGGCAGGGGGTGTGAGAGGAGGGGATGAGGAAGAGGGGATGGGGTGTGCACGTAGAAAGGATGGAGTTGCGTGGAAAGATGTCCCGAGGGGGGGGGAGGAAATGAAGGGGTGCCACACGGTGTCTCCGGGCAGCTGCTGCGATCGGGAGCGGGTAGCGATAGGGTCGGAGGGAGACAGTTGCTGCAGCGAGGGAGCGTGGCAGGAGATGTCTGGACACCGGGCTTAAAAAAAATGTGACAGAGGGTATATTCGAGGCGTTTGTGTAAAGGAACCGGCAGGTGGCACGTGTCGAGGGTGCTTTAATCTTAATGCGCAAATGAACGATAAGAAGTGTAGTTTTTACTTCGGAGTGGAGCTTTGATATGGAGGGTATTGCTGCACGGCTCGGAAACTTGTTCGTTAAGAGAAGAGGATACGTGCAGATCGGCAGCGTTTAAGATGAGGAGTGTGGAGAAGAATATAAAAAGTAAAATGACCAGAAAGGAAGTCAAACGAGGAAGTGCTAGGCGTATCAGGAGAAGAGAAGAAAGTGGACGCAGCGTATTTTCCTTAGCGATCAAAGATCAAGATGCAAGTACTTAGAGACAATTAAGGACGAAAAATAGAGAAGCTATCAGGGAATGATGGAATTAACACAGAGTAGAGAAGAATTGAAGGCTGTAGTAAACCAACTTACGATGACCTATTATGAAACGTGTCGATGTATATACCAGAAAGATGTTATCTCCTGTAAGAAAATCACTACAAAAGTTAAAGTTGTTGAAAATTAGCGTGTTGATAATGTTTGAGTAAGCAAAGTGAGTGAGAAAGAGGGAAGAGACAGAGCAAAGGAAAAGTGCCAGCTGAGAAAATCAATTTAAAATAGAAAAAACGGGCTAGTACGACACTTCATAAGGCTTCAAATTGGTGTTTGAAATCTGATTGAGGGAAGAATGGAAGCAAAAAGGAATGGAGGAATATCTAGAATGGAATTTATGGATGCTATAGCGTAAGGACGTTCCTACGTGAATGTGAAGAGATTGGCACTAAACGGAGAACCTTTTACAAGGAGTTGACACATTCTACCCACCAGCCTTACGGGTTGAGGAGATAGAAAAAGAAGATAAAACATGGGGGCTTGATTTTCCTTCATTATTATCTCGCGTCAGAAGTAAACTTGAGTTCGTCCACTTAATGTCTAAGTCTAAATCTTCGATTCAAGTAGAATAATAAACAAGTTATCACTGATCACTCAAAGAACATTCCGCTGACAAGCGGAATAATCTGTTATCAACGTATTAATCGTGTGACACTATAAAATAACAGAAAATTAAAAATCAGTGAATATGGGTAACTGTTATGACTAAAATTTGCTAATAACTAATGAACGAAAAGTGATGACTGTCAATTAAGTGATTTGAGGTTCAGCGAAAGGTTATTGATACATGGCCTAGCTCTCTTTGCTCTTTTCATGACCGAATACACTCCCATTCCAGCTTATCTCATAACCTCATCACACATATTTTCTTCTCGTAATACGTTTCTATTGAATTTTAAGGGTTAACAAGTGGAAAAATCGGTCGAATTTTAAATATTTTGGCAAGAATGTTTGATGAATATGGCATACTAGGTTAAAGGAAGCGCAAATGGAATTAGAAAGGTAGTTGGTAAGAGGATCTGCACAAAAAATGAACTTTCGCCCAAGACAGGAAAAATGCCGGCAAGTAAAAGTGAACTCCTTCCCACCTTATGATGTTAGTATATAACTTTCGTTAGTCAGGATAAGCATTAATATCGACTAAAAGCGGGGAGCATGGCGTACTTGAGGAGTTTTTGTAAAGAAATTAGGAAGAATGGGGTGAAGTCACTAGAAAATGTAGATCGTATGCATGGTGAATAGACAAATATGAAACTAGTGTCTCACGCTGGTTCGGTCTTGTTGAGACAATGGTTAAGAATGGGATCCCCAAATGCATGGATGGGAGTATGATGATTGGTTTGAGAGGGTTTAGCGAGAAAGTTATGGGTGAATAAAGTGGAGGGGACTCTCAAGGTTAGGAATTATCAAATACTCAGAAATAGAAGAACATTTATGAAAGAATGTGCGTGTGAATGTGTTGGAGGCAAAGGAATTACTCAAGGAAAGGGCAGTGGCAGTGTGGAATAAATTAGTAAAATTGAGTCAACTTCCCGGTAAAACCAAAATCAGGCTGTTTTGACTTTGAAAATTAAACAAAAACTACATGAATTTCACAAAAATCAAAAAAACTTTTTTCAATTTTGGATATCTTAAAATACATGAAGCATGGTACCTTCGAGTTAACTGACAACCGGAACAAATTAGTATCAACATCACTATTACATAAATAATAATTATTAAACTATAGTAACATAAACAAATCGTAAAAAATTTCAACTATAAAACATCGTATTTAATTTTCAAGGTGGCATTTCACAAAGTTAAGCATAGAACAGTTGTTTTTTTATCTTGCTTATCAAGGAAAGAAACGGCATGAAAGAGTATTTACATGCGCATGTAAAAAAATATCCAACGCATTTATCATAGATTTTCATATTTATTTGAGGAAAACATTCTTAGATGACTCCTAAGTACTCTCGGATATTTTAAGGATGACCTAATGCACAGAGAATACGCTTCCCTCACTTTTTCATTACATTTTCCGACAACGTGCCTAACGAAGCGGTGTTTATGTAAATCAGTAATAGTAATTTTCCCTGTCCACCCTGCGTTAAAAATGCTGCATTATTTTTTTCTGACGCAAGGTTTGGGAAGCAGAATATCTTGAATGTCTGCTCACGTTATATACGAAATAAGCCCATGAAAACCGCGGAGTTTATGTTCCCGGTTTGAGAAACTTACTCGTAAATAACCTGACTCCACTTCAGAACACTGAACCTTTGGTTTGCTCCTCCAAGTCTGCTTTAGAGTCACGTGTTCCAGGTCGGCGTGTTGGATGTACGCTTCGCTCTGATGACGATGAGTTACGATTTTAAGAGAGTACCTGTGTTTAAGGATTATCTGATTACTTACTTTGAATTAGCTATGCGATATTAACCATACTTTCGCCGAGCGTACAGCGACAAATATTTGTTGGGTCACCGGCAATTTAACGACGATATTTAAGTTTGAAGGCATGAGAATTTTGCCTTTAATAACATTACTGTAATTGCGTAAAAATGAACTTCCTAGGAATATTATTATTTTTATCAAATAAATGGCATGAGTAATGATGTCCAAAAAAATATGACTTATAATGGATTTCTAGGGAAAGGAAAATGGATGCTCAATAAAGAAGGATCATAATATTGTTTCTCGCAAAATTTATCTTGCAAAAATTTAAAGTTATACTTTTAGAGCTACGTGTAATGTATATGTGGTAGAAAATTTCGTTTATTTTACTCCATCTTCCACCATTATTAAGTTGAAAATTCGTTATATCAAGTAATTATTTATCCAAAAAAAGTAAGTAAAATTATTCGCTACAATTAAAATAACAACATTTTATTCAAGAATTTAATATTTTCCTGTGTATAATTACAATTATTTGCTTTTATATCGCAATCGCCATTCTATTCTGTTCGTATGGAATAAACGGAGTAAACCATTCAAATGAATCGAAAAAACCTTGGATTTACAAGGTCTATTAGAGAATGATAGATTATGTGTTTTTGATTCACATAATTTACACTGAAAAAAACAATTTTATGTAAAATGACCAACTGAATGTGCACATTATACGTGTTAGAAGTTTCATTGATTTGACTTCAGTATTGTGTCAGTGGAAGCTGTTGCAATTTGAAACATGTTCAGTTCTCCTAGGCCAACAATGGAGGTAAAACGCGACGCTGCATTGAAATTTTACATTCGCCTGAACAAATTGTCAGACACGGTCTACGTATCTAATGCTAAAGAATTATCTTCCTAAAAGGAAGTTGGAAGTTGGTGGCTCAGCTGGAAGTTGGTGGTACAACATATTTAAAGAGGGCGGAGGCAGTCTATTTCAAAAGAAGCTGGATCAGGAGGTTCAGTCACTGCCATTACGGAATCAAACATTGACCACAGTGTTGCCATATTGAGAAAAGATCGTTGACTAACACTAAGAGCACTATCAGAAATAGTGCTCTTAGTGTTAAACAGAATATTTTTTGGATGCTACCCACACGGCAACAGAAAAATGGCATATGAGACGTGTTAGTTCGCGGTGGGTTTTGAGACCGGAATAAAAGTCACGTTCGCGTGCAGGGTTGTCCGCAGTTGGGAGTTGATATTATGGGAAGATGAGAAGTTTCTTTCCAAGGTTTTCTTTCCAGAACCCCCTCCCACTATTCCTTTAAGGAAACCTAATGAAATAACATATATCTCCCCCACAAAGGCCTTACGTAATTTAAGGGCAGTCTCATTAAGACACACGGTTCTGTTAAAAAGTTTTTGTATAATTTCTGCAATAAAAATGCTTTATGTTGGAAATAATATAAAAAAATTGTAAACCAGTCCATGTTTCTCTATGAATATGGAATATCACCAGGTCATAGCCTTCTCTTTGAAATTTAAAACGTGCTCTTGGCCTATTGACCATGAAAACCTGGTCGTTGTCTCCCGTGCTGAAGTTTTGGGCTTGACTTCAACCTGCGGACTCAGATCTGGGAAACTATCAATCAACGATATCATGCAGAAGGATTTCGAAATCAAGAACTTAAATGGGGAAAAGATATCGCTCACCTTTCACTTCGTGTTAACACCGAGTGGTTTTACGCTATATGTTATGAACGAGTGCCAAAAGGATTTTTTTTGTGGCTACAAAAATTGAATATTACTACCAATATACGAGGCGTGTTCATAAAGTAAGACCCGTTTGGTCACAGGAAAAAATATACTCATATGAAACACATTTTATTGGCGCTTTTAGTTAGCTACAAACCTACTTCACTTATCTACATAATTGCCGTTCACTTCTAAGCATTTTTCGTACCGCTGCACCAGCTTCTTTAACCCCTCTGCATAGAAACTCGCCGCCTGGGGGTTGAACCAATCGACAACGCCATTCTTGAGTTCCTCTTCGGTTTCGAAACGTTGTCCACCGAACCACTGTTTCAAGTGCAAGAAGAGGAAGTAGTCGCTGGGTGTAAGGTCAGGACTGTACGGTGGGTGGTTTAAATAGTTCCCAACGACCCAAAAACTCTCGTCCACTGGACATTCTTTGCTCTTTTTGGTGGTCGGTGAGCATTTTCGGTACCCACCTTGCACGCAATGTGTGGTATCCGAGGTTTTCCGTAACAATATTGTAGACAGTAGTGCGTCCAAGTTGAGGAAATTGTTCAGCCAAGCCATTAATTGTCAATCGACGATCACATCGCAGTTTTTGTTCCACTTGCGAAACAATTTCATCGGTCAGAATACTGGGCCTACCACTTCGCTCTTCGTCATGGAAATGTGTTCGTCCATCTTTAAAATCACAGCACCATTGTCTAACCTTTCCTTCACTCATAACTGTAGGTTTACAAACTAGGCATAATTCCCGATGAATTTCAGCAGCCGACAATCCTTTTGCATACAAGAATCGTATGACAGAACGCACTTCACAGCTGGCGGGATCAACGATTGTCGCGGACATTGTTGTTTGCATGCACGGACAAGCAAACGACTTCTGAAACAAAACAAATGCTGCTAGAGCTTCTCAACGAATCAGTAGATGGCGCTGCAGGAGCAAAACTGTGTTCTGAAGGGCCAATATTTAAATATAAGCAAACGGTACTTACTTTAAGAATACGCCTCGTAAGTCAATTCAGAGTACGCTGGGGTTTATAGTTACTAGGGCTGTCGAGAAAGTGACCTCCGTTTTCGTGTGCCGTGAGAATTAGTGGAGAGAGCCGAATGGTTGCCGTATTAACGCACACAGTGGGTGGTCGCACGCCTCGAGCTGCAGTGATTGGAAGATCGTACCAATTTTCGTTTGTTTGCGAGCCAAAATGAGAAATACAAATGAAATTCCTGTCAAATGCTAAGTTCGTTTAGTGATAAGGTTTTTACTGATAAAAAAAATTCAAAGCTTCTGGCATTTATCGGGAAAAATTCGCTCTGCACGGATCAAATATTTGTGGTGAGTGACTATAATTGTGCGTCAGTGTTGTCGTTCGTTTAAGAGTGAACATAAATGTCCATGATGATGACAGGAGGGGTCGCCCGTCTTTGGTGAACAATCAGCTGCACCTGAAATTTGACGAAAAGTCGCGAAAACCGTCGTGTTGCATGGAAACACGACTGAAAAGTTAGGCTATAACATGCTTTGTGCTCGTCTCGACGAAGTACTTCAAGATGCCGTTATCGTTTTCCTGCAATCTCAGGCGGCAGAATTGTATGCTTAAGGAATTTGAAAACCAGTCCAAAGAAAGAACAAATGTTTAAATATATTTGGTAAATATGCATAAAATAATGAAGATATGTTGTTTTGAGATTCAAATAATAAATTTATGTATCGATTCCAGTGTATATATTTTTTATCTATTCCAGCATATCTACATCTACATTTCCCCGAAGCCGCTGTAAGGGCGTGTGGCCTTAAGAAAAAACCACATTCAAAACTAACCAATGTGCAAACCCAAATCCACAGTGGCGCATACATTCATAGAAACGTCCATCATTTTACGGAGGTTACTTGACACACAACACTCCACCAAATTAAAAAATAGTTTACCCATGAATATACCTAAAACAATTGTTAACTCAATTATTTTTCATAATATTGGTCAACGTTGTAGCATTTTAAGCAATGCTGATGAAGAAACTAACAATATACTCCAGGTGACAATGAATGGTGCAGGGCGATTTGTGTGTGAATTGAAATGGTGGGATCATGGAAAAAAACTCGTATAGCCAAATGAAATGGCTCAAAGTAGGAGAAAGGCGGCTATATACATCTCTTGCAGTAGCTTTCAAAACTTTCAAGACAGGTCTGTAAATTATCAAACGCTCCCCTCCCTCCTTTCCCTATACTCTCAAATCATTCATATTCAAGGAAGACATCCACGATCGAGCAACAAAATCCCATCTACAAATTCCACAGCAGATATTCGGAAAAATGCCGTAAAAATTTCACTGACACGATCTTGGGCAACTTTAAAATACACTTGAAAATTGCTAATTTTAAATTTAAACAAATTGTGGTCATTTTATTTGAAAAAGTATGTATATAACATAAATATCATGGAATGAAAATGGCAATATTGTAGGCAATTAATGCTATTATAGTTTATCTCTTACTACACACTGCTGTTGCAATGCAATTTTAATGTTTATTATTTTTTATAATTTCAAATTCGTCATATTTTTTTGTACTAAAAATGAAATGCCATTTAATTTAGATACGTTTCATATCTCAGATGTCTTTCTGGGCCTACGACTATAAGCGATCATTATTATCATCAATCACTGGCATGGAGATGTTTGAGTGGTTCTTTTGGGACATATAAGCACATGTACAGGTGGTAATTAGATTAATTCCGAGCCTAAGCAAGTGTAAATCAGTTCATCTTGCGTAATAATAGAAGTACGGTAGTGTTATGGTGCAGAAAATGAATTTAAAGGTCACTTGGGTGATGGACTAAAACGATAAAAGGGTTCTACAACGATGGTACCAATGGTTTCATTTTTCTCCCAGAATGCCTTTAACACGAAAATACCAAAACCAAGCTTGTGTCATCGCCACCAACTAATCCCACGTTAGGGACCGGTATTCCCACGAGGAAAATTAAAAATGACTGTCGCAGTTGGATACCAATTAATAGCAAAAATCGTGATAGCATGCGACCTAGGACTTCCAATTTACTCGCTTATTCCATAAAACCTGACTTTTGGCTCCCGGGGAATTTATTGTGGTTCGTTAATTCTCAGGAAAGAATCTGACTCGGTTTTAGAAACGGTGACGAAACAATTTTGTAAACATGTAAAAGTCAATTGCCACCACATTGTGGCGTTCTTTTCTCTAAGATTGAATATAGAGTAGACCAACCTTGAAATTGAAACAAACACAGACTCTCAAAACCTATGAATCTAATAAGTGTACTAAAGCTATTAATTATGGATTTTATTACACGTTGCATTATGTTTTGTTTTTATTTTCGAAGTTGGCCCAATTTAATTGCGCATTGGAATGCCATTAAGTAATGAAGTGGTGTTTACAGTTTTGTTTGCTCTGCTTTTGGTACCCTAAATTTCCCCTTCCATCCCTCGTCCCTCTCCGTGGGGGAACCCTCTTCCTGCCTGCAGCGTTTGGCCAAATTCCTCACCTTGGGTAGGAGAGCGTTTTATGTTGCACGTTCTTGTGGTGGTGGAATTTCACCTTGCTACTTCCTTGAATCTGCCTTGCACGTTCTTGGATAGATTTCTTGCTGCGTCCTAAGATACAATTGTTTGTTGTAATTCAGCATGCGTACTTGAATGCTTGTGGAGGGAGGTGAGGTGGATGTGTGTTTGCATGCGTTAAGAACGATTGGATGTTTCTATGGATGTATGCACTATTGTGGATTTGGGTTGGCATGTGTGTGTTAATTTTGAATGCGATTTTTCTTTTTTTCCTTTTTTGGGTGGTGACCTAACACCCCCCGCCACACGCCCTTGTGGCGGCTTGCGGGGTATTATGTAGATGTAGATGAATTTAATGTTGTAAGTAGTGAAAAACGGCCATCGACGTCGAGGCACTCTATCGATATAAAGCTCGTATAGCCTCTAGGCGAGATGGAATGTGAATTCAATACTTAGTTTTTGACAAGTGCTAAGGAATGTTTTCAATTACGAGTGTAGGCTGAAAAATAATGCACAAATGCCTGTAGACTACAAACAAAATGACCTTTAGAACCACTCCTGGTGGCATGTGGAAGTAACATTCCGCCTCAACACGCATGCGCAGGTTTGAGATCGTTATTTTGAGAAGCGGAAGTATGGAGACGTGTTCTAGTGCCATGCCAACGCGAGTTAAACGGGGTGCTGTTATCGAATTTTCAACTGCGGAAAAAGTTACTCCTACTGAGATCCATCATCGTTTGCAGGCTGTTTATGGTGACGATGCTGTTGATAGGTCTACTGTAAAACGATAGGTAGTAAACTTTCGTGGTTGCGAGCCTGGAAAAGCCATAATTGTTGATGAAACACGCAGCGGACGTCCGATCACTGCCACAGACGATAAACATCGGCAACTCGTCGAAGATTTGATTTAAAATGTTCGGCGAATCACTCAAAAGTGTATGTCAAACCATATGGGATTATCCAAGGAATGTATCGGCTTCATTATTGAACAATTGGGATACCGTGAAATCTGTGTACGATGAGTGCCAAACCGTCTCACAGACGAGAACAAACAAAACTCTACTTATTCCGCCGATCTTGCGCCTTGCAATTTTTATTTTTTTTTCCTCGTAATGACGAAATTTTCGGTTCCACAAACTTTCTGCCTCCCATTATTCCTTCCAAGTTGCCTAATCTCTTCCTCCCTCTGCCTCGCTAAACATTCTAACACCCTCAATTGGTCTTTAAAATCGTATTTCCTCTGAGTAACTCCTACATCCCCGTTTCCTGCCTTCTTACATAGAATTCATCCCAAAAACCTCTCTTCTTAGTTTGTCTTTTCCCTTTCGACACATTACATATTTTATATTCTTCAACTGCTCCAAATAATTTGGACTGAATAAGAAAAAATTAACCAAAACGCACATGGGTATCTTACAAGATACTTTTTTTTCAAAGAAAAGAGAATTCTTGATTCCTTAAAACGTTCAATGACTTAGTTTTTCTATTTTCATGGCACTAAAAGGTTCACCATTTGCAAAATGCGGAATTGGCTTCGCATCAAAATCCTCACACATATTTGAGCATTTTCTCTCCCACCTCGTTATGAGTTATTCCTAATTCGCATTTGAGATTAACTTTCGTGTGTACCCTATTCATGTGTCAACATTGGAAAGAGTCTCCGCCTTTTACGCCATAACCTATTATTAATGATTATGGCATGATCAGAGTCAAATTAACTCAAGTAAACTAAAGTCACCATGGCCATGGTGAATATGGTTCTTGGCAATGGAGTTAAAAGTCACGGGATCGAGTCTTAACTGAGGCATGGAAGGTTCTTCACGTCGTTTTCATGGTGTCCAATTAATTCAGAATTTGAAACCCCCGAACATGAGCTCGCGACAGTAACAGTACCTTCCATTTTGGGATTCGTAACACAGAAACCGTCGAACGACGTCACTATGGATTTCGCAAACACAGAACCTAAATAATAAGAGAAAGTTGGACAGCGATTAGATAGAGCGGAAGTCAACGTACACGGACGAAATATACGAGTACGTAAATTCTTATTTTGTATTGAGTGGCCAAAGCGATAATGTGTTACAATTTCTGGTCTCTTTTGGTGAGTGTACTATACCAAGATTTTGAATACCATCGAGGTGCCCAAAATTGAATTAAAAAATGCAGAAAACGGAGTAACAATGCATTGAAAAACTTCCACGAATGATCACTAATTTAGACTATTTTTAAAATTTGACTTGCAATTGGTGGATTTCATTCCATTTCTGTCCGGTTATTTTTTAAGGCTTCCAATAGAAATTTTACCACGTCTGGGGTTTTCCTGTCTAAAAGGACACAAACGGAAGTGCTAAGTACATGGACGCAATTCCACCAGCCATCAACACTTTAACGTTACTTTTTCATTTCATTCGTGTTGGGTGGTCGAAATTGAATGAATTTTCAATTGATCGGTCGCTTTGTGTTGTTGTGGCCTCCCACAGAATTTAGATCGTCCTTGGAATGGTGAAAAAATTGAATGCAGAAAAAAACACTGAAGCGAAATGACCATTTAATATCGCTGTACACCACAGGACCTCGATACTTTGCACGAAACCCCGCAGAGTGGAAATCGACCCGTGGAAGGGATGATTTTTTTTAACGAGGATCGAAATAAATACGATGGGGGTGGTAAAGCAGCCAGTGGATCGTTCACCAACTGTCTGGGGGGCTCGAATTCGAATCCGAGCCCCATTTCTCAAATAAGTCCTTTAATTTAACCCGTGTAGGAAGACTTCCTGTTGGCAATACATATGTTACAGAACTCCTCATGTCGTTTTTCAGATAAGGCTTAATTTAGAATACTTCAAGACTAAGATAAACATTTAAGTTGGGGAGAATTAACTAGAACAGTTCACCTAATGTTTTAGAAGAAGATGGGCAAAGTAATGAGGACATTAAAAGATTAATTGAGTTTGGTAAAGAAGCTTTTACAAGAAGATATTTGAAGATATAGAGGATGAATGAGGAAGTTGAGAAAAGACTAATGAAAATCTAACATAGAGCGTAGCTTGCATGACGCGAAAATTTGGTCTTTGACACTAGAGAAAAATCGTAGATTGGAGATGTTTCAGATAAGAGTGTGGAGGAGAATGGACAAAATAAAATGAACGGAAAGCAAATGATGAAGTTGCAGATTGGTAGAGGGAAGGGAGACCTTGGGAGAAATTCGAAGAAGAAAAGACAAGTGGATGTGGGAGATATTGATAGTCAACGGGAAAATGAAGACGGTAATTGAGGGAACAGTATTGGGAAAGAGGGAAGAATTTAATAGACATTTTGGATGTAATTACAAGAGGTAGTAAGTGTGCAGAACTAAGGAATGAGTTATTGTAACATGTAGTACTGTGTTTAAGGTTATTTTGTGGTGTTAATCGGGAATTAGAGACCCAGTTGTGTGTATTACCAAGGTTCGTCGAAAACCTATCCTAAAATGGTAGGCTATTGCTAATAATATCATTGCAATTACCGGTGGCGAACACCCCAGATTTACCAAAGCTGTGCGATTATTCAGGTAGCTGGCCTCCCTGGGACACCACAATAGACACAGGGAAAGGGACTGGCTCCCCCTACCAGGAATGTATGTATTTCACACACACCAAGGAGTCAGTGCGCGGTTAGCTACGGACCCTCACCTATCAAACCAACATTCATGCCGTAGGTTGGATAGGTGACAAACCAACTTGCGGTTTTTCCATGGTCCTAGTTTGTCACAAAGGTATCCTAAAGCTGTACCTCCGAACACTCGCGGCGAGATGGACCAGGGGCAGGAGGATTGCGGGACGGGGAGGTGGAGGAGGAGAGGTGTGGGGAGGGGGCCCAGAGAGAAAGAGAGAAGTTCCCCTCTTTTATTTGAGGTGGGGGAGTGAGGCAAGGGTGGGACGGACCGGGGGGAGGGGGGTCTGGGTAAAGAAGTAGTTTCCCCATCCCGCAGGAGAGGATGAGTGTTGTGGCCCCTCCCCCTGTCTCCCATCCCCGTGGGCTTCGGCGGTCCCGTCCGGCGGGTGAGCAGGAAGAGGAGCTTGCCAGTTGCCCGTGGACCTCCGCCGTGGCTAGTAGCACGCGACGGAACGAAAACCCGACCGGGGTCGACCTCCTTCCTCTCCCCCAGACCAACCCGCTAGACCGTCCCCGCCTTGCCCTGGCGAAAGAGCGGGAGATGGAGAGACACGGGAGGAAGAAGAGCCAGTGGAGACCGATGGATAAAGAAGTGTGGGGAGGAGTTTCTGGACCGTCGGCGGATGCGGCTCGCACGGGTGCCGCGACTGTGGAAAGGTGAGCCCCTCCAGTGATCCCCAGACAGTTTCGGGGCTAACCAACTTTTCCCATGTTCATCGACTTTAATTCAGCAAGTGTAATTCGACTCCAATGACAAGTGTTCTGGCTCCCCATCCAAAAATCCCGGGATCGAAACCCGACGGTGGTAGAAAAATTTCAGGGGTGTCCCAATCCTTACTTGGATGCCATGCTGAGAGCAACTCAAGTTGAGTATGCAGTCCGTCGGATGGGACATCTAATTGTGTGAATCATTGGCAATTTTCGTGAAGAGCAAGCTAATGTAGACGCCTGGTTTTGCTCCTCCTTTTCTTCCCCAGTCCCTAAAAATCCTACCTCTACGAAAATAAACACCAATCCCTAAAGGCGCAAATGGTCTCTTCTCTCGGTTGCCTCTCATAATAACTACGATTACTACTGCTCGAAAGTATTCGAGTAGTGACGTAAGATGTTGAACGTAAACTGGAGTTTGATGGAGCATGATATAAGATCTTGCATTAGGATTACATTTGTGGAATTCCTTGTTTTATGAATAAAATATAGTGCTTAGTAAGTATAATTGTTCACACGATTCTACAAAAGTGAGATAAAATTACTTTGAATTTTTATCCATCGAATGATATCGTAATAGCCGTTATACGAGTTCAATATCGACAACACCCGGGTTCGATACGTGAATGGAGTAATCAGTGTTCGAGTCATCATTGTCGGTAGTCGAGCGATAAGAAGTAGACTGGGAATATATACAATTGTGTACGGCTAGGTATCCTGTACGCCTTCATCGCCATATATGATCCAACTTTTATGGTTAGTTATGGTTGAAAAAGGTCTTACAACGATATCATGGTCGTGCAAATTAAAAATTGTAGAGAAATTTGCCTGAATCAAGTGTAAGTCAAGTTATTTTTCCCTCATTTACGCCTATAGTTAAAAAATAACTTTGTAGTTTCTACACTTTTCTTGGGGGTACGTGACACAACGCGTTTGCAATAAATTTGGTGGAGAAATACCCATTATATAACTCTTAAAAGTGAGTGGAAAGAACAAAGTTATTTTTTAATTATAGAGACCAACAATTTACACGAAACCACGCCAGATGATCTTACGTTTATTTCAAAGGTAGTTTTAGGGTTGCCCTTGGCAACTGCTATATATCGCCACGGAATTCCTTCGTAAATTCTTTCCTGCCCGAGATTATTTCCTTCTCCTTTTAGTTGGACTTGATACCCTTTTTCGCGTCTTCCGAAGAGCCTATTCTCCCCCTTCCAATTGCTTACTTATCTAACATTCTCCCTTCTGTGACACACACCATCTCTCCAGTGTATTCAACCATATATTTCGTATCGGATAAGCAAAAAGATAACAATTTAAATGTATCATCTTCTTCGAGCAACACTTAGATGAACAGTTTAAAAATATTTTTGAAATAAGAGAATAAAATCGTTCATGATTTTTCGTCCGTGAAAAAAATACATAAATTATTCCTTATTAAATTATCAATTTTTTTACTGAATACTCAAAAATTCTTTGGATTGGATTCAAGAATTGTTATCATGACGAGAGAGACATGACGATGGGTTTTAAGTACAGAAAAAAATCCCCTGCCAAGTTAAAATTAATTTCGTATACCATTCGATGGAAATAGACCGTTTACGAGTCGACTCGTTCGTGTTGTATCCGTAGTTTGAGGCACTTAATCCGAGGCTATTCCAAACAAAATGAAAAAGAACCCACCGATTACACTATTTGTGAAGCCCTTGAAGGATCTATAATTTTCAAACTTGCTCTAAGCCACGAAAAAAATCAGTAACTTTAGCCTATTAGTGGCAGGGTTCTCCGTCCGAAAATTTGCGACGTAATTTTATTCCGTTTCGAGTTTTCTAAGCGCTCCTGCTACGTTCTCTCTCCTCAACTGATCTTTAGTAGTACCTCAGCAATGCTGATATTCGATATTTGGAAAATCTTTAGCCCCTCACCACAGAGACTAACTTCAAACTGACATATCCTTATGTAAAGACCCATAAAGAAATTTCCTTCCCCAAGTATAAACACCATTTTGACATTGAAATATCGTCATTCATTATTCAAAATTGGAAATTATTCCGAGGAAGGTAATTGAATATTACCCATTTTGATGTCGAAATATTTTCATTTTTCCAATCCAAGTGCAATGTTTCCCCACATATACCCTCATTGCTCCTTCCTGCTCTTCCCTACGTCGTAAATAATTTCACAGCGGAATCGATTTTAAAGACTACTTTTGCGACCTCCGTCGCGGTCGAGAGCTCAATTAACCGCATTACGTCTATAAAGTAAAATTATGTACTCCAGCGAAGAATTGTTAACATTTAAAATTTAATTTGGATGAAAATATTTTCTGAACATAAGTCGTTATTAAAAAAAGATTATATCCGAAGAAAGGAATTGTCCGTTATAGCATACGGAATAACAATTTAGGCATCCAAATTTTAATCAGAAATCGAACAATTTAAATTTTTAGACACAATGAATGACCGATCATAATCAATCCCACATAATATTAGCTCATAAATCTAATTATTTACGTTAAAGTTCGACGAATCGGTAAAAAATCTCTTGAGTGGTTTATTAACCATGCTCATTTATTGGCATGAGTTTTCGGTACGGAGCTTTCTCGTCGACGCATGCCGCGCTGATTTGTCGCATCTTTTCTGGTCCGAGTAGGAATCACCGTGTGGCGGAGGGTCGTCCGGTAGCGTGATAACCGTCGCTCCCTTTGTGTCTGCCGGGGGAGGCGGTCTTGGTTCGCACCGCTTAACTGGAGAGGCGGTTGGATTGAAAAGAGGGACGCGTTTACGCCCCGCTGGCGGCGGGGCGGACACCTCTGTCCGGATCCGCGCGGAAAACGTCTCCTCCTCTCCCCCTACCACGCCCATTGTTTCCATTCTCGTTGGATCGAATTTGACGAGGAGTAAATTGAGAGCTTTTCGTGATGTCTCTCGGTCACAGTGTGAGGGACTGCGTCGGCAGGTGTTCATCTAAATACCGGAGTTCGAAGGGCGGACACCAATCAATTTGTTTGCGGACAATTCCTTTAGTCATTAATTGATTTACAAAATCACATGAGCTTAACTGGATTAAACTGTGGATTTTCTGTGATATTATAATTAAATAGAGTCTAACTAATTATTATTATTATTAAAATCCACATGTGCTGATAGACATTGTCAGGTGGTACACAAGTCCCAAATAATCACGAAGGTAAAATCAGTCATTAAACAAAAGTACACTTAAAGGGAATTTCAAAACACAAAGTCTCTTTCAAAAAGCAAGAAAATCCCCATCTCATTAACATCAATCAATCATCAAGAAAAAATTTTTTTTTAATTAAGCTGATACATATTTTTTTACACCACACATCAATCAACTTATTACATGCATTCCTTACATCTTTTCTTAAAAGAATGCACTCTGTTAGGAAAGGGCTCAAATATTTTTGCAGATAAGGTGTACCAATCAACAATTGTTTTATGGAGAAAAGAAAATTTTTTTATTAGTTCTCCGTGCCCGGCAATTTACCTAAAAAAAATTCTCCCCGGCGGGGAATCGAACCCCGGTCTCCCGCGTGACAGGCGGGGATACTGACCACTATACTACCGAGGACTTAATGCAGGGAGAGGATTACGTGGTTACTCATAGAACATAGTCATAAGTTTATACGCAAATTTGGACGGCAAATACGAGGACCGGGATAATGTAAAGATGAATTCAATCAAAACAAGATACCAGTGCAAATTAATTTTCGCGTAAAAATGACCCAAATACAAATGGCAAACCATGAATATCGATTTATATAATATAGTTTCTCTTATTTTTTTACCCTCATCATGAATATCGAGTTTGGCCACATACTTTTCCATGAAAGAACGACCACAAATGTGAGTTTCGTCTAAAAGAACGTAAACGCACTGTGGCGCTGTCTTTCGATGTCGTCAAGTAATCTGAAAGCATTTATTAAAACACGACTTGAAATAGGAAATTTTACATTCTTACACTTCATGTTATGCCTGATTCAGGAGGATCCACTCTCATTACGGTTAGCTGAGAATACCTACGTTATCCAACATCGTTAATATTAACCTAGAAAAAAATCTCCAATACAATATATACTCGTAAATTATTTAAAAAAATGAATTATAGTTCAAACTATATTGAAATTGCAAAGTGGTCTTAGATTCTAGGTTTATCAACATTAGATATGTTTTCGAACGGAATTAGCAAGCACTGTTTTCATTTATCCTGGAAAACGTACCAAGAAAATTTCCTTTCGTAGATTTCAAATATATTCCTCTTGGAAAAGAAAAAGGAATAATAAACGGGAAGAAAATAACTTCGCTATGTCTCTAAACACAAGTTAGCAAAAGTAGACAGAGCAACCACAAGAATGACAGGAATAATGAATACACAAATTATCAAGTTATCGTTCATGAATTACAGTAAAAAATTGACTCAATGTACGTAAAATTACTATTTGATTTTGTGTTCTGTAGATACGTTCAATCAATCTCACGATTAATACCAGGAGCAAATAGTTTTAATATGCATGGTGAAACTAAATCAAAAGAAGAAGAAGAAACTTCCCTTCCTCCTAAAGGTAATTTTTATTTTTATTTTTGGTGCTTCTTGCAAACAACAAATCGCTTCCATTTGTTTTGATACGCGTCCCATTCGAAAAACGCGACTGCCTCCTAATCTTTGCCTTGGAAGACATTGGAGGAACATTTGTTTCAGTACTCAAATATTGACTTCCGTTTAACTGAAGATGACTGAAACTGGAGACTGGTTCAAAAGTTGGGGATTGCAATTCTCTCGGAGATAAATTGTCATTCAATGGTTTCCATAACACATGCAAATAAGTTCAAGTTCGACTGAGTTTTACCACTACTTTAATAGGATTCACTTCCGTTGGAATAAGAAAAGGCATAAATTTTTGCTGAGCCGGATGGACTAGCCGTCCTGTTAGTTCGGCTTCACTTGCCCAATACACGATATCGGATTAACGGCGAAGGGTCATTCCAGATTTATTGCAGATTTATGGCACCGCGTCTTCGTGGAGGGAAATGGACTTTGGGATTGGCTTCGTGGCAGGCATTTCTATCCTGATGGCTTCTTCGCCTTTCAGCAGAGACATTCTTCAAGACGTTCGCTCCAAATAACTTATCATTCATTTCCGAAGATTTCACAGTCTGCCTTTATGGGTATAGGCTGTGGGTATCTTCTCTTCCTTAGAGAGATTGAGCCGGTTTAGCCCGGGGGATAAAGGCCAAATCGCCTAGCACAAAAGTTGCGGGTCCAGTTTAGTCTCAGACATGTGGTGTTGTGAGGACTCCAGCGGTTCAGTCTTTGGTGAAAGTGATTATAAGAGAAGGTTTTATCGGGATTCCAGTGGTACGTGAGTCACCAAAAATGCATAACGGGCAAATAAATATTCCACCACTCATCAATTTTTTCCCATCCCACGTAAAGGACGTTTTAACACCGAACGAATGAACTGAGCTGAACGAACTGAACTCTCAGGAAATGAATACTTTGACTGACTATTTCAATAACATTATTAAATATTGTAGAGGCAGGAAAATAAAAGACATTTTGCACGGAATTAAGGGAGGCATGAAGTTTTGTGGAGTTGAAGAATGGTTTACGGTAGTGCAAGTAGTCAGAGGATTTATTTAGTATTGTAAAAGGTTGAACTTAGAAATTATGTAGATCTTAGTTATTTGGATCCATCAAAAATCTAACTAGACATTAATACTCCTAATCGTAATATGAAAATACAAAAGTGAACTGTCAATTTTACTTTTGTCTCCCGATACGTTCATCATTCAACGGGACAAGTCCATCCTCTGGAGTATAAAAAAACCGATAACAAAAGTAGATCCGTGGGATTCAGTTTATAGCTGAGTATATTTATATCCTGCCAGGTATTATAAATCAGGGCGATTTACATTTTCAAGTGCACTCCTGCTATTTTTAAGGGCTTCTCTATGAGGACGATGGGAAGGGCGAAATCTCATCTGTGCCAATCCGGCCGGCATGCTTTCGCACGTAATAAAGACGTGCTCTCTCCCACCAACCACCCGAGGGTTCCTGGAAAAACACTTCGTAGCCCTACTTTTTTTTATATTTCCGCGTCCGGTCCAATCCTGGGTAGACGTCGAGGATGCCGAAAGGGCGCTAGATTGCCCTTCGCGAAGTGTTTCCGAGGCGGAGGGTGGGAACATCGCTGAAAAACTGCCGATCACCATCGAGGCAGACGACAGCCCAAGTCGTTAGCGCCCACGGAAATTTAGAGGGGGGAAGGAAGAGAGAAATGGTGGAGGGAGAGAAGGAAGGGGAGAGAGAGAGGAGGCGAGAAAATGAGACCGTGGAATCGAGATGAGCCAACGGTAACCGCCCCTCTCAAGAAAACGCTCCGGTGGATGGGGAGGGGGCGGGGGCAAGAGGTGGCGGACACTATCCTTGACTTTCGTTTTCGAAGGCCCGACTTGCCGTGGGTGTGTGGCGGCGGCCCCGGCGGTGGAGATCATTGTCCGCCAGACGTCGACGCTGGTGTCGGCACCGATTCATTAAAGTCGAGGGTGTACTCGTACTTTACACTATGCCGATTTCTATAACCGCCATCAGGGATATTGTTCCAGACGCGATACATTTTTCTTCTGGACTATGACAAGACAAGACGAGGCAGAGCTCACCAGTGCTGTCGTCGGAATCAGAATGATACAACCGCGGGTTGCAAATTATTTCGTCCGATTAGTATTCCTCCGTGGGCATCAATGTTGAAATTATCATTCAAATCGAACGAATGAGTCCAAACTAACAGACGGAAAAACGTACTTCTTATGAGATTTTTACCACATTTGTAAATCGCGTTTCACTGTAATACGGCTTTATCAGAGTCAAAAAAAGTAAGGGCTCGAATACATATGCATATTTATTTATATCCTTTCGGAGAAAAAGGCGGTTGTGGCATTAAATATTTAAAAAAAAATAAAATCCCGAGTGTCCTTTGTTGTGTTAAGTGCTATTATCACGCCTGTGATTATATTTATCCATTTTTGAAACATAACATGTAATGTACACACGAAAGCAAGTATTGGGGTGGCTTTGTGGAAGTTTTGTGAAAAAGTAAGTAGCTCTTTCGTACTTACGAGGGTAATCCCAGAAGTATCCAACCCAACAAAGAAAACACAAATTTTTTTGTTATATTCCGTTAAGTCTTTACCTCAAGCGACGGGGAATTTTATCACCTGCTAACCCATGAGCATTGGCTGGCGATAGGGGAGGGGATAGGGTGGGTTCGATACCCACCTACGTAGATTTAACTCCACCAAGAACATGGATAGGCGTTTGCAATTTTATTAAATGTTACGTTTATGGGTTAAATGGCAGAGGAGCCCACATAGCCTTCATTGTGCTCCAATATAAGACAATAAAGAAATCAAATACAAACGACCAAGCCTTCGTGCCACGGACGAATCAAGATACCCTCGATCAGAGGTTGGTGGGGTGGCCTAACAGGTATTTCGAGTACATTGCGGCGTCATAATTACTGAATCTGATTATTGAAAAAATTAACATTTGTTTTCTTGTTATTCTTCTATACTACCATAATGACGCGTCATATGTTTAATCATAACTGCCAAGTACTAATGAGAGGGAATAATAACGACACGCGTCTTAGGAATGGCCGCGGTGGTCATGGGTGGCGTCTATTTGATAGCCGTGGTCTATAGTTCAATGCCTTTGAAGAGAGGTCAGGTGGATAATCGACAGTTTCAATTTCAATCTAATTAAAATAAAAGAAAGTTAATTATTTTTGCAACGAATTAAAGTAGGGGAAATCAAGAAGTGACTTTTCCGGAGCCACCCACCGATGTGCATATGAATGTAAGAATTTTCCAATGTAAAAATAATTGAACTTGACCAGGAATCGAACCCAAACCCCACAATTTCCGGCCGAGCTCTTTAGCCACTTCACCTACCGAGGAACTGTGGAATGCAGAATTGAATCCCAGTCTAGGAGAATCATTTTCATACTGTAAAATTCTTGCATAAAATTATAGTTTCTTAAAATCTCTAATCTTAGTTGTTATATGAGTAATTAAAATTAGCAATTTTCCACAAGAATAAAGTTTTATTAATACGACCGGTTTCAATGCAACTACATCATCTTCTGGTAGCAGTCATATTCTCGTTGTCTATGGTATATGCTGAAAAGCAAGTAAGGGGAGGGTAGTGGAAAAAGGGGGGGCAAAGAGGGAGGGGAGAAGGAACGTGGGCAACGTGGGTGACAATGGGGGTGGAGAAAGGTTTCGGGTGAGGAGAAGGGGTGAAAATTAACACAGTAATTATTAACACAGTCCGAAAAAAACCTCGTAGCTGGCTGGAAGGGTTGTCCCGTTGAGGGTGGATTCTCTGTGCGCTGCCAACTTAATAAAACTTTATTTTTTGTGGAAAATTGCTAATTTTAATTAATCATGATATAGTATTCCACCATTATTTGTTATATGAGGTTTCGATCACAATTATTTGTCTTCCAACACCCTTTACAATGTGTTATCCTTGCTCAATTCTCAACGGCGGCAACAGCTTTTTGAACTCGAGTGCTTTTTCTCATTTTGCTGGACTTTTTTATTTTTCTTTCCCTGTCCCGACTCGAAATTATACGGTCATCGCCAGCCATTCTATTCACGACACATAAACTTCACGTAACCAGAGTGGTGGAGTCGATATATCAACAGTCGAACTCCTTCGTGTTCCCGCTATCGTTTTTCTCCCTTCACCTCTCCCTAGCAAACAATCGCTGCTGGTAATTGATGGCATGCCATTCAGCCGAAGAAACGTCTGCGTGCTCTTCGAAAGGCTCTCATTCTCAAGAGACGACGTGTGGGCCGACCCAGGTGATGTCAGAGAGAGAGAGCAATCTTTGCACTCCACCAAGAAACTACCCGGGGTGCTCGTCTTATTTAAAAGAGATTAGTGCGAAAAATTGAAGAAATAAGAGATGATTGATTGGATCTTGGAAAGTATATTGATTCGATCCGATGAAACAAAACGACCTTGAAAAAGCTAACGTGAGCGCACATATTTCTCCATCCGGAGGTCCATTTGATTAGTTTGTAAGCAGCCCATGCTTGTAAGTTTTCTCTTGTAAGAGTGTTGTAGCAATTACCAAGACGTGAGGAATGACTTTACATATGAAATGGTTAATTTCACTCCGCATCAAGCGGAAGGTATGTTTCATTTTCGTAAATTCTCCATTCCTTGTGAATGCATGAAAAGATACCATCTATAGGAAGGTTTGTTTGATAGTTGAGTATAGGGTTCACCTCGTACTAAGCCGTAAGACCAGGGGAATTCACACAACTAGGGTAGGGAATGGTGAAGTTATTTTCAATTTACTTACGACTAAAGTTTTGTGCGGCCCCGCGTACGTAGTACATCACCCACAACCCGAAATTTCAATCTAGGTAAATTTGTCAGAGTGGAAATTTGCTTTCTCATGCTTTTAATTAGTAGTTACTGGCGCTAGGACTTTTAGAATTCTGCAATGCTATACAGAAAATCGGCAGTGTTTATCGAATGTCCCTCTTTGACGCTTATGTTCAGCAATCACGTTAAAGTAAATAGAATAATCACGTACTTAGATATTTTTAAGGTATTTATCCTAAAGACATTTTTCAGGGTATTTATCCAAAAGACATTTTTCAGGGTATTTATCCTAAAGACATTTTTTAAGGCGTTTATCCTACAGACATTTTTCAATTTGACATCTTTCAATGACTTCTCTCGATATTTCTAAGTATCCTATAAATAATTATCTAATTTTCCAACATTTTACAAGTTTGGTACATATTGAAATGAAATGAAATAATTTACGACGTTTCATTCACGACGTTTTCGACGGTTTCGACGTTGAACCACGATCATCATCCTGATGATGACGTTCAACGTCGAAACTTGGGTCGTGTTTTTTTAAATAAAGGGTGTGGAATAACAAAGTAAACTATTTCATTTCAATATGTTATGAAAATTCCATAAAGTTACGCCTGAGACAACAAACAAAAGTTTGGTACGGTTTACAGGAATACAGCAATCGTGATTTGACAAATCTCTGTCTTTATGCTACCTCAGTAGGTTCACTTTTCGACGTCTCAACCATCCCGGAGTGACCTTCGAATCGTTGAAGATTTCAACCCGGTACCAAGAAAAAAATGAATAAAACTGCAGTGTCAGACGTCTGAGCGACGAAGTTAATGTACAGGGTGCAACCGGAGCGCGTTGAATACTCTCGGCTACTCCTGACCAAAGGGTCTTCCGTTGCCCGAGCACCTTCCACCCACAAGCCAAACATTCGCCTTTATTGAAAGAGAGGGAGGGGCAGGAAGCTCTTGGCTTCGAGATGAGGGAAGGTGGAAGACGCGTGAATGGACGGAGAGGAGTGGAGACCACGGATGAGAGTTCCCTCAAAGAATGGGGTTTACGAGTCTAAAAGGGGGGAGGGTTCCGGAATACCACCTCACTCGGAGAGGCAGAGAGTATGTCGACAACTCGTGAAAAGGCCGGCGGGGAAGGCATATAGACATTGGCCGTAGGATACAAATTAGCCAGTGGAGCATGCGCGACGTACGCCGTGGAATTTACGGGGGACTCGTACAACCCTCTCGATGAATGTTGACGATGAAACGGTGGTAATGAGTGTCGAGGGTAGAAGAGCCATTGACGACATGTGGGAGCCATCCTATAGCATTAGGTATTAGGAAATGTGGAGCGGAAGAGAAACTAACCAGTCGAACAAACACACCCGACGAATCATCCGTTTGTTAATGAATGAAATTCTTTACGGCCCATGAAAATAGCGTGGTTATTTGCCTTTCAAAAACAACCCTCCTGAATACTTTCAAGAGTAAAATGCTGTATTTATATTTTTCAAGATTCGGCATTCGGCCATTATAATTATCAGGATAAGTAAAAAGAAAATCATTCTGCATAAGTATCGTGTGAGTAATGCAGTCACATGCATGGCAAATGTCCCGACTAATTCATTAGGATAATTTTTGTTATTTTCTCACCATAAAATACCATCATTGTTGCTACTAGATAAAAAAATTCTCATGGAATATAATAACATTATTAATTAAACATGACCACCATAAAATTAATGGGAAACTGTTGATTAAAATCTATTTTAAAGGAGACCTACTTTTACGCATTTTGTCAGGCTTGCTAATTAAAGAAGAAATGATTAAATCAGTGCTTGGTTGCATGGGTCTTCTTTAATGATTAATTGACTAATAGTTTTTGGATCTTCGTCAATCTAAAAACTCTTGGTCAATTAATCATTAAGAAAAGGATTCTTACTTTCCGTGACTTTCGTCAAAAATGTCCACGCTTTGAAAAAAACGTATACTTGAAAAAATGGGCTGCTAATTAAAAAGATGACTTGTTAATGAAAAACAAAATTCTTATCTCGAGAAAACAGTCAAAACAATGATTTTCTCAACCATGACGCCTCAAAGTGAAACTAGATTATTACCCCATGACCATCTAGGCGTGGATTCAAGGACGACACCATGGGGGGAAAGGAAGTGGAAGGGGGTACACTACGGCGGAAGATGAAAGGCTAAGAAGGGCATGCGGAAGGGAAGCGAAAAGGAACCTCAATGCATAAAAATCGATCTGTCACTCTTCCATTATCCCCGAAAGAATGCTTGCGACAGTTTTGATGGTAGAGAGATCAGGAAGACATTTCCGTATATTCACATTGGACGAAGAGACTCGTGTTTCAACTTCGCCGAAAGATTGTGAGAGACACAGATTAGATGATGTAAGTGATAAATGACCAAAAATACATTTCAGCATTTGTAAACAAAAAAATCCGACGGAAGTGATTTTAAAACGTCGCATTAAATAACGGAGAGGTTACGGAGAAAACGAATTTTCTGCCAACGGCACTGCAGTTGAATTCCAAACGGGAACGACTGGTGATGAAATAGCTCTATGGATTCCCATTTGAAGCAGCTCTATAAAATTTAGATACGATCTCTCGACTGGTTTAATGGGGGAATTTCACGTGCAATCAACAAGTGATCGAAGAGAGAATAGGCCGACCTCGAAGTAATATCGAATCCTCCCAAATGGATCCAGCAACAGATGGTCAACCACCACGAATAGAAAAAATTCTCCAATGGTACCAAGGGAATCCCAATTCTCTATTGTATGAATGCGCATCGTAGGGATCGTAGAAGGCAGTATTTGTCATCAAAGAAATGTATAAGATCCAATTTTCAGAAAATAAAAATAAAAGGTTCGACTTGCACAAGAAATTCATCCCATGAAATAAGCCAAAGTGTGAACCCAATGAATGAGACTGTGGATACGAAATCGGTGGTCGCAAACGTGTACCCAACATATTAGAATGAATTTCACTTTTATCACTATTATACTCAAAGAGGAGATATATTAACGAAATTATGACCTCATAAATATTGGACAGCATAATAGCCTCATGAAATCGAATCCTTACATAACGTGGTTTTAGCACTGTGAAAATAATATTGACATGCATGAAATGGCCAATAAATTTACGCAAAACGATCAAGTTAGGAGTGAGTGATTGTAATTCTTAAGCGATTACGCCAATTTTGGTCATAATATCGTACATAAGGAATAGAGATAAAGATTTAGTGCTTGAAAGATCATCCTCGTAGTAAGTTAGGCAATGAAGGGAATTAGGAGGAGCATGGACAGGAAACTGAAGGGGAAAACCATCAGAGAAATACTGCAGTTAAAAGTAGCCTGTTTTTTCACTGCTCTTTATCGGTCGCGACCTCCTAACAGTAAGTCACAGACAAAAGAGGTCTTTACCAATGAAGAACTGTGGAGTACCAAATTACTTTCAATTTCGGCAAAAGGCTATCCACCAAGTAATCCCAGACACCATTAACGTCGATCGGGTGCGTGCTATGCGGGCGAAGATGCGGTGTATTTGGGGAGGCACCAGTAGGCACCGTCCCGTAGGGAGGGCCGGCCACAGTCAGTCCTTTGGGCACACCACGACCCCTGCGGCACCCCACTCACATTATGTGTTTGCCACCATTTTCGTGCGGGCTTTCCACCCTCGAGGCGAAGCATTAGAGCAAAGCCCGAGAGGGAACCCTTCCTCACCCACACCTCTGTCACCTCCTCCATTCCATTCTCCGCAACCTTTATGGGCCATCCTACCAGGCCCGCTTGGCCTATTCACGTGCCAATGATAAATGAACTGCCCCCGGGAATATCCATTCGTGCGTCTGTTCCTCTTCACACCCATCACCTGCCCGATCATTTCCCGCTCCCTTTCTCCTCCCCTCCCTCCGATAGGGCTCTGCATGAGCGGCCCCCTTTTCGATGCCCTCGGGATCCTCGACAGAATTTGGCGTGCACGTTCATCGCTCACTGTTTACTGGATTCTCGTTCGGTTCGTCCCGCGGGCCCGGGGACACTTCGAGAGCCACGCGACGTGCCTCGATGATTACAATTAAATCAAGATTTATGATCCTTCCAGTCCATAGTTTGGTAAGCAATGAGAGAAAGACGAGGGTTTGATATTTTCACATTCACGAGACACTCGTGTCGTCAAGACAACGTGAGTCATGCGTTTAAATTTGTATTTTTGACACTGGGAAAGAGAAGTATCTACGTTTGCTTGAAGAATTCAAGTTCTGTGGGCGTTTGAGGAATCGTAAAAACGGTCAAGCATCGTGGAAGAAAGCGCTGACAGGAAGATGAATGTAGTCTATTTGGAACTGTGATAATGATGGCAAAGAAGGAACGAGGCAACCAAACTTCAAATGCACTGGTATATTACACTGACCACTCGTTGATCACGATATTTCTCTCGAGGACAAACCTAATTATCAGCAATCTAATATTTCGAAATAACAAAGTAGGAACGAAAATGTTCAAAACCTCAAGCAGTAGAGCTAAATTATTTTATTCTAACGGCAAATTTTCATTGTTTCATTTATACGATAGTAATATGTTCGCACTGACCGTATTCTCCTCAAACTCTGTTATTTACCATGATTTCCTTCAAAAATCAAATGGAGTACAGCCCAAGCGCTTACTCGATACTTGAATTTCATGCAACGAAATACTTGAAAAATAAAACACTCCAGGAATAGTCCGCTTTGAAAGTTTCCCCTCTTGTCTCCGTTATTCATCAGGAATGAATCATCCGGTCCATAAAATTTCTATGGCTGTCGTGAGGGTGACCCAAATAAATATCCTACCTTCCGAGTCAGATCCTTCCGTGGACACTCTATCTTGTGTCCACGGCCGCACGAAATGCTCCACCATATATTTATCTCCCTTTGTTGGGACTGAGCACGTCACAAAGGGGGAGGAGGTCACACTCCCAGAATTAGGAGCGGAAGATTATTTGGGTTCTATCGAACCCGTGGTTAATACTGTGGGCTACCCACCAAGTTGAGGGGGAGATGAAATTTTATATCCAATCAGGTCATAAATGAGACCTTCTTGTTCCATGAGTCTTAGACCTATAAACACGTTCTCAGATTCAAATAGCAACGATACTGATATCATTACACAACCCAAAACACTAAGGAGGACGACCGCTAAATCTATGAGAAGTGATTCAGGATAAGCACTTTCAGGGATCAATCAATCTTAACTTGAACCTACTGTTTGGGCTGACACCTTTCCTTTAGGATACTCGATAAACGTGTTCAGGATGCAGTTATTTGAACTCTTCAAAGACTGTTCTTTCCATGAAATATTTCTTTTGATCTTGTATTTTCCTCTCGACTGCACCTAAGCAGACTAAATTTAGAGGAGGAACAAGCAATCGACAGGCAATAAGGCAAATCTTGGGAGGAATATAGCCATAGACTTGGGGTATCATCTAAAACCGTTCTCAAGCCCTCGTTCGCTGTGTAATCATAGCCTACTTAGGGACTTGATCGATATGGTTTCATTAAAATACGGACAACCGTTCTTTCAGATGCCGCGCCGTCCCAGATGACAGGAGCACGTGTGTCCACGGATCCCATCCGATATTCAAAGCGGACAAAAGACAACTAACGCGATCACTCGAAAACGGACAGGCTCACGAAATCCTGTGGGCACGGTTAATAGATCGATTACATGCAACCATCGATCATGCGCTGTCAAAAATTATTCCGTCTTATCTCCCGATCACCGAACCCACCTCGGGTCGTCTGAGGAGGACTCAATCGGAAAGAAGTTCGGCATTCCGTCGAATTATCTCCCGTCGCGCTTTCTTCTTTTCTTCCTTCCCTTTCCCTTCCCCGATCCTTTCGTCGCACTCGATTAACGGGAGTCGATCGAGGCGGCGGAAGTTGTCGCGCTCTTGTCGGACGACGCTTAGCGGACGAGTAAACAAAACGGTGCGGCGTATATATCATACACTGGCGCGCCGCCTCAGAGTTCCTCGGGAGAGGCGACGGATCGACTAGACGAAGGGGAAAGATGGGACGGATATACGGAGGGATTGTGGGAAAGGGGGCGGGATGAGAAATGGCGCCGATAGGGTGACACCTGGTGGGTGGCCCCCAGCGGGTCCTATCCCTCCACAACCTTCCCCCCTACGGGACTTGGCTGGTGAGATAAAGGGACCTGGAGGGCTGCGAGGCATTAGCGTTGGGAAGAAGGGTGGAATTTAATCGTGCCCTATGACAAGCCATAAGTCTCCGGGGATCCTCCAGTCCGTGGAAGCGGTCAATTCGATCGCCATTATCCAAGCAACGTCGAGTCGGGCGTGGGTATTCACTAGGCTTTCACGAAGCCGAGGAAATTCACCAGATATCTACTAAACCGTATTCGTGGTTAGCGGTGGAGGATTAGTCGCTGCATTTTTAAATGATAAGACAGCAGAGGTTAGTCAAGTACGCCAAAGAGGCCATGCCAAAAAGAAAAAAATGTTACGAGAAAACAGGCGTATCACATCTATACCGCCGTGGGTATTCGAAAGGTTTCCGAACGCTATTTTCGAACGCTCGGACTTGTGAGTACACATCTCAGAGAGCTAACAGGGATGGCAGATTTATTGGGTTAACTAACCCTGAGGGAGGATTTACAAAATGGTAAGAATCCGATGCTGGAGCGGCTCGCCGTCGAGTCAACAGTCCATATATTGTCAAGGACATGGTGAGTCTAATGCCTGGAAATTTACGATGGAAGAAGGGAAGAGACGGAAAATGTTTTGGGTGAATTCTGTTTAAGAGTTTCTTGAAAGGAGGAATATTAGAAGAAGTCTGAGAAACAGAAGAGCATGTATGAAACGAGGAATAACTGAAACAGGTGCGAAGGAAGTACGCATGGATGAAGCACGTGACAGTATGGAAGAAATATACGAGAGGAAGTAGGTTTCCTGGTATAACCGAGACATTTTTTAACATTGCCAACATCGAAAGGGAACAGCAGTATGTAGTAAAACATAGTTCGGCAATGTGTTTGTGATACCGATTTCAATATGTAATGGGAAATTCTGTGAGGATATGACAGCCAGTCTTCATATTTTCCAGCAACCTAATGAGTCCAATGCCCAGAAAATTGTGGAAATTCAGAACAATACCAGTTATTATTCGTGTCTGGAGTTAAGAACGTAATTGGCTGAGTTTCCAGAAGCGATGAATACGAGTACTATGTCCCGATTAATGGAAATTGTAAGAATTGCTGCGGTATTTTGGTCGTAGTTTTTTCTTACGTAGCAAATCTAGATTATTTTAAATGCAGGACACGTTTGGACTCGGAGTTCTAACGTGGGTGTTCGAATCCGGTCTAGACGGGTTTTCCTCTACTTAGGGCTTTGATGTTAGTTATTGTAGACTGTTTGTCCCGTAATTCATTTGTATTTTTGAATAAATGTCTGAGATAACAGTTTATATCTTGATGCAAAATTTAAATAAACTAAGCGAAAATTGACATTTCGTTAAAATTAAAATTTTTTCGCAGTGGTCAGTTTTTTCAAATTTATTCCGACTCTCGGTTCGAGCAAATAAGGAAATTAATATGCGCATTCCACCACGTTCCGCATTCATGATAGACTATTAAAATTCTTACTACATATCGATAATATTTATCTGCGAATAAAACAAAGTAATAGCTTTAAAATTACCTCGCACAAGTGAAGCAAAGCAAGAATGATATTTTACGATGCTACTTTTTTAAATTATTTAATATTAAAAACACCTAATATATATTTTCCATTCGCAACGGACGGTGTACCTCAGCCGGAGCATTTAGGGGAAGAATCTAAAAGAAGCATACACATCTTTGTTATTTATGAGATAGAGGAAAAATCCGGATTGAATGACCCTGTATCACCGGGTCATTCAATCCGGAACAGACCCCGATCGTGATTTTCCTTTTGGTATGCGTGGAAGACTGCGTACGGAGTTGTAGGATCCGCTACGTTTTGGAGTAATTAAACACAATTTAAAATTTTCATAAACGATTAATCATGTTTTCGGGCACGGTAAGTGGAGAGGGAACTTTTATCCAATTAAAAGGAAGCGCCTTTAAAACTGATGAAATTAGTGGATTGGAACTCTAAACTTCGCCAATATCCCTTCTCTTTTTGTTTGACACCGAAATACTTGGGCACTTATAGGGCGCGGCCTTTGCCAGGAGTCGATTAAAGGAGAGCACCCATCGCTTCACGGCTCGTTAGTTCGTTTCACGAATGTGTCCACGTCCATTCACTTCCACCCCCTTGACCTTTGGCGGGGAATTAAAAGAACCCACACGAATATCTCGCATTGGCGATCGTAATCGCAAAGAGTCGGAAATTCCGTCCCAAGGTTTTAATCGTTCCATCCCCTCTCTTTAGTGGTCATTTGGTTAAGAATCGGCGCTGGCGAGGGGGAGTAGGGGGGGGGGAGGGAATTGCCGAGACTCGAAGAATGGTGAGGGTGATTTAAAAGCCCGAGGATCATCTTCGTAATTGCGCAATCGATTTAAGATTCGCGCAGTCATCGCCGTGCTATTTAAAATTCATACGTGCACTGCTTCAAAATGTACGATATCATAACGAGCTTAAATTGTGAAATTTGTCTCTCGTGGCACAAAGAAAACAATTAGAAAAAATTCAACTTCTATTAAAATATATATATTCGGTAATCTACCGGTTAAGGTAGGTTTTTGGATGGACACAACTATCAAATAAACATTTTGTGACTCCCCACCTAGCAAACTAATCTATATCAGGTCCCTCTTCATCTCGGTGTACTTCTTTCCTCCCTTCATCCCGTCCAACATCCCTATCCTGTTCCTACCCTTACCTCGCTTGCCCAACATTCTCCCCTCTATTACCCTCTTCAACATTCCACTACCGCTCAATACGCCTTTCATCCATTTTTCCTGCCTCCATAGGATTTCTCTCAACAAACCCCTCTCCTCCCCCACCATTTCTAGTACTTCCTCATTTGTTTTCCTTTCGGTCCATTTCACCTTCTCCATTCTTCCCCACACCCACATTTCAAAAGCCTCCAATCTACGTCTATCCTCCTGCTTCAGCGACCACGTTTCCGCGCCATACATAGCTACGCTCCATATCAGAGTTTTTTCGGAATTAATAACGAGAATAAATTTCCAAATTTCATATTTAAATCCTCGAGCGAAAGAAAATAAAGTTTCTTACCTTCCAGGCCCTTTGGAAAGATGGCGGCTATCCTTCTGCTTTTGGTCGTGCTGTCGACTGCAGTGAGCGGATCTCCGAACGTGACGAGTTCTACAACAGCCGGGGAAGAAGTCACGCCAGGACCTCAGCAACGCCCAACGGGTAATTCATACCTGAAACCTGAGAATACCTTATGCTTAAAGCTGTGAAAACATATCTTGGCTTACGATGTCAGAATGGCGTAATTCAAAATCATATTATTAAATTGAATATTTTTAATGCAATCGATACATAAAGATATTCAATTACCAAGTTAGCAACTATAAAATTTATATTATGAGTGAGGACAGGAAAAATCGTTCGGTTTGGGTGAATCTAAGGGTCTCCATATGTATCAACAGGGGTTTCAACATGAGCCATCTTGGTATTAGCCACATGCACTACCCAATAGATTAGATATTTAGGCATTTTAAGTACCTTGTAAGCCACCGCTAGGGTGTGTGTCAGGGGGTGAATACACACCAGACCAATTATGACCCGAATATTTTTATCACTACCGCGGTCGGACAATGTTGTTCAGATCCCTTATCGTTAGTGGAAAAATTGACATCTTAAATTTAACTGTTCTAAACTCATTCTCTCTAATTTGATTGACATGATCTCTCCTGCCGTAGTGGGTTAGGACTGGTAATACATTTTCAACATCACTGCTGAAGAGACATCCTTCCAATTTCATCAAAAGATTTAATCTGTAATTTAACATTCACTCCGTGAGGGATTTCCAGCCTAGCTCCTCTCATATTTTGCATACGCTACTAGTTTTGTCTTAACAACATTTTACAAATCTAGCCCCTAGCCCCTATCCAATCCAATTCGGTAATTAATTCAACTTCCTTAGGATTCCATATCCTAGCAGCATATTCTAATGACTACCGCGCCTCTATTTCTACATATCACACATAGTTTGATTAAAATGATGCTGTTATTGTAATCTCACACGCTTTGATACCACCACACCCCAAACGTCGAAAATGAGATTCTACCACATCCGATTATTTTTAATGGTGGTCAATATAATTTTTGATGATCACACATACTAACAACGGATTGGTAAATTGGTAAGTCACGCATAACATGACACAATATAAGACCCTGCACTACAGTAAACCCTTCTTCAATTCTCCCTTTATTCCGTCCAACATGCCAAGTTCTTCCCCTCCATCTTTCTCGCCTGCCCAGCAGTTTCCAGTTAAAATTTCCTTCCATAGATAACCCCTCTATCCGAGAGCAGATAAAAACCAAGGATCCATAAATCTATCCGCCAAAATCTCTACCTAAAGAAAAATGTTTCTAGACAAATAATGATTTGAAAATAATATATCTATAACATTAATACGAATATTGTGTTAGATGATTCCGGAAAAATGTACAGGAAGAACGTATTACGTCGATACCCTAGCAAATCCACCGATGTACTTTATTTTTATATTTATTTACATAGTACCTTGCGAGTCACCACTAGGATGTGTGGCAGGGGATGATTGCACAACAGACTACTTTTGATCCAAAATACTATTCCCTCCTACAGAGGTCGGACAACCTTGCTCTGATCCATTATCGTTCGTGAGAAAAATGATCTCTTAAATCTAACTGTACTACACTTCATCTCTCCAATTGAATTGACATGATCTCTCCTACTACATTATACGTATTGGTTTATTATTACTCCGGAATTTTAGTTACCTCTACGAGACGCTGAAAAATATGAATATATGAAAGATGTATGTATATATTTGAGGAATTCAGGGAAAACTCGCCTCTGGAAATAGGATAGGAAGTTTTTATAACGTTAAATGTCAACCAAAGTGATAAAGCGACTGACAATGGATAAAGGAATCGGAGACAAGTGGCCG